>CAHIKZ030003615.1:717500-980000 GCA_903632075.3 Acanthosepion pharaonis | reverse complement strand
AGAGGGTTCATAGACATCAAAAAACCCCAGTTACTGAAGGTGAATAAACAAAAGACTTTTATGTTATCAGAACTGGACATTGAAAGTGTGGCAAAATGTACTGTGGAGAGATGAGTTCAAATTTGAACTTTTTGGTAGTAAAACGAGAGTGTATGTGAGAAGAAAGCCAGAAGAAAGATTAAATGATGAACGTGGGGTTTCAGCAGTTAAGCATTGTTGTCGGTCTATTATGGTGTGAGGGTGTTTGTAGGGAGAGAAGATTTGATTCTGGTCAAGGGAATTATGACAAAAGAACAATATCATTCAATTTTGCAAAGACATGTATCATATGCCTGATGCATAAATGGAGAAAATTCACTTTTCAACAAGACAACAACCAAAAAATTACCTTGAGTCAAAATTACCTCAAGTCAAAAAAAAGTAACAAAATTTTGGAAATTATGACTTGGCTACCCTAATCTCCTGACCTCTCTCCCATTGAATTACTATGGGATGAATTGGATTGGAGACTTCAAAGAGAATTCCCAAAGCTTGAGAGTGAGCTTTTTCAGTGATTGAAGAATACTACTTTTAAGAATCTACTTTTTTTTTAAAACTGGTGGAAAGAATGCCAAGAATTTGCAAAGCAATGAACACAAGTACACATCAAGTGCTCCAGACCAGCTGCAAACTTCATCTGAGCACCATGCTTCAGCAAAGTTTTGGCCCATTAAGATCAGTAACTCTCCACATTGTGCAAAGCAGTAATTAAGAGAGGTGGTGATTTTATTGACAAAAACAAAATATGAGGCTGTTACATAAAAATTTTTTTATAGTTGTGCTCATTTTTTTTTTAAAGTTTGGACCATATTTCTTCCTGAATGAACTTTAGAGAATTCTTGATGGAATTTTCTCCTTGTCTGTGAAGGATCATTCTTAATTTGTCAAAGTTTATCAGTAAAATTAATCAACACAAAATATCTGTTGTTTTTAATAATATTTGCTAAAATATATATATATTTTATCAGTGGCGTAGCTAGAGTAAATGTCACCCGGGGCGGTCCACTCAAATGTCACCCCAATGACCCCGATTCACCCTATGCTGAATGGTTAGCTGTAGCTAAATTTTAATACATGCTCTACCTCTACTTTACTCTACTGACCGGTACGTTACTGTTTACATGTATGATCCAAGACAAAATCCAATACCACAAAATAATCAGTTCAAATCAAAAGCTGAAAACATTGCTATTTTTCCTACTCACAAATTTCCCGACAATTTATTAGAAAATTTCTGACAGGGGAGCAAAACTGGGGGGGGGTCATAAATTATTTCTGGGGAGTCATATGCCTGCCTGCAAAACCCTGTGTCTCCACCACTGTTTTCAGACTATTCTTGGCACTTTAGCCTGGTTGAAAAATTTTGTTGGGGGTGACATTTTGTCACCTTTCCTGTGCTGGCACCCAGGGTGGTCCGCCCCCCAGCATCGCCACTGTATTTTATTTTCATCCAGAATTCGGAGTCTTTCTTTGCACTGTGTTTTATATAAAATTCAATGGTTATCTACTAAAATTTGTCTTATGTTAATGCTATTTTTTTTATTTCTTATACGTTCATCTATATGTGTGCAAATTTCAAGTCACACACATATCTAAAATATACATAATATATATTATACAAAAAATATATATGTTGTGGCCTATTAGGGGCCAGAAAGAAAGACACAGAAAGAAGAAGGTAGGTTGAAGAAGTGTATTGAAATAACAGAACATATATACAAAATAAGAGTGTTATTAGTCAGCAGTGTCCATTTGAAACTGTCTGGTTACACTGCATCCAACTGCCTCCTTAGGAAGTCTTGCAGGTTAGTATTTATGAAGGAGGAAGAGTTCATTCTAATGTGGATAGGTCACCATAACAATATAAAATATTATGTAAAATATATATAAAATAGCACTCAGTGAATACTGATGGTAATGATAAAACATTTTTACATGTGGAAAAGGCCATTGTATTGTCAACAAGGCTAAAAATAATGGAAATACTATTAATAAAAAAGAAAAACCAACACTCGGTAATATCATCTAGGAACATGGCCACAAAGTGCTGACCATGTTTGTAAAATAAAAAATTCCCATAACTTAGTATAATACATACATAAAAAATCTTTGCATTCAGATAAAGATTAAAATAAATTCATCCATGAGCTACACTATAGATGAATGCACTTGATATGTAGAACATTTAGACAATTTATACATAATTTATATTCAGAAAAGAAAAAAAAATATAAGAACATAAGAAATATTAAATAAAAACTTAGCCATACTAGCTTGTCAGTGATATTTTAATGAAACATGTATAAAAGAGATATTGCTGCTCAAATGCACAACTATATAGAGAGAGAGATGTAGAGAGAAAAAGAAAGAGAGAGAGAGAGAGAGATAGTGAGAATTCCTTTCCATTCAGAGTTTCTTTTAAAAATTTCCCTTCCGGCCACTTTGAATGCAAGAAGTGTATACCATTTTGATCTTGAAGTTAATCTGTTCTGGTTCAATTTTCAACTAAGCCAAAAAAAAAAAAAGAATAATTCCTGCCATCTTCAAAATTCCCAGCCAATTATTTCTTCTGTATGACACTAGTCAACATACTATTTATTTTAGTAAACATACTATTTATCATACTATTCCATTGTGTTGTATTGTGAAGCACAAATTTCATCCTTACATTGAATATTGTTGCCATATCTGGCCTGCTGCTCCCACTATATATCTCGAGATTCTCAACAAAATCCCAAGAAGTGTCTGTCACTTTCTCGCCACTTTGACATGGCTTCCCTCTATCTTTTCTATAAATACTTTCATACCAAGTCCTCTTATGAGTTCTTCTTGGTACCTTGACTCATGAATCTAAGTACAATGCTAGATTGGCAAATAGGTCTCGCCATTTTATTTTTGAATTAGCTAGATGTAACCATAAGTTCTATTCAAATAGTTTCTTTTCTTGCACTTTTCACCTGTAAAATTTTAAATGCAACATCAATCATCATCTTCTGTCTTCCTGAATCCTATTCCTTTATTGTTTTTTCTTCTCATTAAAGTCTTCTCATTTTCTTTCACCCCTCCCCCCAGTAACTCCTTGCGTCTTAGTGGCTTTATTGCCTTGCTTGGGGATGAAAGGATTAAAAAAAAACAAGAGGTCAACACAAATATGAGATGTTTATATGCTTCAATTACTTATTTTTGAATGAATTACATTAATATTTTAAAACTCAAATATAAATTGTAATTAATGGAATTTATTTATTTATTCTTCTTGCCACTGTACAATGCACAATGAAATTGGTCAGCAGTCCCTCAGTGCCCCAACTCACAGGCACAAAAAAAGAAACACACACAACACAGATGAAAGCAAACACATTTACAGCATCCAAGAAGAAAGTATTAATGTTTAAAATATGTTTAATATTGACAGCATGTGGCAGGGCCCAAACATAAAATCTGTCTCTCAAGTGTCCCCTAGAACTAATAGAATTAAAAAAACACCCTGAAGGTAACAGTTCCAACAAGTGGTACTCAGAATGCATGCTGTCTTTAATTATGTTTTTTGCTCTGGTGCAACAACAAGAATTAGAAAATATCCTCCAAGGATGGTAGCAAGCAGCCAATTAAGTTCTGGGCAATATCTATAACCCTTTGGAGGACTCTCTTGTCTACTGCTGAGCAGCTGGCATAACAAAGAGTGATTTTAAATCCAGAATAAATAAGACTCGTGAAGATTGTTGATTAAAGCAGTAAACATATTAGATTAATACAAAATGTTCAATATTAGAAAAACGTCTTATAATTTCATACAGTTCCTTATTTTTTACAGAATTAATCAATATCATTTATAAGCCATATAAATAATTCAGAACTTAGGAAAATAGGAGCCATATAAATTTACAGAAAGGAACATTGATAGTTTTGGTTTTGTTCTCCTTCTATGTGTTGTGTCTCTTCAAAACATTCACAATCATGCCTTGCCAAAATTTCCTGTCCTTATGTATTTTTCTTCAGTATTATAAGCATATATATGTGTGTGTGTGTGTGTGTGCATGTATGTGTGTGTATTATGATTCTTTTGGATACTAGGAAGGTCTTCTTCTTCTACTGCTTCTATGTTCCATGTCTCTTCATGACATAGCTCTCCACAATTTTCTGTCCTTTGTAGCTCCTAATATGTTTTGTCTTTTTGCTCTCTCCTAATTCCTGTTCCCCCATCTCTTTACCAAAGCTTGTTAGGTAGTCTATGTACTGTTTTCTTTTGTCACTCTTGCCTTCAATATGTCTTGTGAGTGTCAAATTTTCTAAACCCTCTTTCCTTGTTATGTACCCTAAAAATTTCAACATCTCTTTCTGATATCAAGTATAAGTATTCTTTATTTTTCCATTTGCTCTAAAATTTTGTGTTTTCTCTCTTTAAACCTGTCCTGGCTTCCATTTACTCAGGCTTACTAAATAGATTATCCCATCTATCCCACTAGTTTCCAATATATCTAGAGAGTATCAAATTTTTCAAGCCCTTTTTCCTCATTATGAGCTTGAGAAATTTCAACTATGTCTTTCTGATGTTAAGTATTAGTACCCTTTTTGCTTCCATTTTCTCTAAAACTTTGTCAGTGCTTACATATTCAGTCCATGGTATTTTCAGCATCCTTCTGTGGAACTAAATTTCTGTTGCTTCCTCTTCTCTTCATCTGTGTGATTATTGAGCATTCCCTGCCATTTACGAAGACTGATATTTCATAATTGTTAAGTACACTTTTCTTTGTTCCTAACAAAGTTTTCCTGTTTCTTCTTACTTAACTTTGATTTTGGAGTGTATTTTTTTTGCTCTCTTTTGACAAAACCATACAGTTCTTGTCTTATTTGTGGTTTAATTTTGCTGCATTCTCCATTGATCAGAATTTGGAGGATAAGTTTTGTTATATAACTTATGAGGGTGATTATCCGATCAAGTTCACATCCATTTGCACCTTCATGGTTATGTTTATACAGTGGTGAAAATAAATATTTCATCCCCTGCTGATTTTCTGAGTTTGCCATCTTACAAAAATGAGAATCATTCTCAGGCTGAAATATTTATTTTTTCAATAAAAAAGAAATAAATTTTCAAAAATTAATATAATGTAATTTTCTAGAATTTTTTTTATGTTCTATATCTCACTTTTCAAAATGTGCTTACCCTGAAAATTATAGACCGTTTCTATTTTTGTAAGGTGACAAACTCAGAAAATCAGTAGGGGATGAAATACTTATTTTCCCCACTTTAGTTTGAGTCCATACAAAAAGCATTAGTTTTGTTTATGTTCAAATCTTTCCACAAATATTGGTTGGGTTTATACAAGACTCCACATGAAACATTGAAGGAACACACCACATAGAAGAAGAATATCATGATTTAACCATTATCAACCTCAACATATCAACCCTGAGAAAACGCTAGTGCAGAAACTTACAAACTATTTTTGACCCATTCCATCATTCAGTAAACTCTATAAACAGCATACTTTATTTTTAGTTTGAATTGCATTTTTACCTGTCTTAGCAATAAAAAAATGTATATATATGTTGCATATTTTCATCCATCATTGAACTAACAAACACAAGTTGATTTTACTTGTTAACCATTACCCTATGGCAAGTCATTCTTACTATGCTGATAAAATCAATAATTTTTGATCAGCTTCTCAAGTCTAATATTTTAGTTTTGACACAAAGCCACATTTAGAGTCACCCAGTGAGGATTGCTTTTAATACACAGTCAGTAGTAAAAGTCAACTCAACAATTTTGTTAACCATAATATTACGGTAAGCCATACTTGCAGAGATTATAAAATCAATGCAAGTTGGGTAGATTTTATAACATAATAGTTATTTAGTAATTCTGGAATATGGCTACAATTATGGTCAACCAATCAGAATTGAATTCCCCACACATAATAAACAAGTAAACTAGATGATTTTCTCTCCCTTATAAATTCTCTTTGCTTTTTTTCTTTTACCTTCTTTCATTTCACTTATTTTTTTTTTATTTTTAAACTTCTTGAGTATTTCTTTTATTTTCTTCCTTTTACAATTTATTCTTTCTTTTAGCATATTTCTCTTTACCTTTTTCAACTTCTTCCATCTTCGCTTACTTTATTTCTCATCATTATATTTTTCTTTTTTCTTTTTAATTTCTTCAACATTTCTTTCACTTTCTTTTTCATCTACTTTCCTTTTTAATTTTCTTTTTAATTTCTTCAATTTTTCCTTTACTTTAAAACTGCTCTGATGAGCTATTTTTGCTGGTTTCCAAACTGCATGAATTTAAGGCTGTTACTAGGTTTGCATTTCAGTCCCACCTTTTCACTCTCGAAACAGTTAAATGTAGCCATCTCTTCTACTCCAATAGTTTCATGTCTTGCACTTCCTGTCTGTGAAACTCCCTTCCTCTTACTGGCTTCCCTGACTGTTATAGTCTTCAAATATTCAAATGTAATGTCAATCAACATCTTCAGATGCCTTGATTTAATTCGTCACCCTTCTCTTCATCCTTTCCTCTCTCAAACCTCTTTACTCTTGCTCCCACTCTCTGTAACTGCTTGCATTCTAGTGGTACTCCTACCCTGGTTGGGGTGAAATGCTTTAAAAAAAAATTCATTTTTTTCTTTCCTTTTTTAATTTACATCTTCTTTTCCCTCCTTTCTTTTCATATATTGTCTTTTTTTAAGTTTTCATTTAAACTGCTTCGGTTTTTCTTTTAGTTTCTTTTCATCTTTTGTGATGATGTGTGATTTCCTTCATTTTTTATCAGTCAAATGGTAGTTGTTTATCTTGCATACTGAGAGCCGCTCTATCCTTATTGCTTTTTTTTTTTGTTTTTGTTTCCTTTTTGTTTCTTTCTTTGTTCTTGCTTCTTTTTTGAATTTTTCAATCTTTCTTTTACCTCCTTTCTTTTCATCTATATTCCTCTTCTTTTTCATTTCTTCATTATTTCTCACCATTTTTCTTTTCACCTATTTTTTTCTCTTTTTTTTTTCATTTTTAACTCTTACATTCTTTCTTTTCTTTTCATTAATTTTTTCTTGCCTACTTTTTTTATACTTATTTTCATCTTTAAAGTTCATTATCATTTTTCTTCCTCTTCTCTTTTCTTGTTTTTTTTGTTTCTTTTGACTTACTTCTTTCCTATTAGCAGGTTTCTTTTTTCTCCTTTTTACTGCCTTTAATTTTTCTCATTCATCTTTTCTTCTCATACTCCTTTCCCATTCATAATTTCCTCTCACTTCTAATGTCTTTCCTCCTCCTCTTTCCAATTCTTCTTTTTCCTATTTCAACATTTTCTTCTTAATTTTATCCTTTTTCTTCCCATTATACTTTCTTGTCAGACTTCAATTCCAATCTTAATTACACGGAATCTGAATTGCCAATCCCCAAACAATAATTCAGCAAAGAAGAAGAGAACTGAAAAAATACGTCCTCTCTCTACATCACATTGATTTGAGAATCACCTTGTCCTTCACTCAGGTAAAAATCTAATAGCTCACCTGAACGCATGCCATGAATTCTTAATTACACAAGAGATTTGTTACAAAAAAATCTGAATAATTTGTTAATTGACCAGAAAAAAGAATATGGCTCACAGATTCCAGGTTACAAAAACTTGCAAAATTTTTAAATGAAGTATTTTAATGTTTTATTTATTTTCATTTTTAAATGAAGTATTTTAATTTTTTTGTTTTCTTTTCCTGTTTAAAATTTGATGAATTAAATAATGAACAGCAAATACATAAACTTTATCTTGGGTTTTTCATTAGCATAAAAACTCTTATGATGACAAAGTCACGGTTAAATTCATTCATGTCAAAATGTTTCCCATATAAAACATCAGGCTAAGTTATTGTATATAAACTTCACATATATATATATATATATATATATATATATATATATATATATATATATATATATATATATAAAAAAGAAAAGAACAGTAAGATAAATAATCTGATGTTCTTATAGGTATTTTTATTTTTACAAAATAGTGCTCGATGTAAATTTACAGTGCATTAATATTATAAATTAATAGATTTAAAATATGTTTTTTCTGCTACACAGTTCTAACCATGTTTCAAAAATGGAAGCTAAAAGCCACAAATTTAATTTTGCAATTAAATTAAAGACATTAGTTCCATTTCATCCTCAAGCGAATTTTGGAGTAACTTTTAAAATTACTGGGTTTTAAAGACACAGCTAAAATCACGTTTCCATGGTTACAGATAAATCTACTTCAACTGGACAAGGGGTGTCTGGGTTTTCCTTATGTCTGCATCATTGTATCAGTTATTAGCTACATTTTGGTAAGGGGTAGGGATGTATTTTTCAATGAAAACTGACATCCGTTGAATGCATGTCGTCTGAATTTTTTTTTTTTTTTTAAATTTATTGTTAATGGCAAAAAAATTCTTACGGCATTTTTTCTATTTGTAAATTTAAAGTTTTTGCGGGTGTTCAGATTAGAATACTTTTTATTTAACTACGATTTGAAATATTCTCATTTTTAATTTTTATTATACTATATTTTTTTTAAGAACAGTTAAATGTATTAGAATCCCTTATAGTATGTAGGATTATTTTTACATCAAGTATAAGTATGTATATTAGGTTACATTTTTTATTTTATTTTATTTTTTTTTATATTATTTAAGTAAAATTTATGACAATGACATCAAAAATAGTTACTTAATTTCACTGATTTAGTAAACATTTATTTTTTTTTTTATATATATAAACCTAGTAATAAATTGTTTCTCATGTAACTACAAAGGACATGGGTCATTCAAAAGCTTACATCTTCTGGCATTTCATATTAATTTTATTTTACTATAGGTGTTTTATTGGATTCTTTTAAGTGCGTGTAGTACTAAGTAAAAGAAGTTTAGGTTAGAAATCATTTTATTTAAATACAATTTTAATTACAACTTTAAAATATTTTCATTGTTAGTTTTAATAGACTATATTACTTTATAACAGAAGGAAATGTATTTGAAATTACTTATAGTAAGTAAAATTATTTTTCCATATCAAAGTATATGTATATTACGATTTTTAAACTTATATATTTAAATATTATTTAAGTAATATTTATGGCACTTACTGCAAAAATAGCTAATTCATTTCTCAGATTTAGTAAACTTTATTTATTAATTAATTTATTTATTTATTTTAAATATATATAAACTTAGTAATAAAGTTTCATATGTATGTACAAAGGACATGGGTCTTTCACTGGCCTACATCATCTAGCTTTTCGTTATAATTTCATTTTTTAGTAGGTGTTTTATTGGATTCATTTAAGTGCCGGTAGTACTTTTTTTTAGAGGTGTTTAGGTTAGAATACATTTTATTTAACTGCAATTTTTAAAAGATGCTTAGGTTAGAATTCGTTTTAACTACAATTTTAAATACAACTTTAAAATATTTTCACTGTTGTTCCAATAGACTTTTTATTTTATTTTTTTTTATTATTAAATTATTAAATATTATTTAAGGAAAATTTTTGACAATGACAGCATATAATAGCTATTTCATTTCTCTGATTCAGTAAATTTTTATTTTTTATAAACTTAGTAATATATAGTTTCTTGTGTATGCACAAAGGACATGGGTCGTTTAATGACCTACATATTCTAGCTTTTCTTATTAACTTTCATTTTACTATAGGTGTTTTATTTGATCCATTTAGATGCCAGAAGTATTTTGAGAGAGATGTCTGATTTTTATATTTATTTATTCTAAATGAAGTTTGATGTTGGTTGAATCTTTTTTTGAATTCATGGCTAGTGCAACCTATATATATTTTTATGTTTTCACGACTTTCAATCGAAGAGATATTGCATTGGTATACTAATGATTCAGTGCGACATTTATTTTGTAGAGGGCAATTATGAGGGTTTCTACAGTTACATAGTTTTTTGTTTATTTCCATCAGTTTTTTATCTTTATTTTTCCATTGTCTAAATTTTTTTGGTTTTGGTATAAGTGTTTATTTAAGATATTAGCATTATGGTTCTTAATGATTTTTTCTAAGTTTTCTGTACAGCTATAACTCAATTTTAGTGTGTTTTTATTGAAAATAGTTTTTAGTTTACTTTCACTAGGAAAATGCGTGACTATTAATGCGAGGAATTTATGTCCTAATTTGTTCTTTACCATTTGGTTGTATGGGGGAGTATACCAAATAATTTTTCTACATCTGTTTTTTCTATGCTTTCCATTTTCATTTTTTATATAAGTTAGTTTTGGGTTTTTGTAGCCACTCTCATTTAGAGCCTTACTATAGGAATTAATATGCTCATCGAAAATCTTGTCATTTGCTGAATTTGTACTAATTCATTTACTGATAGATAACGGTATATGTTTAATTATAGATGGGGGTGATTTGATTTAGGGTGTATATATAAAGGATTGGTGTTGGGTTTTTTATAAGGTGTGTATGTATTTTTATTTAGATCTAATGTTATATCTAGGAAGTCCACGTTTTATAATTTAGTACTAACCGTAATTTTTAAGCCCATGCTTTTAAATTCTTTATATAATAACTTTCTAATTTTATCTATTTTGAAGTTAGTTGAGTTTCTAATAACCATAAGTCCATCGTCTCTGTACAAACAAATGTCATTTGTATTAATATCATAGTGCGCTGTAAGGTTTTATAATATAAAAAGACCAATGAAATCAGAAGACTCAGCTGAGTCTAGTGATCCCATTGTGATGTCAAATTGGCCGTAAGAATTCTTAACCCATTTATATATATATATAGATAGATATATTTGTGTATTTAGGCAGCAAATTCTCTTTTAGACATGTCTGACCGAATAAATTACAGACATTATGCCTGCTAATTTTAAAAAAAATCCATTCGTACTGATGAATAACCTTCCATGTATTGATGTTGAAGGATGAAAGAAATGTGCCATAGTTGTTAAAATTTCTTTTATTTTCATTTCCCAAGTACTTTCGACTTTTTTCCAAGATCATCTTCAGGGGTGCAAGCAATACAAAACTATATGTGTTCATTAATATAAGTATTTATACAAATTTGGGCATTGTTATCCATTATACATACATATATATATATATATATATATATATATATACACACACACACACATATATATATATATATATATATATATATATATATATATATATATATATATATATATGAATTAATTGATTTAAAATATGTTTTTTGTCGCTACACAGTTCTAACCATGTTTCAAAAATGGAAGCTAAAAGCTTCGAATTTAATTTTGTAATTAAATTAAAGTCATTAGTTCCATTTCATCCTTAAGCAAATTGGTTAGAACTGTGTATAAAAAAAAACATATCTTAAATCAATTAATTTATAATATTAATGCTCTGTAAATTTACATTGAGCACTAATTTGTAAAAATAAAAATATCGATAAGAACACCGGATTATATATCTTACTGTTCTTTCTTTTTTATTTATATATACATAAACACACACACACACACACACACACACACACACACACATATATATATATATATATATATATATATATATATATATATATATATATATATATATATATATATAATACATATACAAGGTGTATTGGATAAATTGTTGCCATTTTATATTTTATATTTTTCACATGCACATTGTTTTTGATATTGCCAACTGCATAGTATGATAGGTTCAGATGGGAACTGTCTGTGAGAAAAAGAGCATGATGATGCAATTAACTACACCATATATTTGGAAACGGCATGTTGTACTTCTTTGCACTCATGCCAGAAGCTGCAATACAAAATATATAATTAAAATACATTATAAAATACATATATGTGTTGTAACCTAGAAAAGGGTACTGAATGAGGACTAACCAAAATGGAGATTTTAAATGAAATGGTAATCTTTATAACATCAGCAAAATACAATACTCACCAGAAGCATGAAGTAGGTAAACCACTGCTAGTGGTGGACTACTTAGCCAGCATATTGACCCCACTTAAAATTAGTGCCCAACGTATTTATGAGAATTGAGACATACCCATTCATGTTCATAGCTATGGTATATGTATATTGACCACTAATATATATATATATATATATATATATGTGTGTGTGTGTGTGTGTGTGTATCGGTCAGTTATGTGCCATGAATGATATACACTTAGGTTATCATGTATCTTTTGATACATGACTGATGTAGTAGATTTTCTTCCCACAGTAGGTTGCCATTTCTTTCTACGGTAGACTAGTTGCCATCCAAGGCTACAGAACCCAGTCTGTCCTGCTAATTACCATAGCTGGGTAGCTGGGGGGAAGAAGAAGAGGATCCATACTTTTCCCAAGGGTATTAGCATGTAAGTGAATGTAACGGATTCAACTGGAATTCAAACTCGGATCACCGATTGCTCTATCTGAGCCTCTATCCATTACTCAACCGTGCCTCCTTATATATATATAAAAAATACACATATATATGTGTGTGTGTGTGTGCGCACGTGTGTGCATGTGTGTGTGTATTTTTATGCTGGTGCACCTTAGGATTACTGTCTAATTTCATTGTACATTGCACAGTGACTAGAAGAACAAATAAATAAAATAGAAGATAGAACTATTATTTACATTATTTACATGCAAACTATTGTCCCCATATTTGTTGTCATCAAAACATTTAATCTGTTGTTCCATCTAGACTTCATCAGTCACTTGTCAATACATAGTGCCACAGTTACTATGTCACCAAATTCCCAAGCCACAATGTTGGCATAATAATTGTGCATTCAATCCCATGACTAGTCAATGTCCACTTAAACTCATTGGAAACAGTGCAAGCAATATGTAAGCAGTACTAAATAAAAACTAGATGTGATATCCCTAGACATGGTCAGTGGAACAAAAACAATCAACTTATGTATATTAGATAAATGGTTCCGTTCAAAATTCTCTGAAGATTATCTGGATTGACAAGAGCCTGATGAAAGCCAGAGGATAGAATGGCCGAAATGTTGTGATAACAACAAAGGTGATGACAATAGTCCACATGTGAATAATGTGAATAATGACAACTCCTCATTTCAGAAAAGGCAGAAAAGATACTGCATTATTAAACTGATAGAAAAGTTTCCAGTGTCATCTTTTACTCAATGTTAGAGAAATCTTAGAAGTGTATTTTTATTCTTTGTGCATAGATACTCTTTGAAAATTGTTTTTCAGAAAAGTTATAATTTTATTTTATTTTTCTGAAATTCAGAGCTGAATATAAAATCTACTTTTGATATTGTTTACTTTTCTTTTTTTAATTATGGAAAAAGTGCAGTGGAATCTGGGGAATGAATCATCAGAGCTTTTGGTAATGATGCAATACACTGACATATCATTGGAGTTTCTCTTATGTGTCATGTCCCTTCAGGACGTGGGCATTAATGACTCTCCATAACTTCCTATTTTTTGTATTTCTAAACAACGTTTGTCCCTTTAATATCCTTCCCAGTCCATCCTGTTATAAAATAAAATAAGACATATCACGGCTGATTTACAGGCAAATAAACTAACCTACTCAAGAGCGAGAGCCAGATGTGAAGGGGACAAATCCCCGTCACAAAATGACCATTATCTTTGTTTACAAATGTTCCTGACGCACGAATTCTGGTCGAAAAATAAAATAATATTTAAAGTGTTCTATTTTCATCCAATAAAAATGCTTCCCTCCTAATTATACTCGCTTCATTTTTCGAACCTGTTAAGCCATAAAATAATGCCATAAAAGGGGTCACAACGAAGTACAGGGCAGTCAACAGGTAGCCAGGGAAGAGTCCTGTCACGGTCAGGCCGAGCAGTCAGCAGCTGTCAGCAGGTGAGCGCTAGTGTCAACCTGTGTGAACTACTATGAGTGATCGACCTAGATCCGAAGCCGGCTTATGAACTATACCACAAGGTAGCTGTCCTAAACCCTCACGTTCCTGTTGAAATAAATCTCGTAAATCTATTTCTGCTGTTGTCGTATTTCTTTCTTGCAACTATACGCTTTGTCTATAACAATCCATTTACACAAGCTTTTATGTAGGTTACTTGATTGAGAAACTGTTTAGAGTTTCCTTTTGATTCTATTAAAGGGTGTTTTTAATTGATTAAATGCTTGATTGTATTGAGTTTTCTTTTTTTTTTCTTTCACCTTTTAGGACTCCACTCCACGCACCCCAAAAGGTTGCTTTTTCTTCAAAGTGACTAATAATTTTCTATCTTTTATTTTATTATTTGTTCTTCTAGTCACTGTGCAATGTACAATGAAATTAGACAGTAATCCTAAGGTGCACCAGCATAAAAATACACACACACACACACACACACATACACACACGCACATATATAATTTAGTAAACAACTAAACAGACTCTGCTGCCTCTCTCTATAGAATGTGAAGAGGGTAGTTAGCAAACCTGTAGGATGAAAAATAAGACCTATCTAAGCATAGAAGAACTTGAACAGTTAACTAGAGGTGGTGCCTTAATAAAGTCACCATGGAGAAAGCAATGAGAAACCACTCCACTACCATTCTCAAGACAAATCATGGCTACAAAAATGAAAGTCATAGTATTGCAGAGTGTAATGGTAGATGACACTGCAGCTATCACTCCAGATATCTTCTGAATACTTATGGAATCATATATAGTCTCTACCTATCAATGAACTTTGGTATGTTAGTGAAGGTGAAAGCATGTTTTTGCAAAGCAAAATGATTGCAGTTTTGAGCTCAAGTATGAAAAATGTTTGGAAAAACCCAAGAAATCAAAAATTTTATGTTAATGCAAACAGATGCAAGCATGTTTTTGTAACACTAAAAACTGGCAATTTTGAGTTCAAGTTTGAAGAATGTTTGGAAAAACCTTGGAATAAAAAATCTTATAATAATATATAATTATAATGATGCAGTAAGTGCAAGCATGTGTTTGCAAAGCTAAAAGATGACAATTTTGAGCTCAAGCAGGGAGAATGTTAAAAAAAAAACTTCAGAAATCAAAAATCTTATAATAATGATGCAGTAGGTGCAAGCATGTGTTTCTTAAGCAAAAAGATGGCAATTTTGTACTCAAATTTGAAGAAAGTTTGAAAAGAGAATAAAAACATTCATGGTAATGATAGAGTCTACAAAGTGTGTCTACTAAGTGAAAAATATTGCTGCATAACAATATTTGTCTTCAGTTGGCAAATGTGAAAAACAGAATCATGTAGTTAGGATTGGAAGTTCTTAGATATACAATGTGTTCTTCAGATGCATCAACTTCAGACTTGTTTCCCTGTCTGTAACATTTCTTAACTGTTAATAGTTCCAGGTGAACATAATGACAATTTTCTCAAAGACTTCATTGAATTGAAACTGATAGCATTGTTTTATGACAGAATGCACAATGGAGCTGAAAGTTTGCACAAAGTCATAGGAAGCCAATGAAAAATACTTTGATTAATGATGCTATGAATTTGTATGATAAACACTTCATTAAAAGTATTGAAAACTTTTGCTTTAAGCTAATACTTGAAGAGAATACCTCAAGATGTAAATAAATACTTTATTCTTCTTTATATGTTCTGTGTCCCTTCATGACATAGGCAACCATGGCTCTCCACAACTTCCTATCATTTTAGCTTTTAGTAAAGCATATTAGATAAGTTACTCACTGTTTCCCTTTGTCCTTCTTACTTTCAATATATCCTGTGAGTGTCAAATTCTCCAAGCCCTTTGTCCTAGAAATTTCAACTGTCACTTTCTGTTATCTAAAAATGATCATCCTTTTTTGTTTCGATTTTTCTTCAAACATTGTTCTTACTCACATAAACTTTAAATTAGATGGTGAATTTATGCAAAAATGTAACACAATTTAAATGGCAGTAAATAAAAATATTATCACTTTATTAAATTTTAAATGAATTTGCAGCAAAATGAAAATCAAATGCCATTAAAAAAGCCAGTCGAAGTTAAAGAAACAAAAATAAGATTTTTGATATATCAGTCAGTCAGTTATGTGCCATGCATGATACATGCTTAGATGATCATGTATCTTTTGATACATGACTGACAGGGCAGATTTTTTTCCTGCAGTAGGTGGTCATTTCTTTCTGCAGTAGACCAGTTGCCATCCAAAGCTATAGAATTCGGTGTGTTCTGTTATTTATCCATAGGTGGGGAAAGAAGAAGAGGATTCATACCTTTCCCAAGCGTATTAGAATGTAAGTGAATGTAATGGATTTAACTGGAATTCTAACTCATCTCTCTGATTCCTCAATCCAAGCTGCTACCCATTACTCCACCATGCCTCCTTTCTTTCGATATATACTCATGTTTATTTTGAATGAAACAAATTTATAAATATTTTGTATTTATCTTTTGATAAAATATGTATATTCTAGAATAGAAAATATGACAAGATTATCCTACACAAAAAAAAAACATTTTGAAATATATTCTGTATTCTGTTTCATTTCCAAATGGTTTTATTAATTTTAAATATTGCTGAAAATCTAACTAAACAGACATCGACTGCAATTAGTCAGGCACCAAGACATTAGTATTTAAAGCTAATTGCTTAAAGTGGCAGTTAAAGGAAGGCTATTTATAGTCCAAATTACTTTTTAATGTGATGTTTTTGAAATGCTTATTAATTATATTGGTTGGAAAGGAGCAGAAATTATGATATTTCACTTGGAATTTTGCTTTACATCCACTCAACATTATTGGAAGAAAAACTTCCTATTCTAATTAAATAAATTTAAATTTGCATAAATTAACTCAAGATAAATGACCGAATATTTTTTTATAGTTGCCTAAGTTTTCTCTGCTGTTATTGAAGTTATATTTGTCAGTCAACAATTTTAAATTTAAAACTACATGTCTTTTGCTGAAGAGAGGAATTAGCACTTGAAGCAACAGAAATGTTGTTCTACAGAAGGATACTGAGAATACCATAGATTGTGAGCAATGATGAAATTCTAGAAACAATGGCAACAAAAAGGACACATACTTAACATCAGGAAGAGACAGTTGAAATTGCTGGGGTGCATAATGAGGAAAAGGACTTGGAAAATTTAATACTCACATGATAGATTTAAGGGCCAGAGGAAAGCAACACATAGCTTGAATGAATGGATGGCAGAGCAGGGTTTAGGAGAGATGGCAAAAAAACAAAAGTTATTAAGAGCTATAAAGTACAGGAAACTGTGAAGAGCTATATCTACCAGCATCCTGAAGGGACACTGTACATATAAGATATTCTTTAAAGCAAAAAAAAAAAAATGAGTGAAAATATGTTATACTGTAATATAGATACCATTTTTTGTTAACAATACTTTGCAGTGCTTTGCAATAATACTTAACAAAAATTCGACAATAATTTTCAGCACACAATGCTTAAATACATGAGCACCTACATGGTCAGAAAACTAGAATTGATCTTTTTCATCTTCTTCTTCTTCTATGTGCCGTGTCTCTTCAGGTTGTGGGTGATCATGGCTCTTTCCAAATTCCTGTCCTTTGTAGCTCTTAGTAAGGTTTCTCTGTGTGTTATCTCTCCTAATTCCTGTTCTATCAACCATTTACACAAGCTTGTTGCATAGGTTATTCACTATTTTTCTCTGTCTCTCCTGCCTCTGAATATCAAATCTTGCAAGCTTTTTCCCCATTATGTTTCATAGAAATTTCAACTGTCTCATGGTGAATCTAAGTATAATTGCCTTTTCTGTGTCCATTTTCATTATTACTCACATATTCAGTCCATGGTATTCTCAGCATCCTTCTGTATAACCACATTTGAAAACAAAATCCGAGGATGCATTGAAATAGCAAGACTTACAAAACAAAGTATTAAGAAACAGGAAAATTTCATTAGAAACAAAGAATAGCATGCTCAGCTGCTATGTAATATCAGCGATCTTTTATGGCAGTAAATGCTGGATAATCTTCTCATGGATGAAGAAGAGACTTGAGACAACAGAAACAAGGAAAACAGTACTAAACTGTTACATAATATCAGTCTTCCTTGATGGCAATGAATGCTGGACAATCTCCTCTCAGATGAAGAAGAGACTTGAGGCAACAGAAATGGGGTTCTACAGAAGGATGCTGAGAATACCATGAACCAAAATATGTGAGCAACAATGCAGTTCTAGAAACAAAATGTATGCTTAGAATCAGAAAGAGATAGCCGAAATTTCTGGGGTACATAATAAAGAAAAAAAAAACTTTGTGAATTACAGAGCATTGAAGGTAAAAGGGACCAAGGTTAACATTGAGCACCCTTCTTTTATAAATGGATAACAGAAGACAAACATTGTTGAGAGCTGCAGAAGATAGGAAGTAATGGAGAGCCATGATTGCCCTCATCCTAAATGGACACAGCACACAGAAGAAGAATTAAAAATAATAAAAATGTCATGATTATTTCTTGGTACATTGATTCCAAATTCCAAAGCTTTAAATATTTTTGGTCATTTTAGATAAATCATAATTTTTCTAACCAATCTAGAACATACAATAAACAAGACGTTTATCCTTTACATGAAGAAGAAAAAAATCATCAACTGCAGTGGGCTGCACTTTATCAGGCAGATGCATTTATCCTCTTATTAAAGAGTCCAACTGTTTTCTTTGGTACATTCCTGTATTCTTCTCACAGAAACTTTGTTGGAAAATCAATGAGAACTTTTATTTTGGTAAATGTATTTACAATTATTCTGCAAATAAAAGCTGCGACTGTTGCAAAAAAAAAAATTGATACTTTATACACATTTCATTGGAAAAATATAGTACAATTATTTTTTGTGTGTTTTTCTGTACTGATGGATTAAGGTTTATCAGCCTTAAATCCCTCACTGTTGCAAACGAAAACAAAAATGTCATATTCCTCTCAAATAGGAAGTTTTATATCCTCAGAGATTAGAGAGAAACAATTTATTATAAGGGTTTTGTTTGAAACAATAAAAAGACATTGATATTTGCTAAATCCAAGGCATAAATAATGAAATTTATTTACATTGCCATAAGACATGCATATATCATACAATATATTTAGGTACTTACAATTCATATATATATATGCATTTATATAAATAAATTAACATACACAAACAAACGTACGTAAGCATATACACATGCAAGATAATTTGGAAAATTTCGACATTGACATGTTTTTGCTGATGTGACCTCATAAAAAATTTATTTTACAGGAACAAAATATATGTATATATAATTATTTATTTTAAGTTTACTATATTTATGCAGGAAGCATACTCACTATCAGGGAAAAGCATGTATGGTTTGATGATCATTTAAGGCATGAAATATATTTCTGAGTCCACACTACCTCTATCAATCTATTTAATATTTTCCTTTATAATCTATCTCTTATAGATAGATAGATAGATAGATAGATAGAAAATGAAGAGACTGTGATAGATAGATAGATAGATAGATAGATAGATAGATAGATAGATAGATAGATAGATATGATCCAATAGAATCAGAGATAGACAGATATAAACAGACAGATAACTAGACAGATAGATATGAACAGAGTTAAATAGATTTAAATATATAGATAGATATCAACAGACATAGACAGGCAGATAGATAGATAGATAGATAGATAGATAGATAGATAGATAGATAGATAGATAGATAATGAACAGGGTCATATTTGATAATGAACAGAATGAGATAGATAGATAGATAGATAGATAGATAGATAGATAGATAATGAGAGAGTGCTGAAAAGTTCTTAGCTTGAGCTACTTCCCAACTTCTGACCACATCAAATTTGTTATAAAATCATATGACTTAAGCCTAATACTTATTTCATAAATATAGCAAATTCTAAACAACATATATATATATATAATTATTATTAATATATAGGTAAAGTAATTTATCTACTGTATATCCTAGATGTGAAGATCTCAACAGGCAAAACTATAGAATGTAGCTCCTTTGTGACAAGCTTGAAAATCAGGGCCCATACAAAGCGCAACTAACCCTAAAGCCCCTAACAGTGGAACAAGCAGATGATGATTACAAGAGATCTCAATAACTGTCTGGAGGTGGAGGAGGAAGAAGAGGAGGTGGAGGAGGAGGGGAAGAGATCCTGAAGTAGCTTAACTAACAAGAAGGGAGCCCCATAGCCTGACAGAGTCAAGGCCAGTTTTGAATTCAAAGTTTTTTCCTTCTCCTAGACAGGTTGCCACGCAAGGCTAAAGAACAAAGAGACAATGAAAACAAAAAGGAAACCTTTACTTAACATCTTGAAGAGGCAGTTGAGATTTTTGCAGCATCTGATACTCACAGAACAGAGAGAGAGGAGAAAGCGGGACAGCAGAAAGTAGCATGCGACGTACTTGATGGGATTGAGAAAATAGATAGCTGTACACAGTTTGAGAGAAATAACAAAATGACAAAACTTATTAAGTGCTACAAGGGAGAGGAAGATGTGGAGATCTATGATCTTGTACATCCTGATGGGACATGGCACATAAAAGAAGAAGACGTGTGAAACAATCATTTCAGTCTCCTAAAGATCACAGTGACAAGAAGAACACAATTCTATTTTTATGTTCAGCTTAAGATTTTGACCAGATATTTTTTTAAGCATTTCACCCGAAGCAAGGTGGGAGTGCCACTAGCACGCAAGGGGTTACAGAGATTGGAAGCAAGAGTAAAGAGGTGTGATAAAGGAAAGGATGAAGAGAAGGATGGG
This sequence comes from Acanthosepion pharaonis, assembly GCA_903632075.3. Lineage (NCBI taxonomy): Eukaryota > Metazoa > Mollusca > Cephalopoda > Sepiida > Sepiidae > Acanthosepion > Acanthosepion pharaonis. Next base: position 959,214 of record CAHIKZ030003615.1, on the reverse strand, counting down.
GAATAGATCAAGGCATCAGAAGATGTCAGTTGACATTGCATTTGAATAATTGAAGATTATAGCTATCAGGGAAGCAATAAAAGGAAAAGAGTTCCACACATCGGAAGTGCAAGACATGAAGTTATTGGAGTAAAAGAGACGGTTACCTTTAACAGTTTCGACAGTAAAAGGGTGAAACTGAGATGCCAATCTAGTAACATGCTTAAATTCATGCAGTCTGGGAACCAGCAAAAATAGCTTGTCAGAGCAGTTACCCTGAAAGTATTTGTAAAAAAGACAGAGAAGTGATGACACATCTATGAGAAAGCGACTGTAGACAAGATGCCAGATCAGGGCCAATTCCATTACATACCTGTATCTGGATTTTGTCAAGGACCTTGGGATGAACAGTGAGTGCTGCAGACCATATATGGCAGCAGCATTCCATGCAAGGGCGAATTATTAATTTATCGATTTGTAGGGGACGTGCAGGATTGTTAGTTATTTAAGAAAGAATCAGAAGGATATTTTTTGGTCCTGCATCCCCAACAAATAAACGAATAAAACTTTAAATGTAAACAAGAAAAACGAGGCATATATAATTAAGAAACAATACAACATTTATATACAAAATCATCATTTACAATTGGTCAAAATCTGTGTGTGTTGTGTGCATAATTGTATGTGGTATGGTTTAGATATTGAATGTCTCTTGTTTGATAATTTTCTTGTTTATGTCGAAGATTGTAATATTAAGGATAGTGGTTTTGTGAAAGAGTTTTTGGAGTAGTCTACCCTTAATCGTATTTTTAAGACTGACTGTATGAAGTTGGTAATTTTCTTTAACGTCTGGTCAGCGATGACTAAGACGGGAGTCGGTGAAATGTTACATCTTGAAAGTTGGTAATTACAGCTACTCTGCTTCTCCGCTTCTCGGAAGGTTCAAACGTTTTTCCTTATATATCCACCAGGTGGCTCACTTGAATTTGGCGCAATTTCAGTTTTGCACATGAACTTAAAGTGATTGACCAATGGGGTTGCTTGCTTCGTTTCCTGCCGTTTTTATTGGTCGAAGCTTTTAGGTACGTAGGCATACGTTTTGGACTCTGCTTTTGTTAGGTTGGAAAGGTAAGGATAATGGATGAGTCCACAGATTTGAAGGATGGACTCAGACAAGAAAAACTTTCTGGCATGACATATAGAACCAAATTCTCAAATTGTTTATATAGTTGCTTAGATATTTTTATGTTTTGATCTAATAAATAGAAAAGAAAGACAGTTTAATGTAACTAAACTAATAGAATTGGCAGAATTCTTAATTACATTATTAAATAACCTATTTAGTAAAATTTTATTGCAGTAAGAACCAGATACTCTTCTTATTTTCATGAATAGACTGATCCATTCATGATAAGTTGTCCTGGATAATTGTGAAGAGAAACTACTACTATTCCAGTGACTTGTCTAGCTAAGTATTGAATACCACAATCACAACTGACTCTGTCGAGTTAAGTTTTGTATCTTGCCAGACCCCATCACAATACTTTTTCATTTCATTTCTCATTTTCTTTCTTTTTTTTATTTGCATAAGCCATGCTGACATCAGTAGCAGAGTTATTTAAGATTTACTTAAATCTGAGTACAATTGCTTACAAACAACATGCTTAAAAAATATTGCCATGATAATCACTATTATGGTAATGCCAATCACAAAATTAACAGTTATTACCATTATATGGTAAAACTAATGATGAAATTAAGTATTTTCATAAGGAAACATTCGGCACACATTCAACAAGCAGTTCGAGTTACTGTTTGTTAATACTTATAAAATCTCTTTTCTTAAAACATTTTTTTCAGGTAATTAGACTTCTCTAATATTGACGGATGTTTCTTTCCAAACCTTTTGTTTAAGGTTATGTGGAAAAGGAATCTCTTTATGATTATGATTTTTGCTTATAAGTTCTGATGAAGGGTCATCTGATGAAGGATTACTATTATGGTAATGCCAATCACAAATTTAGCATTTATTATCATTATGTGGTAAAAGTAATGATGAAATTAAGTGTTTTCATAAGAAAACATTTAGCCCACCTTCAAAAAGCAGTTTACTGTCGGTTCATAAATCTCTTTTCTTAAAACAGATTTTCAGGAAATTAAACTTCTCTAGTACTTATGGATGTTTCTTTCCAAACCTTTTGTTTAAGGTTGTGTGGAAAAGGAATCTCTTTATTATATCATTATTTCCTGTTCAAGGTACATGTGTTATTTCAGTTTTTGCTGCTGTTCCAACTGGTTTTTTGTTATTTGGTAAAATTCTTTGTTTATGATTTTGTCTATAAGTTCTAATAGAGGATTATTTTCTTTAAGATTTATAGGATTAATTCATTTGAAGGCATTTTTATTTTTAATATCTAAGGAATTCATTTGTTTGTACTCATTTTAATCATTGTGCTAAGAAAATAATGTAAATAGATGCAAGTTTAAATATTTCTGAGCGAGTTGGGTGGTATGTGTGACTACCATATAAGAGGTTAGCTCTAACAAAGATACTTAAGTATATGACTAGAGTTCTCAAAGTCCTACCAGGACTCATTATTAGCGGCCACAATCTTAACGACATAAGGTATACAGATGACACAGTGTTGATAGCAAATGCAGAAAGAAAACTACAAGAACTCCTCCAGAATGTAGTGAAAGAAAGTGAGAAGAAAGGACTAAGCATCAATTGCAAGAAAACTGAATGCATGGTTGTTAGCAAAAGGGTCAGCCCAACATGAAAATTGCTGATCGGCGATACCAAAATCAAACAAGTGAAACCAGTTAGATATCTGGGAAGGGTATTAACAGAGGACAAAAACTGCAACATCAAAATCCGAAGGTGCCTTTGGAGAGCAAAAGATGCCTTCCAAAAGCTGAGCAAAGTATTAAGAAAGAGAAAAATATTGTTAGAAACAAAGGAAAGAGTATTGGACTGTTATATAGTATCACTCTTTGTATACAGTATTGAATGCTGGACAGTATACTCACAGAAGAGAATGGCAACAAAAATAACATTTCAGGAAAAGATAGCTGAAATTTCTGGAGCTCATAATTAGGAAGGAGGGCTTGGAAAATTTGATACTCACAGGACAGAATGAAGCTAAGTGAGACAGAGGGAAGCAATGCTTAATCAACTTTGCAAGCTTGAGTGAAGGGATAGCAGAGCAGAGTTTAATAGAGATGTCAAAATGACAAAAAGTTATTAAGAACTAAAAAGGACAGGAAATTGTAGAGAGCCATGATTGCCAACGTCCAGAAGAGACATGGCACACAGAAAAAGAAAGAAGTATTGAAGTGTTGGACAAAAATACTCCTTATGTAACTTATCTTGTGTTCAACTTTTATCTCCTATATTAAACTTGTTATAACTGATCCAGATGCTGACATATTTATAATTGTAAATTTATGTATGGATTTATTATGTCTCAAAATTAAATAGAACATTAATTCTCATGAAAAAAAAAAACAGAAAAAAATATCTCCTTCTTCTATGTATCATGTCCTTTCAGGGAGCAAGTTATGATGGTTCTCCACAACTTTCTCACTCTTTTGTTGCTCTAAGTAACTTTTACTCTTTGCCATCTATTTTTCTCAAACTTGTTAACTTTTTTTTGTCAAACTTGTTGTCACTCTTTCCACCTGCTTCTCTGACCTTCAGTATGTGAGTTTTAAATTCTCCATGCCTTCTTTCCTCATTATATGTCTTCCTTTCTGATTGCAATTATCAGTTTCATTGTAATTCCTATTTTCCTTAAAACATCCTCATTACTCCCATGTTCAGTACATTTTATTCTCAGCATTTGTTGGTAGGACTACATCACTCTTACTTCAAATTATTTCTTCATCCCTGAATTCACTGCCTTATAAGAGATCAGTTATTATATATCAGTTTAGTGCTGTTGCCTTTGTTTTCCTATTTCTTAATAATGTGTTTAGTTTTTCGTATCTTTCATTATTCCTACAAAACATGCAGATTTCTGTATCATGCTTTACATCATCTGTTACTACACTGCCCCAATAATTCAGTTTCTGTACCTACTTGATTTAGACATTTTTGCAGAAAAACTATTATTTGTTTCAACCCACTGTACAACCAAAAATAAGAATAATATTCATAGACTTACAAGAAAAACACTTTCCAAAGAGCTGTACTTTTTGTGTTCAACTTTGTATAATAAAGTGTTTCTGTTATATTTCCAAACCCCATCACAATCTCTGTAAAATACCCAAGTGCATTTGTTTATATTAAAAAGAAGAGGACAGAAGGTATTAACTTGGAGGAGAAATTCAAGGTAAGATTTTCTAAACAATTTTTGGTGATACAAAACTTAAGCATACCACAAAGAAGAGAAGACATGTTGAAAGTTAATGCCAAAGAAGAAAAAAGAAATGGTGTTAAGTCCTCTTAAGCATCCAGCTTTTCAATCAACCCTTATCAAAGTCAATAAATCCAAAACAATAAAACAAAATTGCCAATAAGAATTAGGTAAAACATTCTAAAAGTAATCCTTATCTGTCATTCTGTCATCTTGTTATAAAAAAAAGAAATACATATAATAAATAATAGTGGCTAGGTTTCATCATCATCATCATCATCATCATCATCATCAGCAGCAGCATGTCATCATCATTGTCATCATCATTATCACCATCATCATCACCACCACCATCATCACCATTTCCCCCACAACCATCATCAGCAGCATTATCACTACTACCACAGGCATCATCATCATCATCATCATCATCATCATCACCTCCATCATCATCATTATCATCATCACCATCATCACCATTTCCCCCACAACCATCATCAGCATCATCACTACTACCACCACATCATCATCATCATCATCATCACCATCACCTCCATCATCATCATTATCATCATCACCATCATCACCATTTTCCCCACAACCATCATCATCAGCAGCAGCATCATCACTACTACCACAGGCATCATCATCATCATCACCATCACCATCACCTCCATCATCATCACCACCACCATCATCACCATTTCCCCCACAACCATCATCATCATCAGCAGCAGCATCACTACTACCACAGGCATCATCATCATCATCATCATCATCACCATCACCATCACCTCCATCACCATCACCTCCATCATCATCATCATCATCATCATCATCAGCAGCAGCAGCAGCAGCATCATCAACATCATCAGTGCCATAAATAAGTGTGGTTGTCGAGTCACTGAGCAGCTGAACAACTAACCAGCTCCCTCCCTATATCTTAGAAGTGGTGGCAATGCCCAAGTCTCTGTGAAAGACCTTTCAGTCTACCCAGTGATTATGTCAGCTCATTTTTTTCTTGTGTCTGCCTCTACTCTTTTTTTTTTTCTTTTCGGATGGCAGTGAAAGGATAGTTGGATTCTCATGACTTGGCTATAGCATTTCAACATTCTCTTCTTGAGTGAGGTGTATCTGAGGTCTTTCAATGAGCCTGTATCTTCTCTGATGGTGTCTCATAGTGTGTCATTTGTGATGCAGTCTATGTAGGAGATACTGACTATGGTTCTACTGCATCTCATTTCTAATACTTGGTTTCTTCACTATAATTCTGCTATTAATGTCCATAATTCTGAAACTATTTACTAAAACAATAAGACTAAACTATCTGCTATTTAGACATTAAACACAGGCAGTTTTAGTTAAGCTAAAACTACGTCGTATTATTTAACCTGGCCACTATCTGTCTCTAGAATGACATGTAGATGATACATGAATTTTGATTTGAAATTTTCACTTTAAAATGTTCAATGTAGATTAATAATATGAATTAGGTGCATTGAGAAAGCAAAAGCAAATCAAAATAATCATCTTAAATTCTCTTAAGTATCCAGCTTTTCAATAGACACTTGTCAAAGAGCATGGTTGATAAATCTAAAAGATTATAGAATACAATGAAATTGCCAATAAAAATGAGGTAAATCATTTTAAAAGTAACACTTATCTATCGTTCTGTCATCTTGTTATAAAGAAGAAACTTATATAAGACAACTTAAGTAATAACAGATTGCTTTCATCATCATCATCATCATCATCATTATTGTCAGTCCCATGACTGTGTTTGGTCAAAGGTCACTGCACAGCTGAGGACCTAACAAGCTCCTTCCACGTCTCATTTGTATGTCAGTGTCTGAGTCTCTGTGAATGTTCTAATCAATACAATGACATTTTTTCCTGTCTGACTCTTTTGTTTTTTGTTTTTTTTGCCTAGATTGAAACTTTGTAAGATAGAAGCATGAAGACAATGCACCCATACCATTTCAACTTTCTCTTCTTGATGGTGGTTCTTGTCCGATGGTGTCTCACACTGCCTCATTTGTGACACAGTCTCTCTAGAAGATGCCGAGGATGGTTCTATAGCATCACATTTCTAATGTTTGGATTCTTCATTGTAATTCTTCTGTTAATATCCTAGATATGCAAGCATACAACAGAAAGACAGGGGAGGTCAATGTATGCAACTTTCTGATATTTGATTTCAGTAGGAAAAAATGTTTTTAATATGCTGCGATCTGTCTACCAGGGTTTTTCTTGCTATCTGGAGTGTTAGGGTTTCAAACATTTAACAACAACAATACATATTTAAAGGAAACATATAAAAGGTTATTTTCTGGAGGAAAAGTAGAAACAGAACATTAGTTGAAATAACATTTATACAGGAATCCCTCAATTAGTGCAGCTAATGTGTATATCGGTAACTATAAAAAATCAATAATCAATTACTATGGTTAAACTGAAGAATGTTTTACCACACTAATTGAGTATTATGTATGCACTAATCAAATTTTGATATATAAAAATTTTAGCACACTAATTGAAAATGCATTAATTAAATGCACATTAATCAAGAGATGCCTGTATATGCATTTTAGAAACATAAAGGCAATAAAATGTTCAATTTTCCTTGCATTGAAGTTTGTTTTATAAAGTGTATTAAGTGTTCTTATTGAGGTGTGAGATGTGTGGACAGACTTACATTATGACAATCAGCCTAATGTGTTTGTGAATTCATAGACAAAGGCTTAGTAGGCAGCTTCTGGTTATTCCCTTCTAGCATGTATATGGGCAAGGCCTTGTCTCTTGCATTGTGTGCATATGTATGAGTGCATGTGTTTGCATACACATGTAGATCAAACTGGCTTTTGATCCCCCAGAAACAGTAGACTTCTATTTTTATATCTGTAACAGAGATCCAAAATCCAATTTCACATAGAGGTGCAATCTTTTTAATTACAAGGTTTTAATTAGTCAGAAAATAATTTCACACTGGCTTGCAAAAATCTTTTTCTCAAATTTGTGGAAGTGGTGAAGGGAGTTATTATTGTTATTTTCTAAATGGTCCAAAAGTAACATCTGGTAGGTCTACAACTACATCCAATAAGTATTTCAGTAGTATTTACCCTTGTGATGATTGTTTATCAAACAAAACTTCTGATGGGATTTTATTGGTTGAAAAATATATATATAGGATTAAATACCAATAAATATATTTCTTCTTACTCTATAAAGAAGAATAAAGAACATTTGAATTATTTACACTTGAAAAAGCAGCTGTTACTTGAAAAATATTCAGATGCACAAAACAAAACTAATTATGTCATCTCTTAGTTTGAGAAGACATCTGGTTGCACAGAATTAGTACTTTACCTATTGGCATGCATAATATGAAAAATTTGATTTGGGATCCAAACAAGTACAAGGAAAGTTAGAGATAGCAATAAATTGAATACAGCAATTCTTAGTTTTATTTAAAAACTTCGTAAGAATGGTATTTCTGTTTTTATGTATCTCTGTGTTAGACACAAAAACTGTAAAGTAAGTCATAATTCTTTTTTTGTGAGGAGAAAATCCTTCCAATTTCAATAAGAAAGATACCTTTTGAAATAAGAAAAAGAAATGAAAAGAATACTAATGGCTTCATTCTTTTAATCATTTGCCCACAATCAAGGACGTAAAGCCACTAAGATGCAAATAGTTACTGAGAGGGAAAGAATCTGTGAAAAAACATTATTAAGGAGAGAAGACAATAAATGAACAGGAATTAAGAAGAAAATAAACAAAACTTAATTGACATTGCATTTCAATTTTTGAAGATGAAAGACTGGAAAGCAAGAAGCTGGAAGAGATTTTCACAAATGAGAAATGAAAAAGAGGAAACTGTTTGCATAGAAATTACAATTCCATCTAGCCATTTCAACTGTAAGAAGATGATGAGAGCTTGCCAATAATCTAGTACTGTGTTTAAATTCATAAATTCTAGGTAAGATAGAGAATAGTTCATCAGAACAATTATCATGAAAGTATTTATAGAAAAAGAAAAGGAAAAAATTATGTTACAGTGTTGGGAATGTGACTGTTGCCAACATACCAGGTGAAGACCAATAACATTGCAGATGCTTTTTTGGATTCATAATTAAATATGGAGAGATCAAGAAGGCAATTATCGCAAGTCTGATCTTTGATTTCTGGCATATTTTCCTTACTTTCCAGATGACATTGATCTATCTGAAAGCTTTAAGGAAAATACCAAAGAAAGACACAAGGCTATAGTGATAGACACTAAGAAAGGAATTCTCTAGTAATTTCTGCAAGAATAATCAATGGTACAACACAAATGCTTAGATACATAGTTAAAAAAAAATTTGGGCCACACATTCTGCTTGACAAAAGCTTTGCTCATTATTATCATTATAGTTTGATTAATTATAATGTTAGAACTTGGCAGTTAATCATTTCTCAACATAATTTTTTAATTGGGCAGTTGATTACAATCAGTCTTATTTGCCCAGCAAATTCTGTTTTCAGCCTGTCAGTTTGAAAAGACATTCATGATTAGACCCATGAATAATTGATTAAAGAATTATTTCCTATCTAATTATCTAATTTTTTAAGGAATTTATTTGACTTTCTTTTGCAAGTGATTCGTTTTATTTTACAACAGCATCAATCTATTGCTGGAAAAGTCTTCCAATGATTTTGCTTCTTTTAACTTAGTTTTCTTTTAGATTATTTTTCTGCAGTTGTTCCAATATTTTATTCACTTTGATATATTTGGGATTTCCTTTATCACAAGCAGGAAGAACAATTTTCATATTAACCCATAAATGCCCACTGTCCCAATTTTGTTACATCAGATATTAATGTAAGGTATAGTAATAGTTACAGGCTCAGATTAAGCAATCAGAGAGCCGAGTTTGAATTCCAGTGGAGTTTATTACATTCACTTATGTGTTAATACCCTTGGGAAAGGTATGAATCCATCTCTTCACCTATGGGTATAACAGCAGACTGGATCCTATAGCCTTAGCTAACAACCAGTCTAGGAGAAGGAAATTCTGAATTCAAACCACTTGTAAATCCTGCCTCTTTAGGTAAAGGCTAGAAGAAAGTAACTTCAAAAACAAATCCACCTCTGAGAGGAGGGATGAAATAACCTTAACACACCTGGTGTAAAAGGAAACAGCAAGCCATAGCAGTATTCTGCCTTGACTGTCACCATGGACCACAATTGTGGGATGGAGGGAAGTGGTGAAAACAATGGTACAAAATGAGCTAATTGAATAAAATGAATGAAATAGTAATGAGTTTTAGGTAGCGACCTATAATTAATTCTGGGTTTTTATATACGTAATTAATACAGAATTTTTCTACAAACCTATTATTACTGTTTAATATTTTCTTGAACCTATGATTAATACTGGATTTTTATTTAATAATTATGATTTTTTTCATGAACTTTTTTTTTAATATTTATTAATAATAAGATTTTTGCCAGATTTTAATTTTTATTATTAATACCAAATAGGAAAATATGCTGAACTGTTATGAAATATCAATCCTCTTATATGTCAATGAATTGTGGACAAATTCTTCATACATAAAGAGACTTGAGGCAACAGAGATTTAGTCCTGCAGAAGGATGCTGAGAATACCAGGGATAGAACATGTGAACAGCAAAAATGTTTTAAGGAAAATGGAAACAAAAATGACTTTTTTATTTAGAATCAGAAAGAAATTGATGAAATTTTTGGTGCTCATAATGAGGAAAGAGTGTATGGAAAAATGAAAACTCACAGGACATAATGATTTCAACAACTGCATAATATTGTTCCTTTTTTTCAGTGCCATGTCATGCATGGATAGGTGTCTCTGCAAGCACTTATGACTCGCAACACTGAAGACACATTATGAGATAGCGACCTTACAGAAATTTTGTATTGCCTTCGATCAGGCACTAGTAACATTTTATAACGAGTGGGTATATGAGATATGGCTCATTATAAGCTGGGCTACACTACTAAAAAGATTCAAGGTAATTTTTCATTAATTTTTTCATTTTCACAATAGAAGACCATACCTGTAGACATCTGTCTTAGAAATAGGGAAAAGGTTGATTGTTTTTTGGAGAAAAGATTTCACAATAATTAAACAACAAAGATTCGATATAATATTATCAAGGATGACAGTGATAAAAAATATATTTCTTCTCCAGAGAAAAAAAAATTATTAGGAACATCCTATTTCTAAAGCCAATAATATTTAGAGACATGATCTTCTTTAGTAAAAATTGCCAATGCCTTAGAATGATGAAAAGGTTAACTTTAACAAAAAATTACAAAATTCAAGAAACATTGCACTCAATCATATGTATGAGAAAATATGAGTGAATAAGTGAGGATGAAACAAAACAAATAAAGTTTTATTAAACATTTCATAGAATAGTCCATAGATAGCTTTTCACCCCTCTCTACCACAAAATTACCTATTAACCAATCAACACCCTAGCTCCAGTGAACTAGACTTTTCATTGGCTCAAACTGTAGCAAATTCACGCGAAAATATCTTTTCGTGCCTAGCCATTTTGAGCTGATTCCTACTTCCAGAACTAAATAAAAGGAAGCGTTCAGATCACTTGAAGGCAGTCAGAATTTCATCTTAGAGAAGTGCCAAATGAATCCACACCAGTCAAAATTATAACCAGCTACATTTTTGCCACACAAATTTCTCTGACTCAACACACGCAACATTTCGCTCTACCAGGAACAATTTCTTATAATACTAAATAATGATAATAATTCACTACTAACAAGTATTCATAAATATTCAATCAAATATCTAAACAATCCAAGGTAAACAACTCTGGAGAATTTAGACAATTAAACTCCTGCTTTATTCACGTATACAAACTACACAAATTCCTGTATAAATAATATTTTCCACTTAACTCTGTTTGACCAGTTCTTAAACACTTGAACAATTTCAAACTGTAAATCAATAAGAAACCCAATTTACAAATGGTCAATTTCTTGCATTATCAAACTACAAGTTTTCAAATTGTATATTAATTGTACATAAATGCATGTTGTTTTATTGAAATCTCATAATCGGTATTTCTTACTCATTTGCCTTGTGATTGATTCGTTTTTGAATGTCTATATTCTATATTGTTGTGGATTAATATGGTGAACATGTCCGTAAACTAACCATCTTAATATAAAAACCTTCTGATAACAAATCCAAACTCATAGCAATCCCAACATATTATTTTCCACATGAAATTTGGCATGCTATTCAGAAAGCCAAACAGGCCACATATGGCCCATGAGCTATCAGTTTGCCCATAACTGCCTTAGACAATGGACACAATTATTTTGGCCTTTTTCTTAAAAAATTTTTTATGACTGCAACCATTATAAACAATAGAAGTAAACCAGTCTACAAGAAATCACATAATCTTCCCAACTTTCCTTTCTCCAATATTCATGATATTTGTAGCAATTTATGTAGTTTTGAATATTTTGTCTTGAAATGTTGTCCCGGTATCTGAGTGCACGACAAAATTAATTTAAAATCTATCTCTACTTCTGAATTTTCTGCTCCAGGATATCTTCCTCTTTGTTAAAAGAGTACATGTGTGTTGCAGATTTCAATCAACCTACAACAAAGAAAAGTTTTTTAAATATAAAAAAATATTTTTATTTTCATGTTTTTACAACGGAAATTTTCTCAGTGTGAATGAGTATTAAAGTTCCTTGGTTGTAGTTGTTTGTAAAGCTGAAAAGAAAAGGGATTTCTTCACCTGTATGTGTGAGAAAAAGGAGGCTAGGGAGAAAGTGAGGAGGAAAGTGTAAATGTTACGTAGCTTGGTGAGGAAGAGTGTAAGTGTCACATAGCTTGGTGAGGAAGCTGAGTGAATGAGTAAGAAAACCTCTTTGAATATGATGTGTTGTGAACTTATGTTGCATGTATCTATCTCTCTCTACTTGCTTCTTCTGCCTAGAGACTTTACTTAAATACTCTTCAAAGGGATCATGAAGCATGTTTTTTATTGTTAGTGAGAATGTGACCCATTGGTTGAAAAATGTTAAATATTTATTTTCAATCGCATAATTTATGAACTGGAAGGATGTGCATATGCAACTGTTATTTGAGTATTAACCGTCTTGCTATTTATTGCTGCACTCTACATATGCATTGTCTTTATATACAGGAAAATCATCCAATGGTAAGGGTATTAACCCTTGAATTCTTGGATGAGTCTTTCATGTGCTTTTGACTTACATTATTACACTCTGTTAGCTATCTATTTTTCCTTTATTATCCCCATTCTTCTCAGGAATTCAGCATGTTAGATAAAACATTTGACAGTATAGAAATAGCTCTCTCTCAACATTTATCGATGAACATCTTAATGTTTGATGATATTAATGCATCTTAGCATTTGATGATATTAATGCTCATCATGTCAAGTGGCTTGATCTTAAAACTACTGATGTTACTAGTAGTCAAATTTTCAATTACTTTTCAGTCAAGTAGTAGATTTCTCTATTGATCTCACTAATAATTCTGTCCAACAAGATATTGTACTTGAATTGTTCCTTACCTCCTCTCCTGACTCTTGTTATGCATTGCAGTTAGTATGTGTTGATACATGAAGTGGAAGGATTATACAAAAGCAAAGGCTAAAAGTTAAGAGAGTTGGTCCACTATGTTGTACTAGACATTTTTTTCTTGACAGAATGTATCTTGCATATGTATAAATCTCCTATGTGTGCTTGTTTTGAATATTGCTACCACATATAGTCTGGTGCTTTTTCTTTATATTTAGAGATTTTTTGATCAATTCCAATGTAAGCGATCTGGGATTACAAAGGAAATGTTTGTCACAGACTATTTCTATGACACAGAGAATAAATCACTAAGTTCAGACTTGAACATCGTGGTGGGGATCAGAAAAAAATGCTGAAAATTCGATTTGCAGGTACTATCTCATGAATCACAATGCACACAACCAGTCAGAAAAATAACTCATTCTCCAACAAATGCGGTAGCCAAAATACCCGAATTTTCCTCCCTGATTCAAGAACACCAACTGCTTTTATCAGCCAAACATTTTTTCCATTTGTCAACAGCTGAGAGAGGATGTTCAGTAATTTGCATATCAACATACTTTTATAGCGACTCCTGTGACGGACTTGTTTTTTAATTCAAATATTCCATCTTCGGCATGCCATGCAAAATACGTGCTCTTTTGTTTGGTAAGTAATTTTCTTTTTCACCACATTTTCCATTGTAGAATACATGCGATGCACTGTCGCTTGGTTTGACAAGCTAAGTCGCCGTTTTCTTCGCTATATCCAAAGAAGAATCTGCAATGTTATTGGTCCTGATAGTGTAAATCAGCTTCAGTCACTTTCCCACTGTCATAATATGGCTTCTTTGTGGCTTTTCTATAAATAGTTTCATTAAAATTGTTCTGATGAACTTTCCTCCATGGTACCTAGACCTTTTAAATTTAGGTACAGTACTAGATTGGCAGAAAAGTCACAGCCTTTTATAGTTTAAATGGATAGATGTGACTGTAAATTCTGTTAACAGTTTCTTCTATTACACTTCTTGCTTGTAGAACTCTCTTTCAACTTCTTGCTTCACAGTCAAATTTGATCTTCAAAAATTGAAATGCAATCAATCGTTAACTTTTGTCTTTTTAATTCCTGTTCTTTTAAAGTTCTCTTTTCTTAATAGTGTTTTTTTCTCATATTCTCTACCACACAGTAATCCCTTGTGTGTTAGTGGCATTATTGCCTTCCTTTGGGTGAAATGATTAAAAAAATCTTTTGAAATATATAGTTTGTTTTTTGTTTTTTTAAATTAGGCATGAACCTCTTATTCACAAGACTTCTTTTTGTTATCAGCATATCTATTGGGATTCATTTCGCAATCTTTTTCATGATGCTCCTTGAAATGAAACCTTTTAACTTCCTATTCAAAATTGTTCTACTGGAGTTTCTTCTTGGCTGAAAGCCACCATCAATGTTTTTGTGCCATCTTGGAAGTATCAGATCAAACTACAGTCTTCTTGATCCACAACTGTCTATTTAGCCACTTTTTCCAGTGATATAAACATGATAACTCAGATCACAACAGATACCTCTTGGTGTCCACTTGTAATAATTGCAAGTATGGCCTCAATGTGCCTTAGGGTGAGGCACTGTATAGCCTTTCACAAGGTTGGTTCTTGTCATTACAGTGGCACTGTAAAGGTGTGTTCAATAATGATAACTCCTAAATCCCTCCTCTCTTTAATTAGAAGTGTTATCATCTGTTGATAATTTAGAAGGCTTTGCTTCCAGTTATACTCTTAAGCCCTCAAGAGTATGTTTACCTGACTTTCCAGTTAGAAGTGGGTCTCTGCCATGTGATATACATAGCACACTAGATCCTCACAAAGCATGGACTTGATGGTATTCCTGCAATTATCCTAAAGAAATATGCTTCTGAACTGGCTTCTGTTCACTCTAAGCTCTACAATAAATGCCTTGCTATTTCTTGCTTCCTAGCTTATTAGAATCCTCTTCTGTATCTAGGTTTATGGCTATATCTCATTTAAGCACTGTTTTCAGTATGATCACTGAAGTTAAGCAATATCAAGACTGATCAGTACCTAGATGAGTGACCACTTGGCAATATCAGGTGTTGTAAGCTTGGAATTTGTAGTTGGTGTAATGAATAATGGCTCAGAATTGGTAATCAGAGAGCCGGTTTCCAATTCCAGTTGGGTTTGTTATATTTACTTGAACACAAATATTCTTGAGAAAGGTGTGAATCTACCTCTTCTCCCACCAGCTATGGGTTAATTAGTAATACTTGTATCATTAAAACCATTATTATCTCAAAAAAATTATTTCTATCTAAATATATTCTCTAGCTTTAAATAAACTGTAACAGGTTGATAAGCTGTAAAAAAGATGAAATCTTCTGTATTTCTTGTTTTTAAGAACACATAAGGAGTGGTTAGTCCATTCAAACAGAACAAACAAAGGATTGTAGATAAGCGCCTATTAGAAATTAAACTCAATGCAGACCCCAAGTAGAACTCGTACATATGTTCCATAGCTAAAGATGCTGGAGAAGTAGTTAGTTTCCCTCTACCACTCCAATAAGTACATGACTCTTAATGCTATATCCTTTACATTTAGTCAGATCAAACCAAAAAAAAAATGGAGTACTGTTAAAATATATGGGCAGGAGCTTCATAGAATTCAAATTTGTCTCTACATCTTTGTGAGTAACAAGTTATTTTCCACCTATCAGTCCCTTTCTCACACTTCTCTATCGCTATTTCTGTAGGAAGTGTTCAGATGAACTACATTCTTTTGGTCTACTGGTTCTAACTTTCATGGCTAACACCCACCAGGCTACACACATTTGAGAGAACCATTCTCACTTTCTTCATATTCCATTGGTGAGATGTAAATTCCACTCAACCAGCTTCTTCCCATGAACAGCTGCTTTGTGGAACTGACTCCCAAGAGGATGCTTTTCCAATCACTACAATCTTAACTTGTTCAAGTCTAGGGTTAACTGTTATATTCCCCCATATAGCTGCTTAAACTGTGCCCCAGTAGCACTACCTTGAATGGCTTTGTATAATGTTCGCATCATAAAAGATGTTCCTAATACAAAAGTGGACCTTCCAGGATGATGCCTTTCATTTCAAAGTGGATTCTCTCTGGCACTGAAATCTTTATCCCTCACAAAAATATACCAAGAGATGGCTCTGTTTTGTACCTGAATGTACTGTGTCCTTGGTTCTACAATCTTGGTCTCTTTAAGTCCAGGGTCAACCAAGATCTAACTTTTAATGTGAACTTCTTAATTCCTCCCTTTCCTTCCCTTATAACAACCTTGATAAGTAACCTTCTACTTTGAGTGAGCTTTGAGCCTTGTATTTGGTGAACTAACAGCAAAAAAGAAATTACACCAAGTCCAGCCATCAGATGAGATGCAAGATTCCTGGAAATTGCCTGAATATTTTACTCACTTCCTTTAAAGATATACTTCAGGTAAATATATAAATAATATTGAACTACCTTCACAAAGCTCTTGGTCATCATTTAATTCCATTGTAAACTTTAAAGGGAAAATCAAAATTCTTTGAAGAAAGTGAGTAATATTGAACGTAATTAAGCCTAAACAATATAACAATTGACATTAATGGAAGTTGTTTTAATCAAGACACATTCAATTAAAATGTTTCTGTTAATTTAAGGTAAACAAACATGAATTGAATAATGTTAATTCATGTTAATGGTCTGTTGATATTCAATGTTATAAATTGCAAGTTAAACAAACCCTGGCAATGGTCTGAAAAAATTAATTAAATCAGAATTTGAGTTAAAATGTTTTTCACTATTTATTTCAGATAAAAATGGGATTATTTAAGGTAAAAATTCAGGTTATGTTGTTCTTCTACTTTCAATAAAAAGGAATATCAAAATCAATAAATATTAACAGAAATCATAAACCATTCAATTCCTAATCAAGGTGTCAGTGGTGACAATGAGAGTCGGTCACAGTGGTGGTGAATAGAATGGCGTCTCGCGGTCTTTGACTGCGCACGCCTTCTGTCGAACTCTCTGCGGCAAAGCTTCATCCAGGGAGGTAGACAGGGCCTGAACCTGTCTAATCGGCTTCAAAGGCTATTTTTTTGGCCGAGCCTACGGGCTCGGAGAAACCCACAATAAAACCGGCCTTGTGCCATATTCGTTTCCCGTGGGTGAAATGATAAATACCGAATAGAGAGGGTGTGGGTGTGGTTTTATTGGCAGGTTGGTTGCCAAGGTTACAGTGGTGGTAACAAGGGAGGCCCAGAGTGGATAGTGAAGCTTGATACAGCAGAATGTCTCTGTTGGATTCTGGTCGAATGGGAGATCAATGAAACAAGATGGTGACAATAAGAGAGGCTTGGAGTGAATAGTGAAACTTGTTGTTATTACAGTTGATTGACTGAGGTCACAGTAATGACACCAAGTGAGGCGGCCATGTTGTTGGTGATGAGAGAGAGAGTGATTTTGTCAACAGCTGGCCTCTTGGACTGATACTGTGTGTCATTGGTGAGAAATGTCATTTTTATATCATTGGTTTAACTGGTTTGTGATCATATTCATTTTTTTGTGGAATGTTCATGATTGACTGTTATATTTTAGTTTTTCATGAGGATTTGTTTTGTGGACCAGATGTGATAGTTGGAGCCCCTATTTTGGGATTTACTTTCTTAATGTTCACATTGGGTTGACATGTCGAGTGAAGCAGATAAAATCTAATTGCAGCAAAGTATAACAAAAATTAATATATTGCAGAATTATTTTTTTTACATATTCTTTTGTCTATGATATTGAAGATTCTGTTAACAATATTCATTGGTTGCTCTTTTTCTTCCTGTATATGCCAGGTCCCTTCAGAACGTAGGATATAATGGCTCTCCTCAACTTCCTATCTGGTGTGGCACTGAGCAGTTTTTCTCCCTGTTCCACCATCCACTCACACAAGCTTGTCAGGTAAGTAGGTCATGGCCGTCTCCTATTGCTTTTGCAATCATATGGTTAAAGCTTTCCAAGTCCACTTTCTTCATGATGTGTCCAAGGAATTTCAGCTGTCTTTTCATGATTCTGTGAAGTGTGCTTTCTCTTTCCATTTTCTTTAAGACTTCCTTTTTCCTTATTCACTCCATCCATGTCATTAATTTCTCCTCGATTTACATGAGTTATCCATTTTAGTTGCTGCTGCTGCTGCTGCTGCTGTGGAAAGTCTTCAAGTGATATGGTTTCTGTTATTTGGTATTGTTCTTTGTTCATGATTCTGTTGCACTAGTATACAAGATCAAATAAGGAATTCTCCTCATTAATACCAACAGGTTTCACTTGCTCAATGCCATTTTTAACTATTGGTCTGAAAGAACAGTTGTAAATAGATATTAGATTAGAGATTTCTGAATGAGTTATACACCATGCAAGACATATGAGAGTCTAGATCTAGTAAGCCTATTTAAGAACATGATTTGAGTTCGTAGGTAAATATTTTGGTTTTGTAGCAACTTGAAGAACATTAACTATTATTAGGGTTTGTCAAAATACTTTAGTTTTTTAATTTTATGGAACCTCCTAAGAATGACTATATTTATTCTTAAGCACATATAATTCTCTATGAATGGCAACTTTCAATGATTCTAATTATAAATATTTCTGGGCATGTTTGTCACCATGCATGTCATCCATATGAAAATTTTGATCTAATGAGACTATTTAAGAACATAACTAGAGTTTTCAGGTTAATATTTTGGTTTTGTAGCAATTTGCATTGTTAGGCAAAACTGCAGCCTATTCTATATTCACTTTCTTTATTTCTCATGCTAAATTTATTATAACTGATCTATACACCAAGTTATTTGAAATGTTTGGTATTTGCTAAATCCACATCATGAATTTTTATGATGAATTCAGGTTATGTGGCATCAGTTCTTTCATTCCAATTCCAGACCATAACTTCTCTTTTGGAAAGGTTTATTCCGAGTCCTATTTTTCGAAACACTTAGAAAGAGTGATAATAATGGATTTGAGAAACCTATTTTCCTGAAAAACTATTTTAATAGAAAGATTTTATAAATTTCAACTGAGAGTAACACTAACTGTTCGGTTTGGAAATGCCAAGTGTTTTCTCTATGGAAATGTCTAATCATACCATTAGCATTAAGGTAATTTTGAACTGAACCCATTTTTCAATCTACCATGCATGATATCCATGTAGGAGTCTAGATCTGGTAAGGTTATTTAAGAACATGATTTGAGTTCTCAGGTAAATATTTTGGTTTTGTAGCAACTTGAACAACATTAACTATTATTAGGGTTTGTCAAAATACTTTAGTTTTTTAATTTTATGGAACCTCCTGAGTATGACTATATTTATTCTTAAGCACATATAATACTCTACGAATGGCAACTTTCAATGATTCTGATTATAAATGAGATTTGGAGTGTGGGATGTTTTTTAATCTTTTTTTAAGTAAATGTTCATAAAATACTAAATAGGTAAATATATAAATGATATTGAAATGCCTTCACAAAGCACTGAGTCTTTGTCTATTTTCAGTGTAATACATTGGGACCTATGCCGGAAGTATGATCTTGAATGTGCAAAGTAGTAGAAGCATTCACTGCTATCAGTAGCCAAGAAGGAGAAAGTAAAGTTCATTTGGGATACAACAATCTCAATTGACAAGCACTTGAACTTCAATCGCCCTGGTATGGATGCACAGTTGATCTTGATTGATGTTATGTTACCTTGGAATAAGAACATTGAGAAAGTGGAGCAGGTGAAAATACAAATGTACTAAGACCTGTCAGTGCATCATCAAAGGAATATACCCAGCAGCAGGTTAAGTTGTCACATTTTGTGGTTGATACTCTCAGGAATTTTTCTAAGAATCTTTCTACATTGTAGGACGTCTTGGGAATACCTGACATCATTGGTAGCATGCAGGTGGCAGAACATCTCTGCTTGGTACAGCTGATGTGCTGAAAAAAGTGTTGTGCTTCTCTGGTTCAGTTAGGAGCTGAGATATAATCATCATCAACAGTCAAAAACATCTACAAGTCAGAGAGGATATCAAGTAAAGTAATAATAATGTCATAGGAGTAAATAATATTATTATGAAATTGAGCTTTGTGATTATCTGAGGTAAAATTATTGCCTACAGTAGTGAAGGTTGGAAATAAAATTAGCCTATGGATGGCTTAAACATTGCATACAAGATTTGAAGCTATTTTTTAGCCATTATTTTTATTTTGAAAAAATATGCCATTAAATATGTTAATTGTGTAAAAATATTTTTTTCATCATCAGGAATTAACGCTACTGATTCACACATATACTAGAGGTTCAAAAGTCAACCCCAGAATTAGCATGGGATGAACTTGACAAAAGAGTGAAAGAAAGAATGAAAAAGCCCTCTAATCATTGAAAAAATAATTATTAAACTTATACTTTGAAAATTGTTTCTAACAAATATCAAAAATTTGCACTGCAGTAATCAAGGCTAAAGGAGTATATTTTGACAAGAGGAAAATTTAATCATAAAATGTTTTTTTTTCTTTTTGTCGTAATAAAATTTCTAATAAAAATTATCTCTCACTTTTTTCTAACCATGTTTAATATTTTCCTCATATTAAAAGTACAAAAGATCTACTTTTGGGGTCAATTTAAAAATTACCAGGGTTTCCTCAAACTTTTGAACTGTAGTTATATACATATGTGAAAAAGATATATCAATTTTTATACATTAAGAACAATTTTAAGGGAAAAAACTATGACAAAGTGGAAAATGTCTTCATATGATGCATTTTACCTATTAGGACTGAAGTGATGTTTATATTGATAAATTACACAGACAAAGGAAAGGGGATGCTTAAATTTAAATAAAACAAAAATATTTCTACATATCCTTTGCATATATACAAAGTGTGATGGGTAAATTGTAGTCATTTTATATTTTTATTTCACGCATGTGTGCTGTTTGCTTTTGATTTAGAATATTAGGGTCAATGTGGCACCATCAGTGAGAAAAAAGAACACTATGATGCAATTCACTCTGGCAGAAATATGGAAACAGCATGCTGTACTGCATGGATTTTGTGCCAGAAGCCCCAATATGAACATTTCAGAGAGAACAGTGCAGAGAATTTTGAAAGAGTTGGATGAATATATTGGTGAATATAAAGGTACGACATCTTAGAAAATTCACTCTGATCATTCTGATAAGAAAATAACTCCCAAATTTGTTGGTGAGGGTTTCATACTCAACAATGAGGTCTACATCAAGTGCTTTGAAGAGGTAGTGCTTCCCTGGATCAAAAGAGTGGTTGCTGGAAGAACCTATATCTGGCAACAGGACTCTGCACCATGCTACACAAGCAAGAGAATCCAGTCATGGCTGTTAGAGAATATCTGTGATCACATCACCCCTTGCATTTGGCCACCTAACTCCCCAGACTTAAACCCCATTGATTATTAGGAGTGGGACACAGTTGAGCGAAAGACCAACAAAACTCCTTGTAACACCAAAGATGAACTGAAGGCATGGATTATGGCAGCATTCACCAACTTAAACAAGAGGACCATCCAGGCAAGGTGCAGGAGATTCTGAAGTTATCTGGAGGCCGTAGTTAAAACCAATGTTGATTTTATTGGATAAATTTACTCTTTAATATTTCAAGATATTTTTGTGTAATTTTGGTAAATGTATCTGTTAAAATGAAATATCAATGTTATTTTTATTTTTTGTGCAATTTAGATGACAATTTATCCATCGCACCCTGTAGGCTAGACAATTTCATTTAATTTTTTGTTTTTGTTCATGTTTGCATCACTTTTGTTATTAAATATCCCACAATTCACCAACAAAAGATCTGTCAAGAAAGGGGAAATGGTATACTGTTGAAGCTTGAATAAGCATGGAATAATAATAATAATAATACAACACAAAATGTACGTAACAAAATGTATTGAAACAATGAAAAAAGGTACACAATATTTACAGTTAGTTTTGGTATATTCTTGGGAAGACTGTTCCTGCAGAATGGGTTGACTAAATAGCAGTCGGGCAGAGTCTCTCGAGTGGATCTCTTCTTACTTCTCTTCTTGTCTTCCCGGTACCAACCCATATTTATATGGTCGGTACTCCACTTATGTAAATTAGGTGTATCGTACACAACATATACAAACCTGGATATAAATTTACTGTGTATTATCTACCAATTAAAGCATTTTCTAAACATTTTTATCTCATAAAATTGCTTTCCCTTTAATTTTAATAGTAATTTTTAAATCAAAATTATGGTTATACTCATCAGAAACTAATGCATTGTGTCTTGTTTTGTAAAAGATCATTTTTGTATTCATAAAATCTTTTACTTAAATTACTTGAGGTTTCTCTACATCAATATAAACTTTAGTCTGTCAAATATAAACTTTTTCCCCTCTGTCATAGATTTTTTTCCCTAAAATATGTGTATATGCATGAATACACATACAAATGAGAAATTTCTGAAAAGTTCTCTGTCTAACCAAAGAAATCATTCCAAATTTGATATTTGGTCATTTGGTTAAATTTTTGGACTGGGCCAAGAAATTTTCAGCAATTATTCTTATATTTTTCAAGAATTACAAAATATTTCTTCTATAAATTCCTATGTCTTTTAATTATGAAGCTAAGATTTCTATTGGTGAGACTCTTCAACAAAAGCTGATCACATGCAAGATGTGACTGGGTAAGATTTCCATCTCTCCTCCCTAATTAAACAATGATTCTAACTCTGTTTTTCACAGACTTCATTCCTTAATATGCTCCAGTCTTTGCTTTTACCATTCTGCATAGAAATTTGTCCCACCATGGAGCCAAATATTAACAATTTGGTTCAAATTAAAAGAACTAATTAGTTTTGTGAACATACATTGAAATTGTGAATCCCTGATGTAAACAGCTGTACTTCACAGCTGCATCACCTGTGCATTTTGTAATTTACCTGGTTTTTGGTTCTCTTTTTTTTTTTTCTTTTTCTCTTTTCTTTCTTGCAAGCATAATGAATGGAACAAATAACCACTGACTATATATGCAGCTAATAGATTTAATAATCATTACATGTTTGTTTTTTGGTGATGGAAAAGTAACTCACCTGAAAAATTACCTTGTTTGTTTCCCTTTTGTTTTGTTTTCTTCCAGATTTTAATTACTTGCAGTTAACAGTCTTCAGAAGCGAATTACAAATTTATTTAATTTAATCTAATGGATTTTTAACATTTGAACATAGGAATATAAATATGGAAAATCCTAAGTCAAACCAAGATGAATAATCTAAATCAATGCTCTCTCCTATATATTTACATGCTTTTCTTGTTATGCATCCAACTTTATCCAGTCATTTTGTCTTACCCTTCCAAAAAATAAATTCTGATTTGTTGCAGTGAAATATTGATTTTAAGAAATGGGTAAGATCAATAGATTTTCAGCAAATACTTAGGCTAAATTTAAAATATAATAAAGTTATATTTAAAGGAAAGTATCCCTAAAACTTCCCCATTAATCACATGTTCAGTTCCATAGGATGAATATGTGAATAATTATGAAATTTTAGAGATAAGGGAAACAAAAAAGACATTTATCCTGACAATAAGAAAGAGAAAATGCAAATATCTACACCACATAATGAGGAAAAGGGTTGAAGAATTAAAAATAAATACCAGTAAATATACCAGAATTTTTTTCTTTTTTTTCTCCATATCTCATTCTCTGATGAAGCTTTAATAAAAGTGAAACATGTTAGATTAATAAACGTTTCCCATTTGTTCTTTATGTTATCATATATATATATATATATATATACATATATGTATACACACACGCATATATATACACACACACATGTATATGCACACACATATACACACACATGCACATATATATATATATATATATATATATATATACACACATATATGTATATATACATATATATATATATTTCTATATACTCACACACATATATATATGTGTGTGTGTATGTTTGTATAAGATGTATTAGGAAGCAAGAAGTTAAGTCTGTTTA
This sequence comes from Acanthosepion pharaonis, assembly GCA_903632075.3. NCBI lineage: Eukaryota > Metazoa > Mollusca > Cephalopoda > Sepiida > Sepiidae > Acanthosepion > Acanthosepion pharaonis. The sequence goes on along the minus strand of CAHIKZ030003615.1, from coordinate 935,219 downwards.
TTTTCTACTTTACTTTTTTGAATAAGGTGTTGTAAACTATGGATAAGGTGTCTAAAGTTCTTTTTTTTCAGTTTGGTTCAAGTATATTTGAATTAATATTTTGAATTTTAGCATTCACAAAAATGTCAAGATATACACGCCTGAAAGTAGTTAAAAAAACATAAAACATGAACATCTGACAGCTTAACCACCATTTTGATTTGAATCTATACAATTATAGTGTCAATTGAATTTAACAAAAATTATTTAACTGTGCCTTTTCTTATTTTCATAGGAATTGTTGGGATGAGGTATTTGCTATGGTACCTAGACATTATGAATTTAAGTGTAATGCTAGATTAGCAACCACGTCTTATCAATTTACAGCATGAATTGGCTAGATATAACCATAAGTTCTATGCTAACAGTTTATTTTCTTGCACTTCTCACTTATGGGAAACTCTCCCAACTCCATGATTTCCAGCCAACATTAATCTTCAAAAATTGAAATGCAATGAGCAATTATTGTCTTTTGTCTTCTTAATTTCTGTTCATTTATTGTTTTCTTTCCTTAATAATGATTTTTTTCAGATTCTTTCACTCTCAATAACTCTTTGCATGTTTGTGGCTTTATATCTTTGCTTTTAATGAAACTATTAAAAAATGCAGTAATTATTAATATTTTCATTTGTTTTCCTTATTTCAAAAAGCAGCTTTATCTATTGTTTTCTCAATTATTCTTCTATTTTTCTTGCTCATTAATAATGTTTCTGTTTCCTAATTCTTTCACACTCAGTAATCCCTTGTGTTTCTCAGTGGCTTTACTACCTTGCATGGGGTGAATTTGATTAAAAAAACAATATATGATAAAAATGGACATATATTAATTTGTGCAAGAGTCACAGACACTCTGTATTTTTAAAAAAAATAAGCTTAAATAAACAGGAGAAACGTTTTTTTCATGAAAAAGGCTGAAAACTTTTTTCATAAAAAAGGTCTGAAAACTTTTGCACACATTTAATACATATATAAGATTAATAATACTGATAGTTCTATTTGTGAAGTTAGGAATTGCTGTTTGGTAATATGTTTTACCATAAACTGATGTCTCTCATTTAAAATGCAGTCATGTATTAAGTCAGAACCCTCGGTTTTGGTAGATGTAAAGTTCAGAATACCAATTTCATACAACTATAAGCACTTCAGAATTCTCCTACTAAAAATATTTATCTATTTTTATTAACTTGCATTTATCACGTATCCACAAGAAATGCAATTCCACAATGAGACTGGAATTTTTATAAGCCCATACAATTTCCTTGTACTATAGAGAGCATAGGAATAAGCACAGAAAAATTATTACACTTGAACTGACAAACCAAACAATAAAGTTTCAGAGCTCACTGCAAGTGACACAATTACTTGTTTGCTTATTGATTGACCCAAATTAGGTTCATGAACCAAATTTTCAGAGTTCAACTTTTTGACCTCTAGAATTATATTAGTTCTATGTAATTTTTAAAAATTCCAAACAACTGTCTGTACTGTCCTCATGTCAGGGAAGAGCTGCATAAACCAGTTTGCGAACTCCTGATCTAAATAAATAAACTTTCTGTTCATTTGCAAAGTCTTCACCTTTTGCCATCATCCAGAGTACAATAATTAACGGCTGCAACTCAATTCACTTGTGTATACAAATAAAAAGATGTGCTTAATACTTTTTAGTATGGAAAATGGAAATAGTCAGCAAATGACATTCTTCTTCTTCAATGTTCCATATCCCAACAGGACATTCCACAGCTTTCTAGTCATAACAATGTTTGGCAATGTTCGCCTTTTTATCCTCCCCCATTCCCTGTTCTCTCATCCACAAACTCATCAGGTAGGTGAGCTGCAGCCACACTCTATTCACCTTTTGCTTTTTATATCTCCTGTAAGTGTCAAATTTTTCTAGCCCTCTTTTCTCATTATATGGCCCAGAAATTTTAGCTGTCTCTTTATGATTCTAAATTTAAGCATCTTTTTTCTTTCAATTTTCTTTAAGACTTCCTTATTACTTACATGCGCCATTCATGGTATTCTCAGTATACTTCTGTTGAACCATATTTCTCCAGTCTTCTCTTCATTGTCCTGCATTCACTGCTATACCTGAAGACTGATATTACTTAGAAGTTCAGTATGTTTTTCATTGTTTCTAATAAGATTTTCGTTTTTTTTTAGTACATGGCTTTGTTTTTGGAATGCCTCATTGGTTATTCCAATTTGCTTTTGGATTTCAGTGTCACATTTTCTGTCCTTTGTTAAAACACTTCCCAGATATTTAAACTTCTGACTTGATTCTGACATCTCCAATTTGTAACCGATATCTTGGAATCTTTCTCTTGCTGACAACTATATGTTCTGTCTTCTTAAAATTGATGTTTAGTCCTTTCTTCTTGCTTTTCCTTTATTACACTGTCTAGGAGGTCTTGAATGTTTCCTTTCATATCAGTGTCATCTGCATAACTTGCATTAAGATTCTGCCCACTGATAATAGATCCAAACAGATATTCTCCTGGTAGAGTTTGATGAAAAGACACATCCTTGTCTTATATCCCTTTCTGTTTGCATATGCAGGTGTTTTTTGCAGTATTGTTTACCCTGTTCAAGGCCCAAGAGCCACTAGAGTAGAGGATTAATGAGTAAATGGTGCAATTTATGTGGATATGTGAGGAAGATACCTGTTAACTCTAGAATTGAACAGGTTAAGATTGAAGTGATTGAGGAAGCATCCTCTTGGGAGTTAGTTCCACAAAGCAGTAGTTAATGGGAAGAGAATACTCAAATGGAACTTACATCTCACTAATGGAATACAAATGGTATGATGTTGGTTTGCCACAATCTGCGTGGCATATCTGGTCATAACCATGAAGGTTAGAACAGTTGAAACTAAAGAATGTAATTTGTCTGAACACTTTCCATGAAAATAGTGTTAGAGCAACAAGATGCTTGTGATGTTTCATCTGTGGGAAAGGGTTTGTAGAGTGGAAAATGATTCATCACCCACAAGAATGGAGGGATGGTTTTGGACTCTATCAAGCTTGAAATGTGAAGACTGGACAGCTCCTGCCCATATATGGCATTTTTGACCTGGATCTGGCTCTTGTAAAGGTAGAGGATAGCACGAGAAGTCATATGCATATTGGAGTGGTACAAGATCTAGTTTTCTTGTTTTGATTCCCCATGAAAAACAGGAATTCATTTGTTCTTCTACTAGGAAAAGGTAACAGGATATAATCCCATGTTTCTCTGAGAAGTTATGGCAATTCATATGTGTTCTCTTACTACACTTAAATTCATAAAGTTGAGGTATGAAAGACAGAAGCTTATCTGAACAATGACCATGAAAATGTCTACAGAAAATGTACAAGTAAGTTACATTACATTGGTGGGAAAGTCAGTGAAGCTCAAATGCCAGATCTGAACCAATAACATTATAAATCTTCTTTAGATTTTATCAAGAATCTCTAAATACATAGCAGAAGAACCAGACCAGACATGGCTGTAATATTCAATGCATGGGTGAATGGTAGACTTATAAACGTGCAATATGGATTCTGGCAAAAAAATTGTCTAGCACAACACAGTGGACCAACTTTCCTAGCAGTTGATTCAATATAATCTTTCCACTTTATGGCAGTAGAAAATGTTAGATCAAGAAGGTGAAATGAGTTACTTTCCTGGTGATTTGGATCTTCCATATTGATGGAATGCAAAAGTGGATACCTTTTTCTTTTTCTTTTTTTTTTTTAAGCATTTCACCCCAAGCAAAGCAGGAAGCCACTAGGATGCAAGGTGTTACAGAAAATTTAAAGCAAGATGAGATAGGAGTGATAGAAGAAAGGATGAGGAGAGGGATAGTGGATAGATCAAGGCAACTGGAGATGTCAATTGACATTACACTTGAATAGCTGGAGATTGTAGCTCACAAAGAAACAGGAGAAAGGAAGGGAGCTCCACAGGCGAGAGGTGCGAGACATGAAGCTATTAGAGTAGAAGAGACGGCTACATTTAGGAGTTTCGACAGTGAAGGGGTGAGAGCGGGATGGCAGCCTCGTAGGGCGCTGGAACTCATGACGTCTGGGAACCAGCGAATGAAAATCAAAAGAAATCAGTTTCATTGTGGAGGCGTTAAAATTAGCAAGCCATTTCTTGTCCCAGTTAACAACAGACTGTTTGATAATTTATTATATCAGCTGCCAAGTGAACATTATCAAATCTATTTGACTAAAACTTAAGATAGGAGTAAATAGTTTTTATTTCAGCATAGATACTGAGTTGAGAACTGATGTCATCAGTAAGGTATTTGATGAAAATTAGGAAGAATGTGGGTCCAAGGATAAAGTCATGGGGGACCCCTGGCATTTATGCAAAAGGATCTAGAAGAGTCACCATTCAAAATAACTTTCATTTCATAATTTTATAAGTAAGATCAAAAATTCATTCAGAAATAACATAACTTTTCAATTTAGGAACAATACCAGCATGCCAAAGCAACAGCCCAAACTTTAACATTCATATCTAAAACTTGATGTACTCTTTCTGCATTAACCCTTGATATCAACAATTGATCTAGATAAAGTCATATTGCTTGTTTAAAAGATGAACCCTGTGGCGTAAGATGCTTAATCAATCTAGAGTTGCTTACTAGGTTATTATGTACAATTCCACTTGGAAAGGCTCACAATTGTATTTAGCTGAATACTGCTCAAATGACTTCCAAAATCTGAGTGACTAGTCCCTGAAGGACTTACTAGAGTATTTGGGAGACTACCACTGGAATAATTTACATGGATATTTAGAAAAATATCACATGAATTGGTCTGACAAAGATAATCATCATATCACTAACCAAGTGAAAATTTTTCTTGCACCAAGATTTTAAAAGTTTCTTTGTCATATTTCTTATAAAAAGTAATCTTATCTTTCCAAATGACATTTGTTTTAGAAACTTGTATGGTGGATAGATAATAAGACGTATTCGTCCATTGATAATAAATATTATATTACAACTTGGAATGCTTTTAGTTCCGGAGACTTCATAGAAACAGGAATATGTGAACTGTATTCAGAAAATCTCTGCATATAAATGGCTACATAATAGACTTTGGTATTCCAGAGTCAGTTGAATCAGTTGCCTTCATGCGATTTGTATAGAAAAGCAGGTGAAAGTATTTCATCAGTGTTATCTTCTGGACAATCAGTTAAGGATCTGCTCAGAGGAATGTCTGAGACTGTCTCGTGATGCCGAGATTGCCCTGAAGACACAGTTACCAAATTAGTAGAAATGTCTCACACACCAGGAAACTAAAACTTAAAGCAAAGTGGCAACATTACAGTCATCCATCTTTTGAAAGCAGTTCACTCATCTTAGGATATGTGTTCTTAATATACTTGCATATATACATGAATAGATACATATCCCCACCACATGAGCACATGCACACGCACATTCACATACACACACACATATATATATACACACATGCCTATATATATATATATATATATATATATATATATATATATATATATATATATATATATATATATATATATATATATATACACACACACATGCCTACACAGTTTGTCTGTGATATTAATTGAACTGACATCCATAAAGAGCATGATATGCAAAAAAACGGAAAGAGTCTGATCGAAAACATAAGCCTATAGTAAGGCATACCTTATTTGCATCCTTTTTAAAAATGTTCATATATATATATATATATATATATATATATATATATATATATAAAATATGTCATGCAGTTTAATTTATATTAAATGAATCATTCATACAAAAAAAGTAAATTAGTAAACGTAATGATCCTTAATTATCTCCTTAACTTTTACTAATTTAGTTTTTGTATAAATGATTCATTGTTATATATATATATATATATATATATATATATATATATATATATATATATATTGCATGTTTTCATTAAGAAATGTCTCATTAAATAATTAAATAATTTAACCAAGTTTTGCCTACTTATTCTTAATAGGATTTTCTCATATTTACGGACAGGTTCTTTAGTGTCCTTATTAAACAAAGATAGAAAATTAACGTTGATGGATATCCATTTTATTCACAAATACTTTCCACATTAGTACAATGTCATCTTGTTTTGGCTAATATAAACTTGCTGTGTTCATCTGAAAATTAAATTTTTTACTTGTGAAGTGAACCATGCTAAAATTATGTACTGTACAATTTTTAAATTTTAAAACATTTTTAAATACAAAAGTGCATGATATCAAATAACCAAAGCACCCTGTTAATTGCAAACATAAAACTATAGTAAAACATAACTTATTTACATCTTTTTTAAAAATGTTCATTTACATATATATGTATAGATATATATATGTATATGTACAGAGCACAATGAATAAATTGTCATGTAAATTACACAAAAATGAAAATAACGCAGACATCTCTTTTTAATTTTAATATGTATTTACCAAAATTACACAAAATATCTAGAAATAGTAAAAAGTAAATTTATTCAATAAAATTGCCATTGGCTTAAACCAAGGCCCATAGACAACTTTGGAGTCTCCTGCAACTCTTCTGGACAGTCTCCTTCTTTTAGTTGGTAAATGCTGCCATAATCCTTGCCAATAGTTCATCTTTGGTGTTACAAGGAGTTTTGTTGGCCTCTCACTCAGTTGTGCCCCACACAATAATCAAGGGGATTGCAGTCTGGGGAAATAGGTGGCCAAATGTAAGGGGTGATGTGGTTGCAGAAATTCTTCTGACAGCCATGACTAGGATCTCCTGTTTGTGTGGCATGGTGTAGAGTCCTGTTGCCAGACATAGGGTCTTTCAGCAGCCACCCTCTTGACAAAGGGCAGCAGTACTACCTCAAGACACTTGATGTAGGCCTCTGTCTTGAGTCAGGGGCCCTGTGGAAAGATGAATGGATGGCATAACATCACCATCACTAGTAATCACTCCAAACACCATGATGCTGACGAGACATATCCCTCTCTTTCTGAATCCTCTGCACTCTCCTTAGACTGACACCCAAACACTCTGAAATGTTCCTATTGAAGCTTCTGGTGCGAATGCCAAGCAGTACAGTATGCCATATCCAAATTTCTGGCAGAGTAAATTGTGTCATAGTGTTGTTTTTTTCACAGACAGTGTCTAAGTGACCCTACTATACTGTACAGTTGACAAAATCAAAATTGTGTTTGTTGGTCATGTTAATTTCCCTGAATTTTTTAACTAGGCTGCCTGACATTATTTACATCACTCAGACTATTGTCCTCATCTTTGTTGCCATATTTATTACAACGTTTCGGCCGTTGTACGCTCCGGCCTTCTTCAGGTGGTTGGAATGTCAAACTGAACCCTTTATTTCGCTCATTGGGGTAGACTGTTCTAGTTCCACGTGCCATGTTTAATGGATGTCAGTTATCAGTTATCTCCTGTTAATTTTCCCTCTGAAAGTTCTCCACTGCCCCAGTCTACCTGAAGAAGGCCAGAGCGTACAACGGCCGAAATGTATTATAAATATGGCAACAAAGATGAAGACAATAGTCCGAATAATGTAAATAATGTACATAATACCTCATCTCAGAAATATAGACAGATATTGTAGTCTGCCTGAGTTCTTTAAATGAGATGAACTGATTTTTCCAAGCAGATGAATTAGAACTGTTGTTATGCCTTTCACCAGTTTAGGCTGTGGGGAGGGGCACTGTCTCTCCTCCTGAGATGATAATTAAAAATGAAAACAAATCATAATATAGACTCATAGAATATCAGCCCAGAAAACCCAAACTCTACAGTATCCCTAAAACCCACAAAACTGGTATCCCAATGTGTCTCATCAACTCAGGAATAGACAGCACCCCTCCAAAATGGAAGAACACAATTCCTTACCCTTCCTAGATATCAAACTACACTGCATTAACAACAGTTTGAAAATCAGTGCCCACCGGAAATCAACCAACAAAAATGAGCCAATAGATTTCTATTCCTATCATAACAACAAAATAAAATCCAGCATAATTATCAGATTTTACCTAAGATCTCTAAGAATATGCAGTTCAAATTATGTATATGAAGAGGAGAAATATATTAAAATACTTTCATACTTCTCCAGTACCCTAATTATTTTATTTTCAATGCAATATAAAAGGCCTATAAAATATTCCAAAACAAAAATATGAACACAAAAGGGACATTTTACAAAATAATATATCAAATGCATTGGTTGCCCAGCATAACGAGACTGACCACAATGTCAACATAAAACACGCTATTCTGAACAAAGGAGAAAATAATTCATTACAACATAGATGTCTAGAGAGTGCCTTAATTGCAAGGTAATCTACAGTAAATTTGCACCTTGGCTCTTACATTTCACCATTCCTGGAAGAGAAATATCAGTGTGGAATACTTACTTACAAAAGTGATGGAAACGAAAAGAAAGGAATATAAATGAATTTGGCTAGATAAAAAAAATTCTAAATTTCCCAGCACCCCTCCTGCCAACATAACAAATTTAATCCAAAGAAGTCCTGAAGGATGAAACATGACCCAAGTAAACCTTTTACATCTTGTCATACAATTTTCTCAATAATCGACTCTCCCATCGAGATTCGACGTATGAGGGTCAAGCAGATCAGTTTCCAAGAAACCGACAGCCCGACACCGGCACATGAGATTTGCTTATAGTGGTGAAGGCCTCGTGCAGGACCATCCACACTTTTTGAAGGGACGAATACAGAGACCTGGTGCACCGAATGCCACAAGGTCCCCAAACGACCCTCTGCAGGTTTTGAATTCAGAGTTGTCCTTCTCCCAGACCAGTTGCCATCCAAGGCTATAGAACCCAGTCTGTCCTGCTATTTTACCCATAGCTGGAGGGAGAAGAAGAGGATTCATACCTTTCCCAAGGGTATTAGCACGTAAGTGAATGTAATGGATTCGACTGGAATTCGAACTCGGCTCTGCAATTTCCTCAATATATATATATATATATATATATCACACACACACACACACACACACACACGAACACACACAGGAACATCTTCAGAGGGTTAATAAAGATTACTATTGGAGCTTTTGGCATGAATGTCAAATAGTACAGCATGCCATATCCAAATTTCTGGCAGAGTGAATTGTGTCATGGTGTTGTTTTTTCTCACAGAGTGTCTGATATATATATACTGAGAGAGCGAGGGAGATGTATAATGCCTCAAGTATTTTTCATAGATGCTTTTGTGAGTAATAAATTAAACCTCAGTATAGATGACACTTCAATGAGAGTGACTGCATGTTTGAAGTTTTCAGTGCCACTTTTCAGGCTACAAACTACCCAACATAACTGAACATGTGTAATTCATTTTTTGCCATCTGTGTTATAAAATCTGGAAACAAATGTAAGCTATATTTATTTCCAAGTGATATTCTAGGAACTTACACATATATACATAAATGTGTGTGTGTGTCTGTGTGTGTTGGGTATAGTATTTTTTAATCAAATTTACCCCAAGTTATATATACTCAATATTTTTTGGTTCAATAATAAATAAAATTGGTAGTTAAAATATTAAAGAAGATATTTTCTACTCCTGTTGCTCTGACACAAAGGAACATCTTCAGAAGGTTAATGGACGTAAAAGAATAAGAAAAAAGAAAAACATTATTAAGAAATGAGAACAATAAAGCCACTAAGACACAAGGGGTTACTGAGTATGAAAGAATAGAAAATAGAAAGATTACTAGGGGTGAGAACAATAGAAGAAGAGTAATCAAGAAGACAGTAGATAATGATTTACATTGCATTTAAATTGTAATATTTTACTTTATCAATAAAATATATTGATCACATATTCATGACACATTCTGGAACTTCAAATTCTGAATTCTAAAAATAAATTTTAACTAAGAAGATATCTGCTGTAGTTGTTTTAACTAGAAACATTCATTAGAATTGAAATATAGATGCCTTTCAGTGGTAAATTCTTTCTTCATAATTATGATACTGTGCTGAAAATTTCTCAGCCTGACACAAAATCAGCATTTCAGTGACCAAACACAGAATACTGATATTATAAAATGAGTCAGGCCATGTGCTTTTCTGCACCCACTCATACGTGAAACAAAATCTAATAAACATTTTTTTTGTTCAATAATAAATAAAATTGGTAGTTAAAATATTAAAGAAGATATTTTCTACTCCTTTTCCTCTGACACAAAGGAACATCTTAAGATCTGTTGTCATTGTTTCCAGCCAAGTAAATAGTTATATCTGGAGAAGCCCTGCAGAAGATAATTCTGGAAAAGCAAATAAAAATAATGAATGATTATTGGGTATGGAGAAAGTCAGTGTTTCGGAAGCCAGATTCAAATATGCAAGAAAACATGATGGAATAAGTAAAAAAAAAAAAATCTATAGTATGTTTCAAAGGAAAACCTTTAGAAAAGAATAAAGTAATTTCTCAGGAGACAAATATTGACTTCAACATATTACTCTATTAGTCACTTTTAATGCCTTTATGAATGCACCCACCCTTGTTTGAATATAGACGATAATAACTTAATTTCAAATAGAGAACACATGCTTATAGATCCCATTGTCTTCACCAATATGAGGAGGTGTGGGAAAGTTCTTGGCCTGATCAAGTAGATGTTACAAAGATAAAAATGCAATGTTTGATTATTTGTTCAAATGTTGGGAATTAGGTCTGTCTGAGAATGTTTCTGTGCCCTCTCACACAACCAAGGAAACAAAAAATAGCCAGACATTGTTATTCCCCCATGTTTTATAAATCCTAAACTTATCTATCATTTTACTCTGAGCAAGGCAGTAAAGCCACTAAGACACAGAGGGTTAATGGATGTAAAAGAATAAGAAAAAAGAGAAACATTATTAAGAAAAGAGAACAATAAAAAAAAAGAAAAATCAAGAATACAGTAGATAACAATTGATCTTGCATTTAAGTTTTTTAAGATCAAAGTTGGCTGGAAAGCATGAAGCCAGAAGAGAGTTCCACAGGTGAAAAGCTTGAGAAAGGACACTATTAGCATAGAACTTACAATTACGTTTAGCCAATTCAACTCTGAATTGATTTTGATTTGATAATTTTTAAAGGATAAACTGAATCATTGCAAGTTATAAAAGATGAGTTTCCTAATTGCTTCACATGTGAATGAATTGTTTTAATAAAGACCTCTCAAATAAGTAACACCATAATAGGTAAAATATTTGTTTTTAATATATTTTCAAAAGTTTATTGAATTTTTTTTATAATTCAAAAAAGGTAAACAGAATCACTACAGATTATTAGAGGTAAGTGTCACAATTATTTTACATGTAAGTAATTTTTCTGTTAAGTGCCTATTTTGAATAATTACCTCAGTCCTCATCTGAAAGTTCAATTTCTAAATAAGTGCCCCAAACACTTATACATACTCATGAAAACATTGAGAAAAGGTAACCTTGTAGAAAATAAATTTAATCAACCAACCAAAACCTTTTGTCAAGATTTTAGATAATTTGTTATCAATACTCATCAACCAATTATAACACTAGCCTAAATAGTTTCAATCTGCCTTCACTTTGAATGTATTATAGAGTTAATATGGTTAAAGATGCTTCAAATTATTTTGTAATGAGTTAATATGGTTAAAGATGCTTCAAATTATTTTGTAATTTAATTAAATTCTTATAGCATTTAGCTATTAAAACATCGTTTTGTAAAATTTTCAATTGAAAGAGAATTTTTGTGGGAATTAATTTATAAAATTTAGTTTTATCAGTCAATTAGGCAAGCTTTATAATATTAAATACAATTTTGTCTGTCTTGTCTTTAATGATGGTTCATGTCTTTAAAAATTTTTCTTATTTATTACAGTTGGTTTTTAATTTAGAATCAGAACTTTAGCATTCAAGAACAGTTAAAATCTAAAATAAATTAACAGTTACGAAAAAATATTACTTTTGGTTGTTTTTCACAACCAAATATCAAAGCAGATAGCATTTTAGTCAAAAAGTTTTTCTATGAGCAATTTTTTTCTTTTAGAAAAAAAATAAGAAAAACATGTAAGTTTTCTCTGGACTATTATTTCGCTTCTGTTATGTTTTCTATATTTGTTGAATTTTGTTTGGCTATTTTATTATGATTCAATGGCAAAACTACTTGCCAATGGTATTTAATGAAGATAGATCATCAATTCAAGCAAATTATTTGAATGAAGAAAAAGAAGATTAAAAATCAACCACCAAAACAATTATTAGGTCAGCTACAGTTTAAATGCAGAATATTTATTCTCTTAGACTGTAATCCAATGCTATAGAGTCCAATCTATTTAACCCATACTTAACAGGGAGACAAAATAGATTCATACCATTCCCAAGTACATTGGTGTGAAAGTGAATGCAACAGACAAAGTCAGAATTTGAAAACAGCTAAACAATTCCAATAACCATTATAGTGCCTGCATATTATACACATGTTATAAAATTTGCCACCAAGAAGAAAATCCAATTTAAATCATGATCATGAGAATAAACTTCATTTTGGTTGGTTGAAATCATCAAAATTTGATACTAAGAAATATTTCTTAACTTTTCAAGAAAAAGAATTCTACTTTTGATTGCTAAGGAATCAAGCAACATTTTTTTTTTTTTTTTTGTGGGATTTACAAGGTTTAGATATTAAAGAAAAATATGATGAGGTTCTGATTATTTTGGCCATAATTTTTAATATACTTTGTATTTTTTTTCTATGCTGTATCTTCTTTTGTTAGATTTTATACAAAAGAACAACTTAAACCTTGATTAAGCAAAGAATGAGAATATTTTTCACAATACAAAATATTTTAGGACAAGAGAAAAAGCAAAAAAAAAAGTAAACAAAAAACAAAAAGAAAAAGCAGGCGGCAATCAGCATTCTATAAATCATTCAAGTGGAAGTATATGTATGGGTATGTGCATACACACACACGTGTGTGTGTGTGTGTGTGTGTGTGTGTGTGTGTGTGTGTGTGATTAACCAATTTGCAAAATAATGCAAATTTTCTTATTTTGTCGTCTGCAGTCAGTTATTAGTTACCATTTTCTTTCTTATAATTCTTCATCAATCTTCCCTATCTCTATATGACCAAGTTTTTGCTCATATTAGTTTGTATGAAAAAACAAAATATTTTCCCCGAACATTTTGAGGGGATGCCGAAAAGTTTTTAAGCTCACTAAGAAAGGATTTCCAAAAATTTCTGTTTATGCTTTCAATTATTTTGCCAGATTTTGATGTGTGAGTCGGGTCAAGAATTTTTCAGCACTTCCATAGCAAAAATTTTTCAGCACCCCCAATTTCAAAAATGATTAAATTTATTCCATGAATGTTTTGAGCAGAGGCTTTAAAAGTTCTAAGCCTAAGTTTTGATGTTTCAGCACTGACTCATACAACAAAAGTACAAAAAACAGCAAATTTTTTTGATGCTTGATCATTTTTTTTAATCAATTCACCCCCCAAAAAATGATAATGCCCCTAAGACACAAGGAGCACACTGGGAGTGAAAGATAATGAAAAGATTATAAAAGGAACTGTAAATCTAATCCTAAACAGAAAACAAAAGATAAACCTTTACTCCTGTCCAAAAGCTTAAGGAGTGTGATCTGGACAATAGGTGAATCTATCTACTCTACTCCTACTGAGAGAAATAAATATATAAAAAAAAATAATCAGTACAGTTTCAGAGTTTAAGTGGAGATTTTAGAAGTATAGAATTAAAGTAGATTTTAGAAGTAACTGGAAACCCAATCCTAAAAAGGAAACAAGGGATAAACCTCTACTCCTGTTCAAGAGACTGAGGAGGAGCATGAATCTTATGATAGGTGAACTTATCAAATCCTATTGAGATATTTGGTCAGATTTTGTTAATTAGGTTAGTTCAAGCAGTTTTCAGCACTCCCCCATGACATGCAAGGAGAAACAAAATGCTAATTTTGTTCAGAGAATATTATAAGCAGTACTGAAAAGCTCTTTTCATGTCCATAAAGGGATTCCAGAAGAATTTTTAATGATTGGTCATTAGGTCAGAGATTTGAGAATTGGTTTTTGTCAAGAATTTTTCAACACTTCCTCATAGCAACAAAAGTACAACAAAGATAATTTTTTTTTCAAAGAACATTATAAGATGTTTCGAAATCTTCTTCACATGTCCAGAATTGGACTAAAAAGAAAACTAATATTTGGTCAGATTTTTATGAAATGGATAAGTTCTAGAACTTTTCAACACTTTCTCGGAGCAATGGAAAGAATTTTTTCTTTATATTTAGCAGACACCAATTTTAAATATGAAAATTCTTATTTTGTGTCTTCCAAATTTTGTCCTTTTTTTCTTTGTTATTTTGAAAAATGTATTTTGTGTCTTCCAAACTGTTTGAAACAAAATGCCTTTGTCAGTTTGTATTATTTTCTTTTGCTTATTTTGACTTTCACATGACAGCTTAAATATGAAAATTTTAAAAAAAAATGTATGGAAACTTATTTAGTTTGTAATTTTCTTTTGCTTATTTTTTTCACATGACAGAAAAAAATGTTTTTTTCATTTTTCAGTATAAAATGACAAATGTTTTATATTATTTTCTTTTTGCTTAATTGTTTTTATTTTGTGTCTTCCATTTAATAAAATTAACCTGAAATGCCTTTGTCAGTTTGTATTATGTTTTTTGACTGACAGAAAAAAAAAAAACTTATTAATAAAAAAAATGTTTTTGTGAAAATGTTTTATTATAAACTATAAAAACCAAACACTTGTTTGACTTTAGTGTTTAGCTGAACTTGTTCTCCTAGAGGCTCTTTCGATTAAGTGGGTATTTTTGTAACTGATTGTTTGGAGCAGTAAGAAATTTTTTTCCCAATTCAAATTTTATATTTTCCATAAGTTTCCATACTAAAACAACAACTACAAAACTAGTACTGTAAAAAATCTTGGCAGTGTAGTACTGTATAAAAATCTTGGCAGTGTATAAACTGGCACTGTATAAAAATCTTGACACTGTATAAACTGGCACTGTATAAAAATCTTGACACTGTATAAACTGGCACTGTATAAAATCTTGACACTGTATAAACTGGCACTGTATAAAATCTTGACACTGTATAAACTGGTACTGTATAAAATCTTGACACTGTATAAACTGGCACTGTATAAAATCTTGACACTGTATAAACTGGCACTGTATAAAATCTTGACACTGTATAAACTGGCGCTGTATAAAATCTGGACACTGTATAAAAATAAAATCTTGACACTGTATAAACTGGCGGCTGTATAAAAAATCTTGACACTGTATAAACTGGCGCTGTATAAAAATCTTGACACTGTATAAACTGGCGCTGTATAAAATCTTGACAGTGTATAAACTGGCACTGTATAAAATCTTGACAGTGTATAAACTGGCGCTGTATAAAAATCTTGACACTGTATAAACTGGCGCTGTATAAAATCTTGACAGTGTATAAACTGGCACTGACACTGTATAAACTGGCACTGTATAAAATCTTGACACTGTATAAACTGGCGCTGTATAAAATCTTGACAAACTGTTGACATAAAACTGGCACTGTATAAAAATCTTGACACTGTATAAACTGGCACTGTATAAAACACTGTCTTGACACACTATAAACTGGCACTGTATAAAATCTTGACACTGTATAAACTGGCACTGTATAAAAATTGACACTGTATAAAAATCTTGACACTGTATAAACTGGCACTGTATAAAATCTTGACACTGTATAAACTGGCACTGTATAAAATCTTGACACTGTATAAACTGGCGCTGTATAAAAATCTTGACACTGTATAAACTGGCACTGTATAAAATCTTGACACTGTATAAACTGGCACTGTATAAAATCTTGACAGTGTATAAACTGGCACTGTATAAAATCTGACACTGTATAAACTGGCGCTGTATAAAAATCTAAAAATCTTGACACTGTATAAACTGGCACTGTATAAAATCTTGACACTGTATAAAAATCTGGCACTGTATAAACTGGCACTATAAAATCTTGACAGTGTATAAACTGGCGCTGTATAAAAATCTTGACACTGTATAAACTGGCACTGTATAAAATCTTGACACTGTATAAACTGGCGCTGTATAAAATCTTGACACTGTATAAACTGGCGCTGTATAAAAATCTTGACACTGTATAAACTGGTACTGTATAAAAATCTTGACACTGTATAAACTGGCACTGTATAAAAATCTTGACACTGTATGTACTGGTACTGTATAAAATCTTGATACTGCATAAAATGTCACTGCATAAAAATCTTGGCACTGCATAAACTGGCACTGTATAAAAGTCAAATCTGTATAAATAATATTCTTGCTTATATAAAGAATTATTGCCAGTTTTTTGAATTCTACTAATTATTTTTATGCAATTGTTTACTCAATACAAGGCCCAAGATTGTTATGAGGGTGTAATGGCAATTATAGTATTAGCCATTTCCCTACGAGGAAACATTTGGTATTCATTGACTGATATTGAAGTTTATAAAATGTCTCCCTTAAAACAATTTTTCAGGAAAGTAGGTTTTTAAAATAGGTTTCCTTCCTAGCCTTTTATTTGAATTAATGTGGAATTTCAATATAATGATTATGTCTTTATTTTCTCTTCAAGTTACATATGCTATCCACTTTAGTTGTTCCTGCTGTTGGTAGTCCACAAGTGGTATTGTTTCTGTTATTTATTTGTGATTCTGTTGCATCAGTCCACAATATTCAAAGAAGAATGTTCTTTACCAAAACCTCAGGTTTCACTCATTCAAACCATTTTTTAACCAATGATCTTAGAAAGCAGTTGTATACAGATGACAGTTTAGATATTTCTGAATAGGTTTGGCACCATGCATGCCATCCATATAAAAGTCTCAATCTGATGAGGCTATTAAAGAACATGACCCAAGTTTTCAGATTGATGTGTTGATAGAGGAGGAAGAGGTGCATATTACAAGGATATGTAAGATAGATAATGGTTGAACTTAGACTTGAAAAGGTCAAGATTGTAGTGGTTGGGGAAGTATCTTCTTGGGAGTCTGTTTGATAAAGTGATAGTTCCGTGGAAGAAGAAATTTGAGTGGAACTTACTCCTTTTTCTTTTTATGTGCCATGTTCTTTCAGGACATAGGTGATCATGGCTCTCCACCTCCCTCTATCCCTTACAGCTTTCAGAAAGCTCCTTCCCTCTGCTTCCTCCCCCAGGCCATGTTCTGTCATCCACTTACTTAAGCCCACCAGGTATGTCACATGTTGTTTCCCTTGTCTATCTTTCCCTTTACTCAACCTGTGAGGATCAGATTTTCCAGGCCCTCCTTCCCCATTATGTGTCTCAGAAACTTCAGCTGCCTCTTCCTGATGTTAAGTATAAGTCTCCTCCTTGTTTGCAACCTTTCTAAGACCTCATTGTTGCTCACACGCTCAGTCTATGATATCCTTAGCATCCTTCTGTAGAACCACATCTAGAGTTTCTTCTTCATTTTTGAGGAAATCATCCAACATTCAATGCCGTAAAGAAGAACTGATGTCACAGCTCAGTATTCTTTTCTTTGTTACCAAAGAAATCCTCCTGTCTCACAATACTCTGCTCAGTTTTTGTAATGTGTCCTTGGCCACCCCAATACGTTTACGGTTCTCAGTGTTTCA
The DNA here is from genome assembly GCA_903632075.3 of Acanthosepion pharaonis. Classification (NCBI taxonomy): domain Eukaryota; kingdom Metazoa; phylum Mollusca; class Cephalopoda; order Sepiida; family Sepiidae; genus Acanthosepion; species Acanthosepion pharaonis. Next base: position 917,493 of record CAHIKZ030003615.1, on the reverse strand, counting down.
CTTACCGTCCTCAGTCATGACGCTTCCCAGATATTGAAACTTCTGCATCTGCTTGATTCTAGTGTTCCTAACCTGCAAATTGCACTTTGGGCTCTTCCTCTTACTGATGACCATTCATTCTGTCTTCTTGTAGTTTATAGTTAGTACTTTCTTCTCACTCTCTGTCACTACCTTCTGTAGGGTATTTTGCAATTTCTCATCCGTGTCTGCTAGCAAAAGAATATGAAGGGAATTTGAATGAGATGATGCCATATATATGGTATAGCAGGTCCTAGCTGGGAAAGTTTGAACTAGTGGAACTAAAGTGTATTAGAAAACAGTTTCTTCTGTAGCACAGACACTGGAACAACACTCACAAAGGACTCTGGTTTAGTACACACCACAACACACCCAAATGACCTGAGCACAAATGTGGACTGTACACTCAACAAACACTCACCTCTTTTATGAATTTTTCCCAAACCAGAATATCTTGCGCATACTAATAAACTTGATCTGGCTCAGTGACATGTGCACTGTCATTCCAGTACCGATGCTCGTATGATACACCTCACTCACAATTTGCTCTTCTTATGCATAAATTTAGGCTATGCCACTCTGGCCCTCTTGAACCATCGAAGTAATTCTCCAGCACATAAAGAATGTAACTCATAATTGACAATTCCAAAAGAGTTTTGACCTGACATATATATTTCCAGATTTTAAATATTTGGAGAAACAAGTTTAAGGTTCCTTAAAAAATTGTAGGTTACAGATTAACTGGTATACCATTACAAAAAAAAATAAATAAATAAAATGGTTGCAATATTTAAATAATTTCACAATTGTATTTAGTCATATTTTCTAGCTGAGTAATCTAGAACTGTTATCTGTATAATTTTTTTTAATCATTTCACCCCAAGCAAAGCAGGAATGTCACTAGTGTTCAGGCAGTTACAAGTAGTCAAAGTGAAAGAGAAGACTGAGAATACAAAAGATTGTGGAAAGGACAAAAGATGAACAGGATTCAAGAAGACAGAAGATGACAAGTGATGTTGCAATTAAATGTTTGAAGATTGCAGTTATCAGGGAAGGAAGTAAATGGAAGGGAGTTCCACAGATGGAAAGTGCGAGGAAAGAAACAATTGGAGTAGAAATAGCAGTTGCATTTAGCTATATGAACAGTAAAAGATCAGGACCTAGATGCCAATCTGGTAGTATGATTAAATTCTTTATGGTGGTTAAATGAAATCAGTTTTTTTTTAGAGGCATTAAAATGTACAAGCCATTTCTTACCCCAGTTAACAACTGATTGGAGGTTGTTTTCAAGAGCAGCTGCAACAGATCTAACAAAGTAAACCCATACTTTGTTAGATCTGTTGAATTTGCTAGGGGTATATGGTAGTATCATCTGCATAAAAGCATATTTGGGAACTGATCAGCAAGATTATTGATGAAGATCAGAAATAGTGTAGGACCCAGGACAGAATGTTGGGGGACACCTACATTCTGGAAGTAAGCCTATTTAAGACAACTTTCATTTCACTATTTGATAGGAATGCTTGGATTAAATCAAACATCTGTTTTGTATTTAAGAAAGATGATTTTTAAATCATTTAGATTAAAAAAAATCTCCTTTCCATTGTAGTTCTGAGCAATGTTTCGTTTTTTTTTAATATCCATCCCACATCCTGTTCTGCTCTCCATTAATATGAGCTTTTTAAGTAGGTTACTCACTTAACTCCAATATATCCTGAGTGTCAAATTTTCAAAGTCCTCTAGAAATTGAAACAATTTCTTTCTAAGTATAAGTGTGCTTTTTGTTTTCATTCTTCTTAAAACTTCCTTGTTGCTTGCCTGAACTGTCTATTGCATTCTCAGCATCCTTCTGTAGAAGTACATTTGTGGCCTCAATTTTCAACATTCATTGAATCCTGTTGCCACATCTGGTTTGGTGCTCTTGCTGTATATCTAGAGATTATTGGTGTTTTTTTTTAAAACAACTTTTTGGTAAATATGCTAAGATGGAAATTTCTTATCTACCTGGTGCATTGGGTCATATAAGGTCCCTGGTGAGGTTTCTGCAATTGAATTGTTCCACAGAGCATGGTGATTCTTTTCACACCTAACCACTCTACCCAGCGGAAGGGTTGGTTTACTGTCAAGGTTTGCTTACTCTTAGATGACCATGTGTTTTCATGCTAACCAGTGTCATAAATCAGGGAGTTTTGAATTCAGAGTTGTCTTTTTCCTAGACTAATTGCCAACCAAGGCTGAAACACTCAGTCTGCTCCACTATTTAACCCATAGCTGGGGCAAGAAGAGATAGATTTGTATTGTGCAAAAGTGAATATAATGAATTTGACTGGAATTAAAACTCAGTTCACCAATTTATCATCCTGAACCATTAACTAGACACATAGTCAAGACTAGATTTTGAGATTTTTTAAAAACTTTGGGTTGCTTTTGTGTAGCGTGATACAAATTGGCATTGAATGAGCTTGCAGTTCAAAAGGATTGTCTATTTATTAGGAAACATTATCAGACAAGAAGTCCATAAAATAAAAGAGAACAAGTGCGCATTAAACATTAATGACATTAAAACACAAAGCACAAGAAAAAACATCTTATTTTCAAAAGTGTCTTTGGCACATTATGGTTTTATTGAGGTTTTCCTGGCTATCATTTTCAGAACATAATTCATTGAAATAAAAATATCTTTTAGTTGATTCAAAAACCAATAGATTAATGACACTTAAAATATTCCATCTACAAAAATGAGTTTCCACATTTTCATAATGTGAAAAAAAAAACTAAATTGAATTAAAAAACTGAAATCCCACATTAAAGAAAACAAAATATAAAAGTGTGTCATTTCCCAGTGTCCTTTCGACCAGACAATTTACGCAAAAATACTTCTTGTGATCCTATTATGTTTCAAAGATTATTCATTCCAAAATCAAGGAATCACTTGACAAAGGGAATTAGTTTCAATAGCTCTACAACCACATCTAAATTAAAGTTTTCAAAGGACTACACTTATTGTAGCTGATGATATTTTAACCCATCTTGCCTACCATCACACGTTGGAGATTCTGAGCAATAATGGCTTATAGGGAGAAACATTTTTATAAATTTTTAATATAATTCTATAATTCATTTTGGTTTTTTTATAAACCTATAAGCAATATTAATTTTTTAATAAAACTATAATTAATACCAGATTTTTAAAAACTTATAATTAATATTGGATTTTTATATAAATCTATAGTTAATTTTTTTTTTATAAATCTATAAATAATTTTGTTTTTTTTATAAACCTATAATTAATATTAAATTTTTTGTAGCCCATAATTAATATTGGATTTTTTTAACCTATAATTAATACTGAATTCTTTTAGAAACCTTTAATTAATACTAGATTTATTTGAGAAACCAACAATTAATATTGTTCTATTTGGAAAACCTATAATTAGTACTGGATTTTTTAAAAAGTCTATAATTAATGATGAATTTTTTTAGAAACCTATAATTAATTCTAGATTTTTGAAAACTATAATTAAGATCCCAATTATATAAAACCATAATTAATACCAGATTATTAGAAACCTATAATTAATAGAATATTCTTTAGAAAGCTAAAATTAAGAACAGGATTCCTCAACTTACATCACCTCCTCTGTTAGCAAGAACTATGATGGTTGAATTATGTTCATTGAGTAAGAAATGGTCACATATCAAATGTAGCTGGTCACAGGACAATGTTCAGTAAACTATCCTCCATTGCACTTAAATGATGTCTTCAAATGCAATAACTGGGAATAATTTGCAGCCTATTGCAACAAATAGCAACAGGTTGTTCAAGATAACATCAAGAGACGAGCATAACCATCAGATGAAGCTGATTTTAGGTGCAAGGACTGCAAAATAAAGTTTGCACTTAACACACCAGTTTTGCATGCAATAGCTGTGGACAAGATTGTCATTCAAGAATCTGATTGATGAGTCATTCTAGAAGTTCCTTTTGGTGAGATTGATTCTAATCAACTAAGATGTTACCATTATCTTACAAGATAGACAGATGCCAAATAGAACTAAGAATTAATAATAGATTTTTCATAAGCCTATATTTAATACCAGATTTTTATTTTTATTTTTATAATTACAACCCTTATCAAAAATCATTGAATTAGCGCAATTATAATGTTCACTTATGTCATTTATTTATCAGTAAATAAGATAATAGATATGGTGCAAAATATTTTTATTTAATAGCTGAATATTCTGGCTTCATAAAATATGCATTAAACAAAATAGATTAAGTTATTTAAATTAATGATATATATATTTTTTCCATGCTATAAAGAGGAAAATATTATGGAATAACTTAATATTGAAGAAAAAATTACGAAATTCATTGACAAAAAAATATAATTAATATGTAGTGAGTCTGGATAAAAATGAAATAAAAATAATATATAAAAATAAAATATATAAACAAAAATAAAAAGTATTCAAATAAAAATAAGGCTTATTTCTTTCTTTCACTCTCTCTCTCTCTCTCTCTCTCTCTCTCTCTCTCTCTATATATATATATATATATATATATATATATTTCTCCTTCTCTCTCTGCTAACAAGAATGTAATCCTTAAATGAAAAGAGAAAAGACTGAACCTGGTATGGAATTTTGTTGGACCAGAGTCTACCAATTTGTGACTGAAAACTAATAAAAATCAGGGCAGCTCCATGCATTATAAAAAGAAATGGAAAAGAAAGAAAAAATGGAAAATAAAATAATTATGACCAATCAAAAAAATTAACACAAGGAGACTTTTGATTAATATCAAAAGTCTCTTTGTATTAATTTTTAACCAACATTCACACCAGAGCCTTTGAAAATGATATAAGCTTACACTTTTGACCTAGATGAAGAGAAGGGATGACAAGAAAAAAACCATGGAACAAAAGAACATGACTATCAAAGAAACCAGCCATGCATGACACATGAAGTAGTTAAGAGGTCATTTTCTAATAATGTGTTTTGCCCTTCTTAGGGTGAGAAAAACACAATAGATTGACACTGATGTAGATGACTACTACTATGAGCAATGTCTGACCCTGAAACTACTACTACTGTACTAAAACGGACATTTCTCCAGACTGCTACAAATATCCACCTTATAAATGAGCGTTTTGCTACACTGGATACCAAAGGACTCATTCTGAAACAAATAAACAAAAATATATATTATTTATTTTATTTATACTCTTAAATCAGTTCTTTTTATTCCAAAGTTTCCAGTAAATCAATACTAATTCTCTCTGACACACATATACCACAAATACTTTTATGGCGGCCATTAGTGGGTTAAAGACTAGTGTACAAGATTGCAGAAATAATATCTACTGAAGATATTAATCTATAGTAATGATAGATATTCCAATGCTTTCTTTACAAAATTCAATTATTACTTCTTTCTGAATTTCTGAGATGAAGAATTATCATTATTATACATTGTTTCATTTGAACTATTTTTGTTATCTTGGCTTTTATAATCTCTTGAAGCAAGTAATGTATATTAATGATAAACAATTCAGTGTTAGTCTCTAAAAAATTTAAAATTTGCTTCTTTCTAAATTTCTGAGTTGAGATGAGGAATTATCACTATCATAGAGTTGCTGTCATCTTGGATTTTATAATCTCAGTTCTTCAGCCATTGCACTATATTTCACTTTTTGAAATGATTAAACAGAAAAGTTTAGATTTAAGCTCAGAAATGGACAAATTCAAGAAGAATCTGACCACAGTCCTCTCAGGACATTGACGATCATAGCCCTCCACAATTTTCTGTCCTCCAGTAACACTTAATAAATTTTGGTTTATTGTTCTCTCCTAAAAACTGCTATCCATTTATTCAAGCATGCTAGGTAGGTTAAAGTTTGTTTTCCTCTGTCTCTCTTGCCTTTAATCTGTCCTGTTTGTATCACATTTTCCAAGCCCCCTTTCCTCATTATGTGCCCTAAAAATTTCAACTATGTCTTTCTAATGTTAAGTGTAAGTGTCCTTTGTATTTTCTCTAAAATGCCATTGTTGCTCACAAGTTCAGTTCGTTGTATTCTTAGTGTCTTTCTGTAGAACCACATTTCTGTTGATCCAAGTCTCTGCTAAATCTTTGAGGAGATTATCCAGCATGCACTGCTATATAGGAGGACAGATATTTTGTACCAGTTCTAGGGAGCTGTGAAAAAAACACATTTTTTTTTATTTGCATGCTGAAATTCAGTCATCACTTTTATCCATTTTTGGTTGCCTATGTACTGTTTGGGCACTACTCATGATATCTCAAGAATGTCATTAACCTGTTGATCTGATAGAGAAGCAATGTAAGGAGGCTCAATCTTGAGTTCATTCATCTGGTTAAGCATGGAATGATAGTTTTTTGCCTTTCACTTTAGTTTGGGAGTCATTAATTTTCTCATATTGACTATATTCCCATCTTCACTGTCCTCCACATCATTAGTGTACTTTAACAAATCCTCGTCAACAGAAGCAGCAGAATCATTTATCTCCTCATCAGATCTGTCAGGGCATTCTTCCACCTGCTGATTCTCCTTTCTAATTTTTCTTCTTATTGAGACAGCTTTTTCTTTAACTGTCACGTTCTCATTTGCATACATACCAAGAAGTTGATCCATGTAGATAAAGTATGCTTTTCTCTGGATAGTCTTCTTTACTATCTTCTTGTCTTTACTATTTAGGTTTTTCATACACAGCAGTGATTTGAATACGTTCAATGAGGCTTGTGTTACATAAGGGTACATCTTGATGTAAAACCATATTGAAGCACTGAAATTTATAATTGTAATGATGATTCTTTTTATGGCTGGGTCTTGAAATTGCTGCCTAAAGCCTGAGGATTCTACTTTATAAAATATTCCACCTTGACATGCAGGGAGGACCTAGCTCAATAGCAGCCAAGTGATCAACAACAATACCTGTAATAACTCCTTTACAAATCTTATTCAGTTATTTCTGATCCGGGACAGCTCTTTATTCACTTCTGCATTCAGTGAAACTGACTGGCAGCTCAAACATAGGCTCCTTGATCTGATTTCAAATGGGACCATGCCAATGCTCAGGTCCACTTTTGGTTACCATCATAGTGACAGAAAACAGCGTGGAAAGGCATTTCATTTCTGTGAAGCTGACAGATGAAATAATGGAGTTTGTAACTTTTCAAGATAAGGAATGGCTCCATTTTCTGATTCTACATTTAGATTTGTTCCCTCACTACCAACATATACACTGGTCTGCTGGTTTAGATTTTTCTCCACCAGACATTTGTGAATAGTTTTGGCAACCTGCTTTCCGTATCCAGTCTTGGGAGTCACATGTGTCAGATATTCATTCCCAGGCTCAACCATGATGACATAATGATCTGGCACCATTATTTTTGAAATCCATTTATTGGTCTTCATTCTTTATAATCAAACAAGTGGCAGCCTTCTTACCATCAAAATACAGTGACTCCATATTTTCAAAACTAGCCATCTGAATTTCTTGCCTCTTGTATTGGTATTTTTGTCTTGCATCTTGTAGTTTATGTGGTTCAGTAACTTGACTCTTGCCATCTTTTGTGATGATGCCATAGTAAGTTAAGGCAGCAGTAGCAATTGCGGTGCCAGCATAATCACTAATCAAGTATTAGTCACAAGCAGCAGCCAGTGTGGGAAGTCTTGTCCTGTATTATAAGCTTTTGGATTGGGGACAAAATCAGTATCTGTATTAAAAAAGGGATTTCTCTTGAATCATCTGAATTATGTTCAGCATAAGGAATATATCCAGCTACCAGATCTCTTTGTCTTTGTTCAAACTGTCAGCTGGCTCTGTGTGCATCATGCTTCTCTTTTAGTGTCATTCTGTCCCACATCATCGTCACTTTCATGTCAATCCTTGCAATTTTCATCTTCCTATCATTTCACTGGCCAAAGAAGAACTGTACCTCTTATTTTGGAACTTTTATATCACAATTACAGGCAAGGTGATATCCTTTACCCTTCTTAACTTTGCACTTCACATTCTGATGGGAGACAGAGGGACAGTAACTCCTCCAGATATCAAACAACTTCTTCATTTCTTCCCGAAATGCAGCTTTTTTGCCCATATTCTTTTTCTTATTAACTTCAATTCCTTTACTGTACAATTTTCTGAACCTTTCCTCAATAGTTTTCTGGTTACGAAGTGAAACAGTCTATTTCCAATTGCTTTTTACCATATTTCAGAGCAATCCTGAGCAGTCATTTTCATAATGGTACAGACATCTGCAAACTTTCCTTTCTTGTATTTTTATTGCCAGCAGTTCTTTAACATCTTACCTTTCCAGGGAAGTTTGTCCATTGGAAGAACACTTGCAGAGCTAAGCAATATATGATCTGTGGCTGCTCTTGTTAATACAGTAGCCATCACAATAGCAAATTGATCAGTTAACATGATAAGAAAAGAGAAAGAGTTAGTGAATGAACAAAAGTGAATATAAACATTGTATAATGTACAAGGTGGGCTGAAAGTCTTGTCATCTATACCAGAAAGTAACGAGAACAATAGAGCAACAAGTAATACAGTAATACAAAGCACATTTACTGGATTCAGTTTATTCACTTTCATTGTCACTGTCACACATTGAGTAGGTCTGTATGACCACCATCATTTTTGTGGCACAAAATAATGTGACGCTATGCCCTGTGTGATATTTTATGAAGCTCTGCTTTGTTGATTGTTGCAAAGACTATCTGAACAATATCCTTCAACTGATGGGTATTCTGGTATCATTCATTTGAAACCTTATCCTTGATAATTCCTGACAGAGTGTTGAAATAGAAAATTATATCATGTGGGGATGACAAGACTTTCAGACAACCCTGTATATTACCCTACACCAACACAACATAAGTAAATTTTTAAATTTCAGTTGCAAATGCTGCAGACTAAACCTTGACCTGTCAGCTTCAAATTTGGCATTGGGTCTTAGATATGTGTAAGGACCAATCCATGAAGAGTAAAGCTTTGAGCAAAAATTTACTGCTTTCTAACCAGTTCTTTTCTTTGTTTCTAATGAAATTTTCCTGTTTCTTAATACTTTGCTTAACTTTTGGAAGGTATCTTTTAATATCCCAATGTACCTTCAGATTTCAGTATTGCACTTTCTCTTCCCAGATACTCAAATTGTTGTATTTGTTTGGTTTTGGTATCTCCAATTTGTCATTTTCCTGTTGTGCTGCTTCTTTTGTTAACAACCATGCATTCTATCTTCTTGAAATTGATGTTTAATCCTTTCTTCTTGTTTTCATTTAATATCTTCTGTAGGCATTCTTATAGTTTCCTTTCCATGTCTGCTATCAACACTGTATCATCTGTATATCTTATGTTGCAAGATTGTGGCTGCTAATAATGAGGAGGATTTCTAATTCTCTCAGAATCCCCTTACAGTATATGTACGGTGAGAAGACACATCCTTGTCTTATACCCCTTTCTATTTTTGCATATTTACTGACTTCATTTTCTGTCCATATACATGTGGCTTGCTGCCAGTATAGGTCCAGGATTATTCTAATATCCTTCACACTTATGTCAAGGTTACCTAGAAGTTCTAATAGTTCTTTGTAAATAAGCTTAGAAAAGCGTACAAAACCTCTTCAGAGGTTCCCCATTAAAACAAGTGTCATTAAAATGAAAGTGTCTCAGCACATGAGTAAAAATTATTTTAATCACATTTGTGAGACAGACTTATTCTTTTTCTGGCATTTCTTTTTTTAGCGTTTTATGCTTTTACTATAAATGTTATATTTTGGGGATACAGTTGTTTGAGTAGACAACTCTATTTTTTTAAACAGTTTATATAATGACTTAAAGCAGTATAGCCAAATGGAATTGTAACAGAAATGCTCTCAGCCTTAGGTAATTTTATCATCAACAAGATCACAGAAGTAATAAACAAAATATATAATAATGGTGAGATACTGGAGGACATCAGTAAATCTATCTTTTTAACATTACCTAATAAACCAGGTGAAAAATCATTTTAATCAGCCATATAACCAAACTAATGATGGGAAGTTGAATGAATAAACCATGAAGTAGAATTAGATCTGAAATAGAATGAGAACAGAGTGGCTTTATTAAGAACAATGCAACAAGAAATGTGATATTCAAAATTAGAATGATATCAGAGTGAGCAATACAAATGCAAAAGTATGTGTAATTATGTTTTATAGATTATGCAAACGTATTTGACAAGGTATGGCACAAGGATTTATTTAAGCTGCTAGATAAACTAGATCTGTTTGAAAAGGAAGTTAGAATAACCCAGAACTTATCTTGGGAGCAAAATTCTTGCATATATATAGAAAATGAAATGAGTAGCTACACAAAAATAGAAAAAAGGTTTAAGACAATGGTGTATTTTCTCTCCAGATATATTCAACTTTTACATGTGTAGAGGTTAAAAAATCTAGGGAGAGATACACCCTTGTCTTAAGCCCTTTTCCATTTTTGTGTACCTAATAAATCATCAACTGCAAGAAGACAAAAATTATGGTCATCAGAAAGAGACAAAATCCAAGATTTGAGTTACAAATTGGAGAGACCAATATCAAGCAAGTACAGAAGTTTAAATATCTGGTGTTTTAAGAGAGGACAGAAAATTTGACATCTGAATATACATTGAACAAGTGCAAGATGTATTCCAAAAGCTAAGTAAGGTGCTAAGAAATAATAATACAGGGAAGTGTGCTGGATTACTATGTGATATCTATCATCCTATATGGCAGTCAATGCTGGACAATCTCCCTACAGATGATTAGAAAACTGGAAGCAACAGAAATACAGTTATACAGAAGGATACTAAAAATTCCATGGATGAAGCAAGTATGCAAAAAATAGTGTTAAAGAAATGGCAACAAAAAAGACTCTTATATCAGGAAGAGACAACCATTTCTTGGAAGAGACAGCTTAAGAAACAATAATTTATTGGACACTGGAAGGAGGGCTTGGAAAACCTAATCCCACAGGGCATATCAAGGGCAAGAGAGATAGGGCAAGGCAACAAGCCATCTACCTGATGAACTTGTGTTATTCAATTACAGAATTGTGGGGAGCATCAGCCTTAGCAAAGGCAGAAAAACTGCTAAGGGCCACAAGTGACAGGAAGTTTGAAGAGCTATCATTGCCCATGTCCTAAGTGGATGTCTACTGGCTGGGGCAACTGAAAATCTTAATGGGTATTTGAGCAGGGATCAAACCACATTCCACTTACATTGAGGGAGCTACTTTCAAGTTAAGCGTACTTTTTACTGCTCAGCCATGAAAGCCCTGACAGAAAGGCAAACTCAATTACCCTATTTCATACATACTTGCTGGTTTAAGAGAATGAAAGCTCTGAATTTCCAAATTGTGGAGAAAGCAACAGGAAACCACTCCCTTATTTTTGCCAAGAATGTATCGCAGATAATAAAGAAAAGGAAGCTGTGGAGAGACATTTTCGCCTAAGTCCTGAAGGAATTAAAAATTTGACTTGTATAATTGTTATGTACTGTACCTATGAACACTAATGGGTATTCCCCAATCCTCATAAATATGTTGGACACTATTGTAAGTGATGGGTAATATGCTGTCTAAGTAGTCCACCACTAGCAGTGGTTTACCTACTTCACGCCACTGACTGGCGAGTATTGTATGTTGTTGATGTTATAAAGATTACCATTTCATTTCCAAACTCCAGTTTGGTTATTCCTCATTCGGTAACCCTTTCTAGGTTACAACAATAATAAAATTTGACATAATGCTGTCTGCTGAATAAGATATAAAATACAGTAATATAAAACAAGAAACATTAATGCTAATCACAGAATAAATACACTCATGAACTAAAAATAACATAATCTTAAAATGTCTTTTTATGGAATGTTAAAATAAACAAGTTTTTGCTTTTCCAGGTATTTCCTAAATTCAGCAATAAACAACAAAGGAAATACAAGGACACTTTAAATTCATTTTCCCATTTCAGTGGTTGTCTTTTTTGAAGTCACACTTTTATTAATAAATTATTATTATGTTTTTCTTTCTTGCCAACATTTTTTTTTTTTTTCAAATTGACCCTTTTCTCCCAACCCCCGTGTGCATGAACACCTGAAAAATAATTTGATTTTTCAGTTACATTGTTTAGACTAAACAAATGCAACATAGAAGCCATTGATTAAATCTGTAATTAATTGAATAGGATGCAACCAAACTTTCAAATTACCGGGGAAAAAAGTATCAAATTGCTGAAGAAGAAAATTGCTGAAAGATAATTTGATTATCAAGTTGAAGAACTTGAAGATGAGAAAGAAACGGAAGGAAAATTATCCTTCATGCTGGTGATTAATCTCACTCACAAGCTGAGAATTCAGTTTGTTAATTATGGAAATGAAAACTACGAGACATAAGGGAATGTGTTATGGGGGAGGGTGAATTGATGAAGAAACGTGTACAATGAAAATGAGAACCAATTTAACAAAAGCTCAGACAAGGGTAGCATTTTGTGCACTGACCAATATTGCTTCATATTGCTGGTCAAACTATGAGATTTTTTTTGTTTTTTGGTTAACTGTTATTGAACTGCTTTTATGTACTTGTAGCTCTTAATAAGTTTCATCTTTTTGTTATTTCTCCTAAACTCTGTTCTACCACACTTAAATTCATGAAGCCAAGGCACCAGGAAAAAAAGTTTGTTAAAGTAGTTGCCATGAAAATATTTGTAGAAGAGACAGAGAGAAGCCACATCATGTGAGTGAGAAAGTGACTGAAGTTGAGATGCCAAGTCAAGATCGATTACATTACAGATCTTTCTTTGGATTTCATCAAGAACCTCGCGATGAATAACAGGAGCATCAGACCAGATATGCCAGCAGTATATAATATATGGGGGAATGGTAGATTTGTAAATGTTCAACAGAACAGAAAAGAAAGAATTTAAAAAATGTCATACCGATTGACTAAATTTCTCGGGCACTTAATGAGGAAAGAAAGCTTGGAAAATCAAGTATGTTACGTGCTGCTTTCCTTTGACCATATTTCTGACGATCTGTCCTGAGAGTATAAAATTTTCCAAGCATTCCTTCTTCATTTTTGTCCATGCATTGAATACTGCTGCCATATCTAGTCTGGTGCTCCTGCTATTCATTTCAAGGTTCTTGACAAAATCCAAAGAGGGATCTGTAATGTAATCGATCCTGACTTGGTATCTCAACTTTAGTTACTTTCTCGCTAACAGGATATGGCTTCCCTCTGTCCTTTCTACAAATATTTTCATGGCAACTACTCTGACAAACTTTTTTCCCTGGTACCCCAACTGCATGAATTTAAGTGTGCTACTTGACTGGCATCTACGTCCCACCTGATTACAGTTGAAATAGCTAAATGCAACTGCCACTTTTAATCCAGCAGTTTCTTTTCTTGCACTTCCCACCTGAGAAACTCCCTTCCATTTATGTGCTCCCCAGGCAAATACACTCTTTAAAAATTGAAATGCAATGTTAAATATCACCTTCTTTAATCCTGTTCATCTTTTGTACTTTACTCAATCCTCCTTTTAATCAGTATTTTCTCTCACTTTCACTCCATGTAACTTCCTGCATACTAGTGGCATTCTCACCTTGGTTGAGATGAAATGATTAAAAAATATCCCAGATATTTTAGTGCTTTTATATAAAAATGAATACTGTAATTATTTTCCCAAATTACAGATGTATCTTTGTTTCTGTTGTTAGAAGAAAAGAAACTTTCCTTGAGAAGTTTGAATTTCAACTGTCAAGTTGTAAAATTCACTATATAATGTCAGTAGTTGCATTAATATCAAAAGTTTGAAAGGCAATTAAGGCTGATATAAGACCAGCAGAACCTTCCACAGTAGCTGCTGAGAAATATCTTATCTATATGGAATCTCTGCTTGAGTGCTGTTTTTTGCCTACTTCTCCTTTTCTCCAGCTGAGCAAGGTAACTTCCTTCAAAATTGCAATCTATACTATATATAATTTTATTGATCATTATCTGTGCAGTCTAACATGAAGATAAGGAAAGTTATAGTCTGTTTCTGTTTCATATGTAAATTCAGTTATATATTTGATATTGTTTACTTTCAGGTAACATTGTATAGTGGGTATATATTAAGACATCATCAATATGTTGGTTGTTTAGATAAAATATTTTGGAAGGAATCAATCTCTAGGAGTTCTAAGAAAAGACCAGCTGAAACAACATTAAGAAGAAATTCCATTGGTAATACAAATACAATGATTTGTATAAACAAAAATCCTAGTGAGATCGTAAACTTGTCGATAAATACAGAACAACACAGAAATGATATACAGCAAGGAGCATGTCTTTTCTATGTCTTCATATTTCAAGATGCTTGTAAAATAATATAAGTGATCCATTGTAGAAATTCAGTGTGTACAATTAATAAACTCTAAATACTTTAAATACTTTGGTGGCTGAATGAGCTATAACAAATTTAGTATATTACATAACAAATTTAGTATATTACATAACAAAATTTTAGTTTTGTCCAACACCACAAGATGCTACAAAACCAAAATACTAGCCTAAGAACTTGTGTCATGGTCTTAAATAGCCTTTTCAGATTGTGACTTTCATATAGATGTCATGCATTCAGAAATATCTAAACTCTCAGCTATAGACAACCGTTTTCTCAAATCTAGTGTACATCTCCTCTAGGTCTTAATGAACAATCATTCATCTGATCTTATTGACTGGTGATACAAAGAAATTTACCAGATAACAAAAACCATGTCACTTGAAGACTTCCAACAATAGCAACAGCTAAAATGGATAGCACATATAATTAGAAGGGAAATTAAGGATATAATCAAGATGTTAACCTTCAACACTAAATTAAGCCAAAGGTTACTGAAAAGCTCAATAACACCTAGTAAAATCAATAGAGCTATTTTCCTTAAAAATTATTTGAAGAGAAATATTTTATGAATTTTGACTGACATTAATGCTACCTGTTCAGCCAATGAATGCGGAATGTTTCCTTGTAAGGAAGTCGTTAATACCACCATTATGTTTACCATACTTGATACTTTATACCTCACCTAAAACATTTTTCTAATGGTACACAATTTTATTATAGCCATTAAAACAGATATTTTTTTTTTTTTTTTTAAGCAATTCACTCCAAGCAAGGTGGGTGTGCAACTAGCACCCAAGGTGTCACAAAGGATTGAGAACAAGAGTAAAGAGGCATGTTTGAGGAAAGAATACAGAGAAGGACGGGGAATAAGCTCAGGGTGTCAGATGTCGATTGACATGACACTTGAATATTTGAAGATTATAGTCATCGGGGAAGCAAGTAAGGGGAAGGGAGTTCCACAGACAGGAATGCGGGAGAAGAAGCTGTTTGAGTAGAAGAGATGGTTACATTTAACCGTTTTGACAGTGAAAGGGTGTGACTGAGAGGCCAGCCCCATAGCTCACTTAAATTTATGCAGTCTGGGAACTAGTGAAAGTAGCTCGTCAGAACATTTGTCATGAAAATACTTGTAGAAGAAACAGGGAGACGACATCATATCTGTGGGATAGCAATTGTAGACTAGATGCCAGATCAGGACCTATCATCTTGCATATTCATCAAAGAGGAAGAAAATGAAACAAAGAAGGAAGAAATGTTAATTACCATATATGGCAATATGAGCATTTTACATTTCACTCCCTTCAGTGTTTGTTCAGAGAAATAAAAAAAACAAATGTGCAGAATGATTAAAAATGGGAAAACTTTTCTAAATGATTATAAGATATACATGTTTAATAATTATACATCGTTATTCAAATCTGGTTAAATACAAATGGATTGATTGGGCCGGTGTACACATTAAGAGATAAACACATCTGTCTCCTGAAATGCCCACAAGAAACATATCAAACTCAGAGTATGAGTCCATCTAAAAAAAATTAAAAAAAGAAATAACAAGAACTGATAAATATGTACAAACAAATAATAATGTATTAACAAACAAAGGGTTACAAGTGACAAAGACAATAATGTGTGTAACAAATGAATGTGGAGACTTTGTGGTACAAACTATGGGTAGTGAGTGATATGTGCATATGTATGTGTGTATGTATTGTTCATGTGTTTTCCAGAAAGGGAACACAATCTTCCATGAGGAATTTACATGTTATCTTATAAGCAGAAAAGTAAGAAAAGTGTGCGAAAAGATATCACTGAGTATTTATAGTATCAGAAGCAGGAGCAGTTTCGAAAATTAGGAATTAACTTGATAGCACATTAACAAGAAAGGTATACATTTTAATAATTTTTTTTTAAGCAAGGGAGATAATTCACCAATAGTCATATTGGTGGATGCAACACATTCATTTATTTGTTTTTTTTATGGCTTATCAACCCTTTCTGTGTTATTTGAAGTTGAAACATATTTTGGGTTCTAAGAATAATTATTTTATTTTGCCAGTGAATATTGCATTAATACTTTTTAGAATAATAATGATTTTTCCAGATACAAATCCTACTATTTCACACATAGCTGGGTGGTGGGGGTTTAGATATTAAGCCATAATGTTCTCATGGGTATTTGCACCTAATTAAATGTAATGAACCCAACTGGAACCCTTATCTCAAGCAGTGATCCATGACATCACCTGTACATCCACAAATACCAACAGAAGTTTTGCTTTTAAGGTTCCTGATTATTTTCTTCATTTTAGATATATATTTGAAAATATATTTTCCTATATTTGATTACTTTTGGCTTGTTTGAGTTATTATCAAAGACTTTTAATCTGTGTTATTGGTTTCATTTTGAAATGTCACATTTTGGGTGTTCACTTCTAGATATCATGCTTTGAGGATTCACATGGGAGTTCATGGATTCTAATTTCATTTTCCCATCATTGTTAGTCCCCAAGTTTGATGTAAATTTATTGATATTAGGTTGCTTTATTCTCAATGCATCAAAAAATTATAGTGATTTTTACAGTTTATGTGATATGACACCTTTGTTTTACTAGTGAGAATTTGTTTGATTTCTTCTTATGCTTTTCCTTTGTGTTGGTTGGTGATATATGATTTAATTGAGATATTATCAGATAGTTATCAGATGTTAAATGGTATGACAATGTAATTGTTTTCAAACCAATATGTGTTCTATGAATTATTGTTTTTAGAGGTGCATTCTCCAAACAAGTAAGCAAATTCAATGACATTGTTGATTGGTTGACTGAAGTTTTGATTTTTTTTTTGTTGTTGTGCTGTTAGTGATTAGCATGTTGGAGGGTTTTAGTTTTTTGTAATAAATAAGGAGTTTAATTTGTTTATGTATTTGATATACATTAGATATCTTATAAATGTTTTGTCTAGTTTCTGGATTATATAAAATAGTTTAATTTTATAATTTACATTATTTTATTGTATTATTGCTTGTTTTTATTTTTTTTAAGTTTAGTTTAAATATTTTATTGTCTATGTTGTTGGGGAAATTATTGTTACAGAAAAATTGTCCAAATTGTGTTACAGCATAATTGTCCATTCCACAAAATGTTTAATATCTAAAAAACACTAAACTAATTGAGTTTCTTTTTTCTAAGTTTTCAGATAAGATATTTAGTCACCATCTTGACACCATTTGTCATAAGAATCACAGAAAAACACTTGTTGTTATTCAGCTTATAAGAAAACAGGTTAAAATAATTTTGTGTAAGACCCACTGTCTTCCAAAATGAGCAATGGTGAGAGGAAAAAGATCATTCAGGTCTTCAGTAATGGTACCAAAATTCATACTCTGGCTTCTATCTTCAAAGTCCATTCAAGAACCATCAAGAAAACAGTGAATAAGTTTAAAAAAGAGAGAATAGTAGAGAGGAAAACTGGATCAGATGGTCAGAACAGGAAGAGGGATTATCATTTCAATTTAAAGCTAAAGAGTTTAATTAGGAAAGATCCAACTCAATCCATTAGATGTTTGTCATGTGAGAAAGGAGTTTCAGCTATGACAGTCCAAAAAGCAGTGAAAAAAGACTTGAAAATGAAATCATATATGTGAAACTTGTAAGGTACCTTTTTACTCCAGGACAGATAATTGGAAGGTTAGAGAGGGAGAAGATCATCTTGAATAAGTTGTAAAATGATCCTGAAATAATATATATATATATATATATATATATATATATATATTTGAACTTACTTTCAATCCTTCATGAGATTCCAACACTTAGCTATGATTAATTATTGATGAACATGTCATTTTCATTTATGATCACTTTCATCACAATTCTTCTGATAAGCTTAAAGAGTAATTATACATTCTTATTGTTCAAAATAGATTCCAATAATGTTATAAAAAACCTCAGAGAATTCCAGTAAGATATCTTTAATCATTTCTAAGATACAATGGTTCAAAGCTTAATGTAACAAATGGATAATTTTGCTTTTACACAATTTGGATAATTTTTCTGTTATACTTGGTATATTAAGTGTTTGTACATTAAATGTACTATATTTATTAAATTATTTATGAGTGCTATTTTGTATTTTGGGTATTCACTGTTGTAGTTAAGTACGTACAAAGTAATTAATTAATCCATCGAGAAAAGGAGTTGTATTATTTATGTTTAGGTTATATCTGAAATTAAGAACAGAGTTATTTTTTAAGGTTGTTCTCAGATTTTTGACTATGTTTATGTTGTTAGCCAATATGAATGTCTCTGAACATTTGGTTAAGTGCCATAGTGCCTGTGTATCAAGTGTGTATGGAATATACTGTCTTTTTACCATTTTTCAGTTCCTGCATATTTCAATGTTTCCCAAACCTTTTAAAAATCAAGGAAAATCATAAAAAAGATCATTTAGGGCATTTTACAATAGATCCTGTCAAATTCCTTATTTCAAGTAACTTAAACTATGGCATATATATATATTGGTCTATGTATTGATCTATCTATGTGTATTTAAAGCATATTATATTTGAGTGTGTGAATGTAATATTAAAATGGTATACAAACTAGTTTTATAACTTTAAGAATCAGTCATTGTGCAACATGTATTTTTTGTAGGTTTTCAAACTCAAGAGCTACCCCAGGCAGCACACACTCTAGCCATGCCACTGCTGATCTACCCTTATTTTCATGGCAAATGTTCAGGCATATTTATATTTGGTTCCACCATTTCAAACCTTCACAGCTATGACCCACCATGCTGTAATGAGGTGCTGAAAATTTCATCCTAGATGGAAATATGTTCTTTTATATTATAAAGTATGAATTATTAAATATACTTTGGATCATTTTCTGAACCATGTCGATATAAAGTATGGAATTTGAAAATGATGCTGATAAGAGGTTCCCACTCCTGTTGCTGCAAAAGAAAACTCCAAATTAAATCAATATATGATGCAAATTGGGTGACAAGTTCCTGTCATACTCAGCTATGAAGAAGTGTAGTGTGTGCCAACTCCAAGCATGAAGATTTTGAGACCAAAGATATAGCATGACCTGCAAAGCCTTTAACAGTGTAAATTCCTGAAATTGATCATGTTCATGCCTTAATTTTGGCCAATTGACATATCTTGGCCAAAAGAATTGCTGAGACAGAAGCAATATCCAAGTTGATTTATAATGCATGCATAGTTGGGCATTTAGGAACAGTCAGCCAAGTGGGTGCCAAAATATGTGAATGCCGACCAGAACTTGATATTGGGTAGACACCTCCAAATTGATTTTGTTACATTTTCAATGATCTACTGATAATTTCATGGAATGACTTGTCAATATTGATGAAACATGTTTATGATTAGTATTATTTGGAAGCCAAATAACAGTCCATGAATTGGGGGCACTTGGTTTCTCTATGGTAATGGTAATGGCAATAATAGCTATTTCCTTATAGGAAAACATTCAGCATTCATTGATTAAACAGCAAATGTTACTCAAGTTATGCCTTTCTTCACTCTCTGACCATTAGGCAGAGATAAATGTGTAGTATCTGTTCTCTTCAACTCTAATGGTAACAGTAATATTAGCTGTTTCCTTATATGGAAACATTCAGCATTCTTTGATTAAACAGCCAATGTTACTCAAGTTATGCTTTTCTTCATTCTCTGGACATTGGGCAAGGATCAAAGTGTAGTATCTGTTCTCCTCAATTCTTATGGTAATATTAACTGTTTACTTATATGAAAATATTCTGCATTCATTGACTGAACAACTAGTACTAATTTCAGTTGACAATGTTTCAGGAAAATAGATTTCTCAAATCTAGTAGCTGTTATCAATCTTTCCAGTATGAATGGAGTCTTCCTTCCAAAACATTTGTTTAAAGTAGTGTGGAAAATCAGCATCTTGATTATTTCATTTTCTTCACTTCAAGTTCCATATGCTATCCATTTTAGTTGTTGTTACTGTTGAAAGTCCTCAAGTGATGTGGTTTCTGTTATTTGGTAAAGATCTTTATGATTTTTTAGTTTCATTTCATAAGGTTCAAAGAAGAATAATCTTCCATAAGATCTGCAAGGTTCATTTACTCATTCAATTATTTTTGATCATTGATATGAGAAAGCAGTTGTATATAACTAGCAGATTAAACATTCTGAACAGGTTGGGTGGCATATATGAATGAAAGTCTCATTATGATTAACTTTCTAACTGGAATAGAAAATTCCTTATACTTCAACTTAATGCATTTTAACAGTATTGTGCTAGCAATAATCCCACTACAGTGTGCTGTTTCTGTAGTATTACAGTAATTGATAAACACACCCACTAACTGAAATCCATTATGTTTGTGCCTAAATAATCATGTAATTTCATATTCCTAGCAGACATCATTATGAGTCCTCTAGTAACAGCATACCTTGGCTATAGAGATTGAAAGAGTCCATCTCTTTTCAGGCTAGTTTCAAACGTTAAAAGTGATGCAGTTTCTGTTATTTGGTAAAATCTTTTATTTGTGATTCTATAGTGCCAGTCCACAAGATTAACATTAAATTTTGAATTCGAATAGAAAATTCTTTATACTTCATACTAATGCATTTTAACAATATTGTGCTAACAATAATCTTGCTACAATGTACTGTTTTTGTAGTATTACAGTAACAGATGAACACATCCTCAAACAGAAATCAATTTATTATAATATAGTTTCTTATATTTGTACATAAATAATCATGTAATTTCATATTCTTAATAGACATCATCATGAGTCCTGTATTAGATTCATACCTTGGCAAGATAGTTTGAAAGAGTCCATCTATTTTTGGGCTAGTTTCAAATTCAGTGTTTTCTTTCTACTAGACTGGTTGCAACCCCAAATCAAGAAAGCTCAGTCTACCCTGCCATTTAACCCATAGCCAAAAGATGATGGATTCATGCCTTTTCCAAGGACATTAGTACAAACAAAATTAACTGGAATTTGAAATCAGCTCACTAACTTCACTTTCTGCACCAATAACATTACAATATGTCTGTATGCAATAAACATACAACAATTAAAAAACCTTTATTTTTTCTTTTGCTTTGGAAATTCTACTTATTTTTATTTTATCAATTCACTTTTAACTATAATCTTTATTCAGATCTGTAAAAGGAATATTTTTATATGCTGCTATAAATATAACCTCTATTACTTTTTCTTTTTTTAACAAAGTTTACTAAGAACCAACTTTACTAAGAAGTCAGATTTTATCAGCACTGACCAAATAAAAGTTTTGTGACTTTTGAAAACTTTGTAAATGCTACTTTTGCCTTTGCAGGATTGTTTTCTATAAGCTTTGGTAAGAAAAAGATGGCAGTTTACTCATTTTGTTTGTAGAACTGGAATAATCCACTCAACTTTCATATCCATTCCAGGTTTTGGACATGCTCACTGGGCTTATATATGGACTTCTTATTAGAGAACATCTGACCACTGAATAATAAAATTTGGATTTTCCATTCTATAATTCAGTTTGGTTGAAAGAAGCGGAACCAGAAGAGGGCCATTCATTTCAGCTGGTCTAGAATCTTACTCCATAAACCCCTTACATCCATAAAAGGCCAGGTTATGCATCAAAATATATATTGAAAACAAGAAAGAAAAATACCCCTGGAAATAAACGTTTACAAAATAATAAAATAGAATATAAAATACTCACTGTGGTATATTCTAGAGACATAAGAACTCAGCCATAAAAGAAGAAATTTATGTCCAGAATATCTTATGCTATTTTCAAAGGTCCTTTGCTCAATGCATAAAGGTTTTTATAGCCAAATAATTTATTCATTCTTGGGTAATATTCTATATAAGCTATCCCTTAAAGTACAAGTTATTTTCTCTTTTAAAGTTTCTGACTTTATTCAAAAGGAGATTTCTGCCAACAAGCAAGGTAACCTAACATTACCAGGGTAAATTTCAGCAATCATAGATCATATTTATTTTGTAATTAACAACTAATAAAGAAGATATATTTCCTGCCAAGGCCAAAAGGCTGTGTTTCTAGTATGTGCATATAGAATAATGCTTATTAGCATAGAAAATAAAATCAACATGCCATGTTCAAATTTTGACTGAGAATATTTCATTCATTTTTGCATTATAACCTTACAAAAGGTACAGTACGGAAAATAAGTATTTTATCCCCTGCTGATTTTCTGAGTTTGCCACCTTACAAAAATAGGAATGTTCTATAATTTTCAGGGTAGGTTCATCTTGAAAGTGAGAGATAGTATACAAAAAAAAAATTCTAGATGCTAAGAATAAGTGTCCTTTTTGTTTCCACTTTCTTAAATCAATACTCACATGTTCGGTTTATGGTATCTTCTTTTAGCATCCTTCTGTAGAACCACATCTTTTCTTCATCTGTGAGGAGATTATTCAGCATTTATTGTCATATAGGAGGACTGATATTATATAACAGTCCAGTACTTTTTCTTCATTGTCCTTTGAATTTTTCCAAAATCTCTTTTGATGATGTTTATAAAGCCAATTGTTTTTTTTATTGTTCTATAACCTGTGTTAAATTTTTTCCCAGTGTCTCAATAACTTTGGAATATCATTTTTTCTCTTTTGAGCTTATAACTTTTCTTATGACACATGTCCCTGCAATTAAAAGTGTATATATATATATCAATAGATATATTATTTTATATATTTATTTATAACATATTACATGTCTCTTGTCTAGTAAGCTATTGTAAATATTCCTTATAAACGGTGTTTCATTAAGACAGATCAAAGTCAGCAGTTTTATTGGAGAAAATTTATTTATTTCTCTATTGGATCATGTTATTTAAGTCATGGCAATTATGTGTGAAAAATTATATCACCCAAATATCCACCAAGGCTTTGGCGGCATAACTCCACATGATGGTCAAAATTTTTGATGACATCTCTGCATAGTTGTTCCTCAATCTCACCAATATGCCTTATTATCTCATCCTTCAGATGTTGAATTGTTGTTGGCTTGTTGGCATAGACCTTACTTTTAAGATGACCCCAAAGGAAGAAATCTAAAGGTGTCAAGTCGCACGATTGTGGTGGCCAATTGACTTCACTGTTTTGAGAGATGATGTGACCTGGGAACTTCTCGTTCATTTCTGTTTGAATGTCCATTTTTATAATAGGTTTCAATAACTTTAACACATTGTTTGATTGTTTATATTTTCATGGTTGAAATTGCTAAAAGACTTAAGATATTAAATGTGAAAGAAAAAGAAACAAATCATCAGACACTTAAACTTAATTCACTTTTAAAATTGGTCCAAGTTATTGGAACACCCTTTAAAACAGAAATTAGAAACATAAATTCCCATATCCATATACCTATCATGTAAATATATCCTAAAAATTTTACCATTATTGTTTAATTAATTTTATTTTGAAAACACTAAATAATAAAATCTGACATGATGTAAACCAGTGGTTCCCAAAACTTTTTTTTCTCTGGGCTGCATTTTCAGAATTAAAATTTGCTCATGCTGCACCAGATTTTATGTGATAAAAAGTACATTTAGAAATAAAAAAAAAAAAAAATCAGAGAGAGGGTTAAAAGGAGATAACTGCAGATTCGAAGTCAGAACATTATCATTAATAACTCTCTTCTCCAATTTGCAGATCCTAGTTACTATATTCTTAATAATTGATATAATGCAAAAATATCACAATTATAAAATCATTCAATAATTATTTATATCTATTTATACTGGGACTCACGCGTGCAGTTACAAGTAATCCATAATAATATTTCAAATTTTGAAATCATATTTATTTTTGGCATATGAATATTTTTAAACTGTTTCTAAATCTTTGATTGTCTTTCAACCATTCTGCTTTACCTGCTATCCTCTTCCACTGCAGCTATGAGGTGCACCACATTTGGGAACTGCTGATGTAAACTGACCACTAATATATGTTGGTCATACTAAAAGTAATGCTTAATTTCATTGCGTGAAAATCAAGATAAAATTGTTCAGTGAAAAACAGGCTTTGCACATTTGTCTGTGTCTAAAACTAAGTATCTTCACCTTTCTTTTTTTTTCTTTCCTTCTTACCTGTTTTCTTTATGGTTTCTTCCTATATTACTTTCTTTCTTTTTCATTCTTTCTTGCTTTCTTTGTTTTTTCTTCCTTTCTTTCTTTCTTGCTTTCTTTATGCTTTTTTCTTGCTTGATTTCTTTCTTGCTTGCTTGCTTTATTTCTTGCTTTCTTTCTTTCTTATTGCATGATTTCTTTTCTTCTTCCTTTCTTTTTTCTTTCTTCCTTTTTTTCTTTCCTTCTTGCTTTAATTTTTTAGTCATAGTCAGTTTTCAATTAATTTACACTGTTGAAATATTTCCCACTCAGGTTGCCCCCTCTTTATAATCAACAGATCCACTTGAATTCTGTTTTTATTTTAATTTTCCCATCAAACAATTTAAGAGTTTCTCATTTGTCATTTAATCAAATTGTTTAATTATTCATTTCCAACATAATTACAGAGAATTATTTAAGCATTTCTCTACCATCCAATTTCCAAAGACACAGATCTTGTCATAAATATTTTCTGTAAATGAAGGCAGAAACTGAAGTGGATGTTGATGGATTCCAACAAATAATGATGACAATTAGCAGAAGAGAGCATTCCTCAAACAAAAATAAGAATTTCTCTAGCAAATTCTTTGCATTGTGCTGAACTGATGGTGCCTAATAGAGAGAATCCTGAAACAGAGAACTTTCACTTCTATTAAGTTAATTACAACTACAAGGGTTTATACTTAATTAAAACAAAAGCCAAACACTAACTTTCTTAAAGTTTCTCAAAAGCCTTTTAAAGTTTTAGTATCTTTAACATGAAAAATAGAGCAATAAAATAATTTGATCTTCATGACACATTGTTTAGAAATTAAAGACCACATGTAAAATTCTTCAAAAGCTAATAAAAGTTAATAAAATATCCCATTTTACATTTGGAAGTTCAAAAATAGTCTTTTGATAAAAAGGAACATCAAGATGAAAAATAAACAAAAATTAATCATTGTAAAAATTCTTCATCTAAAGAATTCAAACCACTTTTCATGTCACAGCATATTGTTTCAGAATGTAGGTGATCATGGCTCTCCACAATTTTCTTTCCTTGTAGTTTTTAATAAATTTTGTCTTTTTGCTGCCTCTCCTAAACCCCATTCTGCCATCCATTTACTTAATCTCACTAGATAGATTATGTTTTGTTTTCTTATGTCCCTCTAATCTTCATTATTTCTGGTCTAATTCTCTTGCACATTTTATTCATCAGAATTCAGATTATGTTTTACTAGTATATGGCAAGGAATGCTGGACATTTTTATCACTGATGCAGAAAAGACGAGAAGCAACAAAAATTTGGTTATACAGAAGGATGCTGAGAATTTCATGGACTGAACATGGGAGCAATGACAAAATTTTATAGAAATGGAAATTAGGACACTTATACTTAGCTTCAGAAAGAGACCATTGAAATTTTTAGAAGAAAGAGGGCATGGAAAATTTGACATTCACAGGACTGATTGACACCATGTGTGACAGAGGAAAACAGTGTATAACCTACCTAGTGAGCTTTTCAGAACAGAGATTAAGAGAGATAGTAAAAAGAGAAACTAAGAACTATAAAAAGAAAGAATTTTGGAAAACCAGGATTGCCCATTTCCTGAAGAACTTATAAGAAGATGAAGAAGAAGAATTTTGTCAATGCTGAAATCTTCTATGTCTACTAGCATCTGTTGTGCTTTTGCTTTGTTTCTGTTAATCTAGGACAGTGCCAAACTTAAATCAGGTTTTAATATTACAAGTCTTCCATGTTGTTGTCATCATGGTGGTGCCATCATGGTGTAATTCTTCCATCTTTGAATTATCTTTACTTATTTTCTATTCCAACCATTCCATTTTTAGATTTTATGCACCCTGTTGAGCAGCACATTTTCTGTTGTGTTAAATTAGATAATGAAGAATATGGTTACTTAACTAAATATGTATGATGTCTATGTGTTAGCTTTTGTTATCTAATCAGTAAGGTCCTGTCTCAGGAGGGCTCCCAAGGAAGGGCATGTGAGTTCAAATTTCATGAGAAATTTTTATTTTCTTATCTTTGCTACTTAGAAGTGAATGTTGAATACAGCTTGGTTGTTGAATGTAAAAACAAAACAATAATTTCGTAATGCCTATACTTCATATCAGAAATTTAGAGAAACTAAGTTTGGAAGGATTTGCTTGGAAGAGTCAAAATGACGACAGAATAATAATTAAAAGATATGATAACTACGATAGTTTTGAATAATTTTTTTTGCTATTTTAGTATAGAATACAGCTCGGTTGTTGAATTTAAAAACAAAAACAAAAGAACTGAATAAATTTTTTTTAAAAATAAGATAAACTAAAACCAACCTAAAATTAGTAATGACTATATTTCCTTCAAGAAATTTGGAGAACCCAAGATTGGGAGGATTTGCTGAATTGATTAATAGGATTGGTTTGTTTTTTATGGTTTATCAACCCTTTTCAGGTTATTTAAAGCCAGAAAATATTTTAAGATTGTAAGAATTTGTTTATATAAAACTTGCTGATACAATTCCGATATTTAATATCCGACTATTTAATATATATATATATATATAAACAATTATATATATATATATATATATATATATATATATATATATATATATATATATATATATATATATATATATATGGATGAATGTTTAGAATGCTTGCTTTCTAACCATGAGACCTGGGTTCAAATCTCCACATGGTTGATTTGTCAGGAAGTAGTCTTTCTGATGTTAGCGATCTGGAGAGGGTGATCCCAGCATGCAGCACCTTTAGAAAGTGCCTGAAAATCATACCATGGGTTGAACCAAACCTTGTGAGTGAAATTGTGTAGGGGGGGGGTCTGACAATAGCTGTGCTAGCACAAAGTCACAAGTCATTGTAACCGAGTGTTTGAGTGTGCTGGCCTTGTTCAGAGTGTTGATCATGCTAGATATCATGCTCTCTCCCAGAAACTGTAACTACGGTCTGCTCAGCATAGTTGCAATATAAACCCCAGGTTGGCTCTGTGGGTGTTGAACAAAAACAAATGTGCCTGAACAAGCATCTGTAATAGGGATTGTCTAGCCGCTAAAGTAGATGGGTATCCTCGAATATGAGTGGCCAGATATTATATATATATATATATATATATATATATATATATATATATTTATTTAAAAATTATAACATAAATATGTTGTAAAATCTCTACAAAAATAGCCATTTTGTTTCAACACCTCTGGTGTCTTATCAAGTGATGATGTTGAATGTAGATTGTAGAATAAAGGTTTTAAAAGGTTCAAATTAATTAACCACCCCTCATAAGAGGAAACGCTGTTACATGAGCTGGAATGACCAATCAAAGTACAAGTATATGAGAATTAAAAAAACTTGACAACGAAGTAAAGTTATAATAACTATTAACTGCTTTAAAGTTAGGTTTATACTAAAACAGAATTTATTCTAACTAATAAGGATTAAATTGTATGATAAAATTTGAAATTAATTTAAAAACTACCCATTTTAAAATGTAAATTTAAGTTTAAGTTTAAAATTTAAAAATTATTGAGGAAAAAAGAAAAAATACATATGTTATTCTATTTATTTTGTTTCTATTGAAATTACATTGGAATAAACATTAAGATTGACTGCTCTTAACTTATTGACAACATAGATACAAGTGTAGGCATGGGATTATGACATCTTGCAAAAGACAATACATACACAATCAGATTATAATACATACGCATGCAAACATATTTAGATACATACACACACAAAAGAATGTGATGAGACAGAAAATTTTTGCATGACCTTTTCCAAAAAAAAAAAAAAATAAAAACCATACACATACACAATGAAATGTGCATGCAAGTTACTATACACATAGACACCGATAAAGACACATACATATACTCACATATATTGACATAGACACTCCGATACAACACCCAAGAAATATTCAAGATTGAAGGTGTTATTAAACGAATTCTAACCACTTATTAAAATATAACTTATATGGGCAAATATACATAGATAAAAATGGTCTAATAGAACAGAGAAATAAACAATAGGGAAAGAAATGACATTAAAACAGATATATATGTATAAAAATAACACCATCTAATATATAAAAGACGAAAATAAACTACAGAAGAAGTCAAAGTTGATCACTCCATTTAAATGTTGAATTAATATTTAAACTAATCTTTTAAAAGTGCAACAATAATTCTTCTGCTGCCACTTAATTTAAAGACAATTTGATGTAAGTAGGTCCTTATTTTCCATACAAACAATTATTTCATGGGTGACTTTTGCTAGATTTCACAATTAATTTTGATTATTCCCAAATTTATTTCCAAGTTATAAAAATTGTTATCATAAAAAAATTTGTTGCAAAAAATTTGTTGCAAACAATCCCATATGAAAAATCACCAAAAACAATCACTAATGAAAACTTAGGAATCCAAAATTTCAGGTCCTGTGGTCTAAATTTGTGATGGAATGTTTTTAATTTACTCAAAGAATTGAACTGATTCCAAAATGGCATGACATGTTGGGCTACAGCCTCTAGGAGTAAACTATTTACATTATTCGGACTATTGTCCTCATCTTTGTTGCCATATTTATTACAACATTTCTGCCACTGTACACACCGGCCTTCTTCAGGTGGTTGGAATAGCAAACTGAACCCTTTATTTTGCTCACTGGAGTAGTTCTGCATGCCATGTTTAATGGATGTCAGTTATCAGTTATCTCCTGTTAATTCCTCTCTCCAAGTTCTCCACTGCTTTAACCGGGTATTGAACTCACACTGTCACTGGATCTAACTAATGCATTTATCCACTGTGCCATGTGTCCTTGAGGACTTCTGTGTATAAGGCAGTGGAGAACTTGGAGAGAGGAATTAACAGGAGATATCTGATAACTGACATCCATTAAACATGGCACATGGAACTAGAACAGTTTGAAGAAGTTGAAGAAGGCCGGAGCACTCAACAGCCAAAACGTTGTAATAAGTATGGTGACAAAGATGAGGACAATAGTCCGAATAATGTAAATAGTGTACATAATACCTCATCTCAGAAATATAGACAGATACTCTAGGAGTAAAGTTGAAAAAGTGTGACACAGTGGCATACTGACATTTGCATTTATTATATAAATATATCAATGTACAGCTACTACTTATTTGTGGGTGCACCTGTCTGCCAGTCTATTATAGATTATGTTTGTATTTTGAACAAGACCAGATGCTCAAACCCTTAGTCATTCTGAGTTGTGACTAAATGAAACAAACTAAAATAACTACATTTAATGAATTGTAAAATGTCAGAAGAACAGGAAGGATGTAGTTTTCTTTCCAACGTATATAAATCTGTACCCATAAGACGCAATAAAAAATTTTTTTTTAAATTTATTTTTTCTATCTTCTTTTATGTGATGTGTCCCATCAGAACATAGACGATCGTTGGCCTCCACATCTTCCTATCCATTGTAGCTGTTAATATGTTTTGTCTTTTTATTTCTCCCAAACCCTGTGCTGCCAAAAATGTACTCAAGGTCATCAAGTATGTTACACACTGCTTTCCTTTGTCCTTCTTTCCCTCAGTCTGTCCAGTGAGTATAACATTTCCCAAAACATACTTCCTTATTACATACCCCAGAAATTTCAACTGCTTCTTCCTGATTTTAAGTATAAGTTTCCTTTCTGTTTCCATTTTCTCCAAAACTTTGTCATTGTTAACATGTTTGGTTAATGGCATTCTCAGCATCTTTCTATAGAACCACATTTCTGTTGCTTCCAATCTCTTCTTCCTCTTTGAGGAGATTGTCCACCATTCACTGCCATACAGGGGGACAGATATCACATAACAGTTTAGTACTGTTTTCTTTGTTTCTAACAAAATTTTCCTGTCTCTTAATACTCTGCTTAGCTTTTGAAATGCCTCTTTGGCCATCTGAATATGTTTTGTGATCTCAGTGTTTTTGGTGGGAAAACAATGGAACAACAGTGAAAACCTTTTGCAAATATCTCTCCAGGTCATACATCTGAAAAATCTCTCTGAAAAGCCACATTTTTTTTGAAAATTTGCTCAATTATCTTTGTGTCTCCTGGTCCTGCAAATATAAATTAGATATGATCCTGATAAAAAAAAAAATTATATATAATTGGATGTTGAAGTCTTTGTGACATTTAAAAAAAACAAACTCTGGTAATCTTTATCATAAGATTATTTCATATAACCAAATGCAGTTAAATAAACGTTTTATCAATTAACAACCTTTAAGGATATGGATTTTTATTTGTACATCTATTCATATGTATCTATCTAGCTAGCAGTTTCTTATTTTTTTCATTTTGAGTTTATTGCTGTTTTGAACTTAGCTGTTATCTCAGCCAAAATTTCACTTTCTTTCTCTATCTTTCTATCTATCTATCTGTGTCTTTTTTATCTTCTTGCATTAGTTGTTTCATATCTATCTATCTATCTATCTATCTATCTATCTATCTATCTATCTATCTAAGTAAGCCTCTTTTTAGCTGCTTGTATCAGTTGTTTCATATCTAACTATTTTCAGTCTCTCTATCATATCTATCTATCTATCTATCTATCTATCTATCTATCTATCTATCTAAGTAAGCCTCTTTTTAGCTGCTTGTATCAGTTGTTTCATATCTAACTATTTCAGTCTCTTCATATCTATCTATCTATCTATCTAAGCCTCTTTTTAGCTGATTGTATCAGTTGTTTCATATCTAACTATTTCAGTCTCTTCATATCTATCTATCTATCTATCTATCTATCTATCTATCTATCTATCTAAGTAAGCCTCTTTTTAGCTGCTTGTATCAGTTGTTTCATATCTAACTATTTCAGTCTCTTCATATCTATCTATCTATCTATCTATCTATCTATCTATCTATCTATCTAAGCCTCTTTTCAGCTGCTTGTATCAGTTGTTTCATATCTATCTATTTATCTATCTATCTATCTAAGCCTCTTTTAGCTGATTGTATCAGTTGTTTTCATATCTAACTATTTCAGTCTCTTCATATCTATCTATCTATCTATCTATCTATCTATCTATCTATCTATCTAAGCCTCTTTTCAGCTGCTTGTATCAGTTGTTTCATATCTATCTATTTATCTATCTATCTATCTAAGCCTCTTTTTAGCTGATTGTATCAGTTGTTTCATATCTAACTATTTCAGTCTCTTCATTATCTATCTATCTGTCTATCTATCTGTCTATCTATCTATCTATCTATCTATCTATCTATCTATCTATCTATCTAAGTAAGCCTTTTTTTAGCTGCTTGTATCAGTTGTTTCATATCTAATTATTTCAGTCTCTTCATATCTATCTATCTATCTATCTATCTATCTATCTAAGCCTCTTTTCAGCTGCTTGTATCAGTTGTTTCATATCTATCTATTTATCTATCTATCTATCTAAGCCTCTTTTTAGCTGATTGTATCAGTTGTTTCATATCTAACTATTTCAGTCTCTTCATATCTATCTATCTATCTATCTATCTATCTATCTATCTATCTATCTATCTATCTATCTATCTATCTAAGCCTCTTTTTAGCTGCTTGTATCAGTTGTTTCATATCTATCTATCTATTTTACCTGCTTGAATCAGTTGTTTTATATCTATCTGTCTATCTTTATGTCTGTCTGTCTGTCTTTACGTCTGTTTATTTATCTATCTGTATTTGAAAGCTTACAGCCTTTGAGAAAATAAACATTATACAAATAAACAGACTTCATTAAAAGTAAAAAAGATAGTAAAAAGTAAAAAGATACACTTCAGATATTTGGATCTCATTAATAAACTATCAAATCTGAAACTTTCTACTATATTACTAGAAGCCCTCACTTTTGTACTAAAGTTTACAACTGGAATAATGTATACATATATTAATCATGTGAGAGATTCCTTTATGCTATCCTCCAAGAAACTGACTCATTGTGCCTCCTCAGGTTAATGCTCTCAGCTGACATGAGGGGGGGAAGGCTACAGTGAATCCATTGCTAAATCAGCTGCTAAAAAAGTCAATTCACTGTGTTGGGAAAGACAATTTTTCTTTCTGGAATCTATCTTGCATATCTATAAGGCTACCATTCACCCATGCTTAGAATATTGCTGTCATATATGATCCAGTCCACTGTTATTTTCCAGGGGCTCCAAAGAAGAATCAGCAGTATTATTGGTCCTGATCTGGCAGCTTGGCTTCAGTCACTTGCCCACCACCATAGGGTTGCCTCTCTGTACCTTTTTTATAAGTACTTTCATGGTTATTGTTTGGATGAGCTCTTCACTATGGTACCTAGACTATATGAATTTAAGTTCAAAACTAGACTGGCAGCAAAATCTCATCAATTTACAGTTGAGCTTGCTAGACGTAGCCGTAATTTATATGCTAACAGTTTCTTATCCGACATTTCTCACTTTGAACCAACTTTAATCTGTAAAAATTTAAATG
The DNA here is from genome assembly GCA_903632075.3 of Acanthosepion pharaonis. NCBI lineage: Eukaryota > Metazoa > Mollusca > Cephalopoda > Sepiida > Sepiidae > Acanthosepion > Acanthosepion pharaonis. The sequence goes on along the minus strand of CAHIKZ030003615.1, from coordinate 884,428 downwards.
CAATGCCAATCACTATCTTCTATTCTCCTGATTGCTCTTTTCTTTCTTCTTATTACTAATATTTCTGTTCCTAATTCCTCTACACCCCATAACCCCTTGCGTACTAGTGGCTGTACTGCTTTGCTTGAGATGATAGCAATTAAAAAAAGTATATATATATATATATATATGTGTGTGTGTGTGTGTGTTTACATGTATGTTTGCATGTGCTTATGTTTGTTTGTCTGCTCATGTTCTCACCAGAAATTATAACTGCCAATCCCAACAGTATCTGTCTATATTTCTGAGATGAGGTATTATGTACACTATTTACATTATTTATTTACGTTTTTTTACCAGTGCTCATAAGGATAAGGAGTGCCAGAGAAAAGCAATAATAACAAAAAAAATTGCAATATGAGCTCTGGTAAAAACATGCAATGATAACAGCAAAAATTGCAATATGAGCACTGGTAAAAAATGTTGCTGAAGACAGGTTTATAATACCCAGAAATTCATACACATAGCACAGTGGATAAAGGCATTAGTTAGATCCAGTGACAGGACCCAAAGAGTGTGAGTTCAATACTCAGTTAAGGCAGTGGAGAACTTGGAGAGGGGAATTAACAGGAGATAACATAACTGACATCCATTAGACATGGCACATGGAACTAGAACAGTCTACCCCAGTGAGCGAAATAAAGGATTCAGTTCGACATTCCAACCAGCATACAACAGCCAAAATGTTGTCATAAATATGGCGACAAAGATGAGGACAATAGTCTGAATAATGTAAATAGTGCCAATCCTAAGTTTTAAAATCATTTTAATATGACATGTGTATATAACTAACAGATTTTGAAAATGTCCAGAAGTGAAGTAGAGTTGAAAATTCTTGATTATAGTCATTTGGATAGTATTTATACTCATTAGGCCCCAAGATACACACCCTTGTAGATAAACAAGAAAGGTTAACTAGAAATGTAGTCTTGCCATTTTTAATGAAACCTTTATCAGATTACTGCATTAATATTTTTTAAATTGACTATGCGATTATTATCCAAATGCCAACAATTTTGAAAAGAAGATGCAAGACAAATTTTAAATGACAACCTCACAAATATTTTTATATTTGACTTTCAAATCCTTTGATGTATATTTTAACAATTTCTTCTGTGGATAACATTTGTTACTATTAAGTAAATTTTACTGTCAATTCAGTATACATAATTTTTTTTATTTAGCTCACCATCTAACACTTACATGTATATACTCACACTCACCCTCACACATGTAAATAAATATACACACTCACATACACTCTACATGTGCAGACATGTACACACAGAATTATATTATTTTAAGCATAATATGAGATATACTTTGGTTTGATTTAGTTTTGTTACAAAAGATAATTGGTAAATATAATGGAAATGTAATTCTTTAATAAAATGGCAAATGATGATTAAAGAGATAATTTAAAATAATTAAAATGGCTTCAAGTAAATATATTGCCTAACTCAAAGTTGTAAACATTCCATTTATACAGGTCATTTACAAAACATTTCAGCACACACACACACACACATATATATATATATATATATATATTTAGTTTATGAAAAACTAATCTGCATGGGTAGACCCAAGGAGGATAAATATATATATATATATATATATATATATATATATATATATATATAGATAGATAGATAGATAGATAAAGAGACAGATAGTCCTGACCAGGTATCTTACCTTCAGTTACATTCTCACTGATGTAATGTAGCTTCTCTGTGCCTTTTCTATAAATATTTCCATGGTAATTGTTCTGATGAACTTTCCTCTTTGCTACCTCGACTTTACATATTTAAATCTGGTACTAAATTAGCGGCTAGGTTTCATCATTTTCCAGTTGAAATTGCTCAATGTAACTGTACAGTACTCTTTTCTCGGTTTCTAATGAAATTTTCCTGTTTCTTAATACTTTGCTTAGCTTTTGGAAATCATCTTTCACTATCCTAATGTACCTTCAGATTTCAGTGTCACACTTTCCATCCTCTGTTAAAACACTTCCCAGTTATTTAAATTGTTGTACTTGTTTGAGTTTGGTATCTTCAATCTGTAATTTGTATGTTGGCTGTTCCTTTTTGCTAACAACTATACATTCTCTCTTCTTGCAATTGATGGTTAGTCCTTTCTTCTTACTTTCCTTCACTACCTTTTCTAAGAGTTCTTGAACAGAAGATATTTCAATGTAACTAAACTCATAGTTACTTTTGTTTCTTTTGTTCAATTCCTTAAACAACACCTGACATCAGTGGTGGAGTCGCTTCAGTTGTAAACAAATTTGAGTACAATTGCTTATCAATGAGTTCCTTATTAAAAAAAAAATCAGCTTTATGTTACATTTCTAACATTTATCAAGAATTAGTACACAAGTTGCTTAAATGATAGCATAGATAATTTTTGTTTTTATGTTTGGGTCTAATAAATAAAATGCAAGACATTTCAATCTGATATAACAGGTTTTTCTCGTTTCTTTCATATTTTTTATTTTTTGAGTTTCCTCAGCCATGCTGATGTCAGTAGTTGCTAAAGATTTGGTTAAATTTGAATTCTTCTTTTATGTGATATTTCCCTTCAGGACGTACGCAATCATGACCCTCCACATCTTCCTGTCCCCTGTAGCTATTAATAAGTTTTTTTTTCTTTTTGTTAATTCTCCTAAATCCTGTTCTAACATCCAATTACTCAACCTCATAAAGTATGTTATGCACTGCTTTCATCTACCCTTCTTTTATTCAATCTGTCCTATGAGTATCAGATTTTCCAAGCCCTCCTTCCTCATTATATGCACCAGAAATTTCAACTCACTCTTCCTGATGTTTCTATTTGTTTCCATTTTCACCAAAACATCGTCATTGCTCACATGCGCGACCTATGGTATTCTCAGCATCTTTCTGAGTAACTGTTGCTTCAAGTCTCTTCTTCATCTTTGAAAAGACTGCCCAGCATTTGCTGCCATACAAATAACAGAACTCCATCACTTTTAACAGCAGCACTAACTAAAATGAATAGCACATGCAACTTGAATAACAAACAATGACATAATCAAGGTTTTAATGTTTCATTGTACTTCAATTAAAAGGTTAAGAAGGAAACCTCCATTACTACGAGAACTATTTGAGGAACCCACTTTCCTGAAAAATTGTTTTAAGAGAAAAATTTTATGAATTTTAACAGCATTTGTTCAATGAATCCCGAATGTTTCTTTATAAGGAAACAGCTAATATTACTATCACCATTACAGTTCAGGAGAACAGATACTACACATTTATGTCTGTCAATGGTCATAGAGTGAAGAAAGGCATAATTTGAGTAACATTTGCTGCTTAATCAATGAATGCTGAATGTTTCCATATAAGGAAACAACTAATATTACTATTACCAGTAGCATTGAAATTCTTTGTTGTTAGCTCAATATTCTGGCTAATGTAGTTTCTTTGAATCTATTATTCATAAGGGAAAAGAAAGAATTTGTTGATCTGAACAAAACTTTAAATGATAATGATAAACAATTCCATAGAAGAAATATTTGAAATTAATTGAATGAACACTTAGCATTACTGGCAACTGAAATTTTTAAAATCTTTTTATTATAACAGTTTTTCCCATAAGATTTTATAACATCCTATTACAGTTTTTTTCTAACAGTTTTTCAAGAAATTAGACTTCTCATGTCTAGTAATCACTATTGCTCTTTATCGTATTAATGGCAGTTTCTTCCCAAATCTTTTTGTCTTTGTTAATGAGAAAAGTTGATTAAATTGTCATTTTTCCTTCTATTGTTAAATAATAGTCTAGTAGACTATTATTTTTTAGAAAATTGTATTCTCTTCTGACTTCCTCATTTTGACCTTTGAGGTCAGATACAGGAAAACAGAAGTTGTTTTTGATTGGTTAAAACTAACATGAGAATGTTAAAGAAATAGAAAAGGATTTCAGGTAGTTAATTTTTTACACATTATACACAGTAGACATGGTTATTTTGTATTTGGGGGAACTTGTTTCCCAGTGGGGGTGATAGGGTGACCCCACTGGCTAGTTAAAAATGTACACGTCAATGTATTTAATAAAATAGATAATTTTAAGATTCCTTTTGTTGAAGTTCTCTTTCATCTTCAGACTCCAAAAATATTTTGACACCTGATTGGGTGAAGACAAGCAAGAGAAAATAAGTTATGGATTTGACCCCGTCAACCAAGAGACCCCCAAAATGAAGGAGCTATGCAACGCTATCTACATGTTCTGCTCATCCATTTATACAAATTCATTAGTTAGGTTACTCATTGATTTTCTTTGCTCCTTTTGCCTTCAATATGTCCAGTGGGTTAAATTCTTCAAGCCCCTTTTCCTCATTATATGCCAAAGAAATTTCAAGTTCATTTTTCCTTGGAACTTCTTCATTGCTTACATGTCTTATCTATGGTATCCTCAGTATCCTTCTGTAGTGAAACATTTCTGTTGCCTCCAGTTTCCTCTTCATCTGTAAGGAAGGGAACAATTGAATCAGAAATCTATGCTAAATTTCCATCTGAGACTTTGTATTCACTTCACACTAATATCTTCAAATCTCCGTATTTTCTGCCTTACATCTCTGGGTTAAATAGCAGAGTAGACTGAGCACCCTAACCTTGATTGGTAACCAGTCTAATAGGACAATACTGAATTCAAAACTGTGGCAAAGGCAAAAGGAAATCAGTTCTGTATCATTCCCAAAGCAATCATGGATATGAAAAATGAACAGATATTAAAAATGATGTTGATAAGCATTATGTGTTCTCTGAGTATAATATTTCTTTGGAAAGAAAGGATCGCTTTTTACCAATACTTTTTCAGTGTAAATTACAGTAGAAAACAATAAAATTAAAGTATCCACAGCAAATATAAAATAAAAATAAGGTATTGTGTTTTCAACAATGGTTGCAGTGCTGCTTTTTCCAAAATTTTTACATGGAAATGTTCTCAATTTGTTTCTTTTTTATACAAAAAAATTCTATTATATGAAGAAATGTTTCCCTTGAAACATAGACTTGTTTGAAAATTTAATCATTTCTTCAAATCTGGAAAATAAGGTTTTATGAAAATTCTTGATGAGGCACCAAATTTTCTTGCAGAATATTATAAGAAAATTGTAAGACAAAAAAACTTGTAATAAAAATTGTAAAAAATAATTAGAAAATAAATCTATTGAAACAAAATGAAATAAAAACTATTCCCTATTTCCTTAAAGATCTCTTGAATGAAGAAATACTTTTCTCTTCGCTTTAAAAAAATTGAAATAACTGCTTTAGAAGATATATTAAGAACAATTTCCATTGACAAGAACTATTGCAGAAGTGTTCAGACAATATAAAGAATATTACATTTTCTTGGACATTTTTGATAATAAACATCCAAACATATAAATACAAGTCTAATATGTTTGTGAATATTTACAATTCCTTAAAATATATTTTCTGACAATTCAACAAATTTGTTGTAATAGATCCATTCCACAACTTTTGTCAAGTCTACCATCTGTGTGGAATGAGCCCCCCCCCAAAAAAAAACAGTAGTAAATAGAACATTTAAACTTTCATGACAATGCATATAATTTAAATTAATATATTATTAACAGTCATGGAATTGATAACACAATAATACTCACACACACACTAAAAAAAAAATGTCAACTATTGAAGGGCATCTACATTAAAGCGAAGCAACTCACACTCAAAAAAATTACATTTCAAATTAGTTACAACACATTACATTGTATCTAGACATTGGGTCTGTTGCAATACTTTGGTCTATCACATGGTATCACATCATAGAACCGCATTTTGAACTTACTATCTCTGCCTGCTATTCCGTGACTGTTAACATCACATAGCAATCTTCTATGTCAAAATAGCAAAATATCATCTTTGATGGTGAATACCTTTGTTTCATGTCTGTATAACCACTCTAAGTATGGCTCATGTGAACTGAATGCTTAATCAACTTAATAAAAAATATATCGAAATGTTGGACAATTTTTGTCTTTATTTTCACCAGAAATTAAAGCAAACATTTGAACAATAGAACGGCTCATTATAAGACATAATAGAAATTCATCGTCTGTTATATTTAATAATATATATATATATATATATACAGGAAGTTCCAAAAGAATATACTCACTCTTTAAATAACATAAATACAGTGTTCATTGATTGCAAAAATGATTAATGGATAATATTAAGAGATATTAATGTTTATTGTCTTATAAAGGAGATCAGCAATTGAAATTAAATATTAAAAGAAATTAAATATTAAAAGAAATTAAATGTATGTTTATGAATCTTCAAATGGATGACCACCACTTTCCAAACACAGCCAATAATGTTGCCCAGATTTCTCGGGCAGTTAGAAGAAGGTTTCCAACAATTGTTCTTCTTTTGTGGGGTTGGTAGGTGATTGTGGTCTCCCTGAATGTTGCCTATGAACGTCATGAACAGATCTATCTACTTCAAACTGATCTCTGATGTGATGTAGGACATCAAAAAGTGATTACATTTTTGGAGACACAGTGTATATGTATTTGAATCGCTTTTTTGATACAATGTATTTCTGTATTCTAGTTTTGTATATAAAATATTCTCATGCATAATTCATTTTTAGAATTAATTTCTTGAGTTATTCTAGTCTTTCCAATCATTTTCTTGGAGTGTTAGCATATCATGGATATACTAATGCGTAATGTGGACCTTGGAGAGTGGAGAAGACCAAGATATTTCTTGTCTCTTTTAAAGCATCCCATTTTTTGCTGTTTTTGCTATTGTGTGCATTACAGCTTGTAGCCATTATTTTTTTTATTTATTTCATACTGCATCACTTTTGAGCGGGAAAAACCATATTGTGTTGAACTCCAGCCTCTTTTGTTCAATTTTCATAAGATAACCTATATAAGTGGCCTTATTAGAATTTTTGAAATGTGGAATACTTTGCTGATTGGACCAGTATGTTTACCTTATGTATTATATCACTATCTCAGTGTTTCTATTCTCCTGCCATCTTCTTTTTCTAAGTGTAGTGTCCAAAAGACACATAGTCTATTGGATTACAAAATCAGCTAAAACATGTATTATTCTATGAAAGTTGTGAGTTCAATCCCTGGGGTTTGTCATACCGAAAAATCATGTACTCTTTTTCAGTGAAAATAATGGACAAAGGATACCGATATGAATAAGACTGGTGAGTACTTCTTCATATGAATAAAAAGTCCAGCTCAAATTTCAAAGACATTTACTGAGACAATATCAGTATGAAAATGAAGATGAGTGTGCTGATCTAAATAGGAAAGTATATGATAAAAATACACAAAAAGATGATGTCTAGTGTGCTGTCTCTGTAAAAAGAAAGCAAATGGCTGCCCAGCCAGAACAGAGCCACTATGAACCCCATGATGTCTGGGTTTGAAGAAATAAAATATCTACCAGCTCCTCCATAAAAGTCATGCAAATGATTCCATTTGCTATCCATCCACTAATGTTTTGGGCTCAATAAAAGCATTCACATTTTCTGAGAAGTAAAGTAGGAGTGTTATGTAACATCTGAAATTTGTGTTTCTGGTGTATTGACTACATTCATCCCTTACAAGTGGAAGTCCTGTTCATGCCTTGCTCACCTTAATCCCATATCCGACTCTTTTTGTGTTTGGTTCTAGTGCTGCTAAGATTTCTGTCCCTCTATTCATTGCAGCTTCCTAATCAATATAAAGAAAAAACATCCAGACAGCCTTCTAGTTTGGTTTGGTTTGGTTTGGTTTATATCAACCTCAATGGGTTATTTAATGCCGACAAGATTTTTATTGCTGGTAATATTTTTTTTTTCAAATGTATTGATGGTAAATTTTTTTCCTTCAAAAATCTCTTTCTGGTAATATTTTTTCTTTAAGAAAGTATAGCTGGTAATATCTTTTTTCAAAAATGTATTGCCGGTAATAATTTTTTTCTTACAAAATTTATTGCTGGTAATAACTTTATTTACAAACTATTTCTGGTATTAAAACCTATTGTTACACTTTCATAGTGTTTTGACCCCGGTTTGGGTGGGGGTTAACTATTTGCCCATAGCTGGGACCCTAACAGGTGCTACCACCCCAGGTCAGGGTGGACCTGGGAACACTAGCAATTAAGAGGTGATTCCACGCTCCTCAAAACCTCCTGATCTGAGGCCTTGCTGTTGGACGTAGTTTATTGTCTTGCCCAGGATGCGGATGTAGTTGATCATCATACCCAGGATGGCATAGCCTTGTAGTACAGGTGATCTAAATATTTTTATCTGCTTTTATTTTTTCTTGAATCTTTTTAAAGATCTTTTTTACATCTTTTTTCTAACATCTTTTTCTTACATTTCTTTACATCTTTTTTTTCTTACATCATTGTCTCATGTGCTGAAAAATAAATATAAAATAAAATTATCCAAAAAGTCATAGTTTATCTCCAAAAGCCAGAGTTGACCTGGACAGAAGTTGGACTAATGCTTAATCAGCTATTGAGTGAGAACTAATTATTCCACTAATGTAATATTCTAGAGAAGTATGCCCAGTTTAGAGATGCTGCATGAAAAGGATGAATACATCTCTCCCTACAGAACAATGAACAATCTGAACATGCAACCCAACAAAAGGATAAAAGTCATGCTTGACACTTTGAGAGAGAGAAAGAGAAATGCCGGCCTAGTAAACAGAAAGATATGCAGATCTCGTCTTTTCAAGTCTCTGTGTTCTGCAGTTCTAGGAACCATTCAAATTACTCAGACCGTGTGACTGGCTAGCTAAGCAAAAGAAACAAAAGTGGTAGGTCAGACCCTTTCTCTTGACCTGCTCTGACCTTTTGCCTCACTCCAACATGTCTCCTCAAATATGGCATCTGCTTTAACAAAGTTAAGGTTCTTTATAAAGAGTGTATTGGAGTTAAAGATGAATGAATATGTGTGTGTGTGAAGTTATTTTAGTCCCAGTGAACAAGGCTAAGGATGCTATCAAGCATAATAATGATTCAATATTCAGCGCAGTCAAAGTTCAGAAATGCAAGTTAAAAGAGCCAGGTTTCATTTGCATCTCAGTAAGTTTGGAGCATCTAAAACTTGACAACAGAAGAAAAAATGCCAAACCAAATCCTGGTTTTATTTCATGAAAATTTGGCACCAAAATTTACAGTGCCTTGTCATAATAAATGCTTATATAAGAGATGGATACTTAAATGATAATTTAATATTAGGGTGTATTGAAAACATTTTCATTTTTTATATATATTTATTGCAATGGTTATTGTTAACTATTGTTTATTGTAACTGGTATAACAAGTTATCTATGCCACCTTAAATACCATTCTTATCAGCAGTGGCAGCAGCAGGAGCATAGACTTGTATCCCCTTCTGCTTGTGAAAGAGTATGTGTACTTTCAGTGTAGGAGTTTCTCATTCATGTTTTCTTTTACATGAACTTTGCTATATTTTTTAATTTTCTTTTTTCCTTTTTCTTTATTTTTTTTCTTTTCCATAATCCCATTTATAATTCTTAAGTTTAATTCTTCTTTTGTATTTGTGCATTGGAGAAAAATTGGTCTGAAATACAGTCAAAGGTTCGAACTTGACTTTGATAGCAGTTGTCTGTAAGGGGTAGAGCTAAAGCATGTGCCACTTATGACTTTCCTCTTATCCTTTATCAATTGGCAGTACTTACTGTCTGCAAGGACCAAAGGAAGGTGCTTCATGGTTTGTTATCCACTCTCTTGTGGGTTGTTTGCAAGCATCAGGTCTGCCAAGAGGTCATTGCCCAACTTTCATGGGGACTGGGAATGCCGCACTTGTTGTGACATCAGCATGCCTCAAATTTGGCTTGCCTACACTGCACATGACAGAGGACTTGATTTTGGAGAGAAGTGTTAAGGATCACTCCTTCTTTTTTGAGGCTGAGTGCTGTCGTAGGCCCTGGAAGCAATCAAGTTTTTTCAAGAGTGTTAGACAGGCTTATAGGTCATTTTTTGGTCCAATGACCTTTCATTGTCCTATAGACTATAGTATTGTGAATTAATAGAAGGGGTCATGATGGATCCTCTATCTGGCTAGCTCAATTTGTCAGAATTAGAGTTGCACTCTTTCTGGTCTTGGGTACCAGCAGCAGATTATCTCAGCAACCTAGAGTTTTCACTTACCTGGTGACTGATTCTGAACTAGTTGTCTCTTAATGACATAGCCTTCAGATGGGGTGATGTGGTGTGGATTTGCCCGATTGTCATCAGTGTGACCTTGGTTTAGGGGAAACAGCTTCACATGCCTTCTACCATTGTCCTCAGGTGCCTGTTCTGGAACTATGTCAGCAAGTTGATGGCTTGTATCAATACCAAGCAGCTTGTGTCCATTATTGTGTCTAATATCTGTTATGTTTTCGTTTGTGTTTGTTATATTTTTAGTATGTTTTTGGGTTCATCTCCTTCCATTTCATTTCATGATTCATGAAATTTTTAGATATTTTTGTAGGAAAAAAATACATTTATCATTTATACATAGAAGAATTTTTACATCATAGGGTTGGTTTGTAGGTTCCCTATGAATATGTGGTACTTGTAGGATTGAATGGTGAGGGTGAGTTTTTGTGGTGAATGAGTAAATAGTAATGAATGAATGGGTTGTAAGTTTGATTAGTGATATTTAGTGATGACCAGCCTTACCCCACTTCCCCTTTGTCCTTGTGCCACAATTATTCATTAATTATGAATCATAAATATACTTTACCTTTTACTTGTCTAGAGGATCTATTGACATTTTAAACCAGACCTGTACTCTTATCAGTTATGATAATGATAATGGTAATATTAACCATTTCCTTATAAGGAAACATTTGGCATTCACTGACCAAGCAGCCAGTACTATTTTTAGTTGAAAGGCATAAAATCTTTCTCTTAAAACAATTTTCTGGAAAAATATGTTTCTCAATTTCAGTAGCTGTTCTTGCTCTTTCCAGTATTGATGCGAGTTGTGAGGAAATGCAACATATTATGTCATTAATTTCTCTTAGACTCACCTGTGCTATCCATTTTAATTGTTGCTTCTGTTGAATGCCATCAATGGTTTCTGTTATTTAGTACATCTCTTTCTTTGTAATTCTGTGGTACCAGTCTTCAAGGTTTGAAGAAAGATGTGTTGAGTTAATTCCCCTTGGCAAAATGACAGTTCGGAAAAGGTAGATTTACACAGTGTCACTGCTAAGGTATTTGCATGGAAATAGTTATAAGATTATTATTGGCCAATCACTGAGCTCACTTCATGTATATATATAGGACACCAAGAGATGTAGGAAGAAAGTAGCCATCTTTAAGTGAAGGTGACCACAGTGGAAAAAAGATGTATGCAGCAGAAGTTTAACAGGATCATCCTCAATAAGAGCTACAGGCTTCATAAGCTTATGTACACACCTAAAGATTATATATAATCCTACTGTTATATTAATATCATTATATATTAAAATACAGACAAACCTCTCATCTACAGACTCTGATCAATGGACTTTGGATGCAACAGACAAAATCTGCAAGCAAAATAAAAAAAACCTGCAGGAAAAATCTTCCAAATCATCAGCGATGTATTACAAAATTTATGGGCTTAGCTGAATGAATCATATTAGTTCTCAAAGTCACCACCTGCCGGCAGTGGTGGTGCTTTCAATTGTAAGAAAAAAATGACAGGTGTACAGTATATAAAGTATGATACATTAGCATGTGCATGAGAAAGTAAGTGTGAGAAATCTATTATTTTTGTTATTTTGATTAATATATCTATATTAAGTATATATTTATTTATACCATATATGCATATTTATAGTATTTACATTATGATCATAACTGCTGGCAGTTACTATAGTGGTTTTATAACTCAAAAATAATCCCTTCTCATCTACAGACCATCAGCTTTAATAGACCACCCATCTTTCTATTAGTCTATTGATGAGACATTTGTCTGTACAATGTTAGAATTCTACCTTATGCACATTTTCTTCCAATCTGGATATTGAAGGAGAACTGATTGTGTTGTATAGCTAACTTGTTTGCATTGATAACATTCATAATGCTTAGAATTGAGTGTTATTCCCACTGGGTACTATATACTAGCGGGCTGAAGCCAAAACTAAGTAATTCATATTTTTTGATAGTTCATTAATTTATTATTTATTTGTAGTTCAAAGATACAATTTTTGGTATCAGAATAGTGAACCTCTATCTTTGTAAACTCACTTCTTCTTACTCTTCTTTGCTGCACTTCTGCTTCTGACAAAATGATTTCTCTCATGTGCTTCTTGGAAAGTACTGATGAACAATATAAAGTGTAAATCAAATGAAATTCTTCTATAATAGAAAGTAAATTCTCTGCAAAGTACAGCTATAATAAACTGTCAAATTGCTCTTAACATGAAAGTTATTGTATTTAAACAAAAGCAAGATCATACGAAGCAGACCAAATGTGGTTTTGGTTCCATGAAGAACATTTCTCAAGTACTTGATTTAAGTAGACTTTTCATTACCTGCTTTTCTCCTTTACTTTGACTTCACAAAATCTAAGACTCTCAGACAATTATTCTTTATATACAGAGCTTTCTGTACAATATATTGATAATAAATTGTCTTTGAGACATCGGTCCATGAAATTCTTCCAATTACCTCTTAACAATATCAATAGAGGGCTGATAACTTTGACAGTACCGCACTCAATCCAATAAAAATGTAGAAGAGTACCAAACTTGCTTGCGGTAATTTTCTCATAATTCTTGAAATGTATGAGGATTATATATTCTTCTCTTTTATCTTATCACTGCTTTTGGGCAGTAAGTTATACAAGTGAATGATAGGGACTGGGATCAAATTACAAGGTTCCAGATTCTCATAAAAGACATTACAAGACTGGTACAAAGACTGAGTACTTTTATGGTTTGGCACTAAATAAATGAAGTCTAAAAAATGTAAACAAATAGTAGAAGTTTATTTTTGGTTTTGCTTTCAAAAAATGTATTATATATGGTAATGGTAACATTAGCCATTTCCCTAGAAGGAAACATTCAGCATTCATTGACAGAGTAGCCAGTACTGATTTCAGGTGAAACTTATAAAATCTTTCTCATAAAACAATTTTTTCACGAAAATAGGTTTCTCAAGTCCAGTAGCTGTTATCACTCTTTCCAGTATTTATGAGAGTTTCTTTCCTAACCATTTTTTTATCAATTCATCCCAAGCAAGGCAATAATACCATTCAGTCACAAGAGACTACAGAGAGGGAAAAAGAATGAGAACAATTTAGAAGGGACTGGAAATCCAATCCTAAAATCTCTACTCTTGTTCAAAAGATAAGGGAGGTGTGTGAATCGGACAATATTAACCTTTCTATTCCTTTGAAGTAGTGTGGAATGTCAAAATCTTAACATTGTCATTATCAAGTTACATGTGCTATCCATTTTAGCTGTTGCTACTGTTGAAAGTTCTCAAGTGATGTTGTTTCTGTTATTTGCTACAGTTCTTTGTTTGTTATTCTGTAGTGCCAGTATATACAGTGGCATGCAAAAGTCTATACCTATTTAAAAATTAATATATTTTGTATAATTTAACAGGGAACAACACATTTTTTCAATTCCAATGATTGTTAAATAATAAGCAGATCCATCACACTTTCCTTTGATATAAAAATTACATTTTACAAATTTCACACAAGTAAGAATCTCTAAATACATAGCAAAAGGACCAGATCAAATATGGCTGCAATATTTTTATTCATAGATGAATGGTAGGCTTATAAACATGCAATATGGATTCTGGCAAGAAAAATTTTCTAGCACAACATAGACAGCCAACATTTCTAGGAGACCTAGCAGTTGATTCAATATAATCTCTCCACTTAATGTCAGTGAAAAATCAGTTAGTCTGAGAAGACAGAATGAGTCATTCTCCTCTAGGTTAGCATCAGCCATGTTAACCTAAAATTTAACACCATTTCTTGAGTTATCACTTCTTGATAATTTTTATACCTTTTTTTTAAGTTTTTCACACCAAGCAAGGCGGGGGTGCCACTAGCATGCAAGGGGTTACAGAAAGTGGGAGCAAGAATAAAGAGGCGTGAAAGAGGAAAATATGAAGAGAAGGGCGGGGAATAGATCAAGGCATCTGGAGATGTCGATTGACATTGCATTGGATTATTTGGATATTATAGCTATCAGGGAAGCAAGTAAAGGGAAGAGAATTCCACTGGCGAGAGGTGCGAGGTATGAAGCTATTGGAGTAGAAGCGACGGCTACATTTAAGTGTTTCGACAGTGAAAGCGTGAGACTGAGAAGCTAATTTAGGAGCATGTTTAAATTCATGCAATTTGGGAACTAGCAAAAATAGCTCATCAGAGCAGTTACCATGAAAGTATTTATAAAAAGACACAGGGAAACAACAGCACGTCTGTGAGAGAGTGACTGTAAACGAGATGCCAGATCAGAGCCAATCGCATTTCATATCCCTCTCTGGATTTTGTCAAGGACCTTAAGATGAACAGCATTGGCTCCAGACCAAACATAGTAGCAGTATTCTATGCAAGGGTGAATGGTTGATTTATAAATTTGAAGGATGGACTTGAGCAAGAAAACCTTTCTGGCACGACACAGCGAACCAAATTTCCTTGCAGTAGATAAAGTTGTTGATTCAGTGTATTTGTTCCATCTCAGGTCAGTGGACAATGTGAGACCAAGCAGTCGCAGATATTCAATCTCATGGAGTTGAGTATCAGACATTCTAATGAGAGGAAGGGTTCTCTCTGGTGGGTAACAGAGAGTAGTTTTGTTTTTGAGGCATTAAAGTTTACCAGCCATTTCTTGCCCCAGTCAACAAGTGACTAGAAGTCGTTTTCATCACTGAACCTTAGAAAAAGGATTAGAAAGAAAATTAACTTAGAGTTCATTACAAATATGATCAAATGTAGAACTTTGTTCAGATTGTATTTATATAAAATCCTGGGTTAGTTAATGATATTACCAAATTCACATCAATTAAACAACAAATGTTAATATAATAATTCATTTTCTATGAATGCATCTTCAATTTATGTTTTTTTTAAAGAAGAAGCAAAACTTTCTTAACCGATTCCATTTTCTGAATCCTTATCACAATTGTTGACAGAATTATCAAAGATAAAAAAACTTTTATAATTATAATTTTAATTAAATATGTCTGATGCACTTTTAATCTAAAAGGTTTTAATCCAATTTTAAAATTCTGATATGTGCATTTTTTTTTTATTTTCCGCATCTTAACAATTCATCTGTGTAGTGTCAATTTCATTATTAATTTATGATATGGCTCCATAAAAATGGATTTAAGTAATTTTCAATTATATTGCAACATTTGCTGTTGTAAATGTAGCTATTATTTAACTCAAAGACAAAATAATGATACAATCAAAATGTTGATATCCCACAATGCTTCAGACAAAAGATTAGGAAGAAAACCACAATCAGTACTGCAAAGAGTGATGATAGTTATTACTCTTGAGAAACTTATAACGAACCCAACTGGAATTGGAACTCGGCTCTCTGATTAAAAATTCCAAACCATTATCCATTACACAATCTGTAAATCCAAGCTTATAGCACCTGGTATTCCCAAGCAGTCAGCCATCTAGGTAGTGACCAGGATTAACATTAATTAACTTCAGTGAATGTAGAAGAACTGGTATTTGACTGTGATATGGCTGTAAGCCTATTTTAAGAGAAAGATTTTATAAATTTCTACCAGAAATAGCACTGGCTGCTCGGTCATTGAATGCTGAATGTTTCCTTATAAGAAGATAAAATATTACCATTACCATTGTTTAATATTACCATTACCATTGTTTAATATTAACATTACCATTGCTTTTAGGGTGTGGTACAGGAATTGTTAAACTTGTAATGATTCTTGATTTGAAGCCACCAAGATAGATTTCACTATGTTTGTATTATATTACATTATATGCTATTGTAAATGTGTTTACATTTGCACATTTTGTAAGATTTTAAATTGGGGAGGAATGAACTTTTGTATTTGGAAAACGTATTGTCAATGAGTTTGTAGGGATACAGAGGACGATTTTCTTCCTTTGGTGGAAATAATTCACAGGGGTCATGGGAGAAACCATTTAATGTCATCACACAGTGACTAAAGCAGCAGCCAATTTCAGTTTTGTTTACAGCAGCCAATATTCACTTATGTGCAAATACTCTTGGGAAAAGTATGAATCTACAGCTTCTCCCTGCAGCTAAGGGTTAATTAGTAATAGTTGTATCAGTAAATCATTATTATCTCAAAAAAGTTCTTACAATCTAAAAATATTTTCTGGCTTTAAATAACCTGCAAAAAATTGATAAGCTGTAAAAACAAATCAGTTCCTCTTAAAACAATTTTTCAGGAAAATAGGTTTCTCAAGACCACTGTTATCATTCTTTCCAGTATTGAAAGCCCAAGCAGAGGCTAAATTTGCCTCCCCAGCAGCTTACAGTCATCAATTTAGGAAAACCTGAGACTCGCTGTTTTCAGTTTATGAAATATGTCCTTGACCAGAATATAGGAGCCAAATCCAACCTATTTGAATCTGGAGCCCTAAACATGGCTTCTCCAGAAACAGGAGTATCTCTATATTATATGTGGGATCCTTCTGTTTTGTTTCTCCTTACACTATGCTTTGCCATGTACATATATATAATATATTATTCTCTGCATGGAACATGTACATATATATATATATATATATATATATATATATATATATATATATATATATATATATATATATATAGTTTTGTGTATGTCTTAGTAGTATGAAAGTCTCTCTGAGAACAGAGCCTGTTTGTCATTCCTTTTCCTTTTCAGCAATTTTGGTCTGTCCATGAACTACAGTGTTATTATGATAACAGATATAATATCACTATGGATATAATAATGCTCATAATAGGTGAAATGCAAAATGGAGAATAAATCTCTCATCCCTAGCTCTTTCCTGTGATAAGTGAAAGGTATAATTGTGGTTTAAAAGATTTAATTCCAGAAATATAGAAAATGAACATTCAAGAGTGTCATAGGTATCATCAACAGAAGCAGTTGCTACAAAATGTAAAGAGTAAACCTAAAACCAAAGGTACATTGGAATAGTAAAAGATGCTTTCCAAAAGCTAAACAAAATATTAAGAAACAGGAAAATTTATTGCAGTGAATACTGTACAATCTCATCACTGATGAGGAAAAGCCATGAGGCAGCAGATGTGGTTTAAAAGATTTAATTCCCGAGATATAGAAAACAAACTTTCAAGAGTCTCATAGATATCATCGACAAAAGCAATTGATAGAAAATGTGAAGAGTATCTAAAATTTGGTATTTTAAAATTAAGCAAGTACAAAAATGAAAATATCTGGAATGTTTTTTTATAACAGATGATGAAAAATGTAAAACATAAGTCTGGCGGCACACTGGAATAGCAAAAAATGCTTTCCAAAAGATAAACAAAGTATTAAGAAACAGGAAAATTTCATTAGCAACAAAGAAAAGAGTGCTGAACTGACATGTAATATCAGTCCACCAATATGGCAGTAAATGCTGGAAAATGTATTTCCCAAATGAAAAGAGACTTGAGGGAACAAGTCCTTCAGCCGAATACCAAGAATACCATGGAGGGAACATGTGATCAATGAGGAAGTTTTAATGAAAATAGGAAGAAAAACAACATGTTTGCTTAGGATCAAAAAGGGAAAATTGAAATTTCTGGGACACATAATAAAGAAAGAAGACTTGGAGAATTTGACCCTCACAGGACATAATAAAAGCAAGAGAGGAAGAGAGAACATTAAGTAACATACCCAATGAGCTTGTGTAAATGGATGGCAAAACATGTAGAGTAAGGGATGGTCAGGGAACAAACATTGCTTTGTGCTACAATTGGTATGAAGTTGTAGAGAATTGTTATATCAGATAAAGTTAAATGTAACACAGAAATCCACAGAAAGCTAAACAATGTATTAACAAACAGGAAAATTTAGTTAAAAACAAAAAAAATAGTCCTGAATTGTTATGCAATATCAATCTTTCCTATATGGTGGTGAATACTGGGTAATGTTATCACAGATGAAGAAGAGCCATGAAGCAGCCGAGATGTGGTTATACAGAAGGATGCCGAGAATGCCAGGATGGAGCATGTGAGCAACAAGGATTTCTTAAAGAAAATAACAGCAAGAACATTCATACTTAAAATTGGAAACTGAGAGCTAATATTCCCGGGACATGTAAAAAGGAAAGAAGGCCTGGAGAATTTAATATTCACAAGATATATTGAAAGTAAAAGAACCAAATTACTTCAGCTTCTTCATCGATGAAGAAATTGTCCTGCATTTACTGTTTAGGAGTTTAGTACACTTTTCTTTATTTTTTATTATATCTTCATATATCTTGATATTTTGCTTAGTTTCTGGAAGGCACTTTTCACTATACACCTTCTGATTTCCTGTCACATTTTTCATCCATATCTACTCTATACTACCTGGATACTCAAAGTTCTATGCCTGCATGCTTTTGATATCCCTAAACCCCGCTTGCTTTTGATATCCCTATATCTATTTTGATATCCGTATATCTATTTTGATATCCCTGTACCCAGATTGCTTTTGATATCCCTATATCTATCTTTATATCCCTATACCCTGCTTACATTTGATATCCGTATATCTATTTTGATATCACTATACCTGATTGCTTTTGATATCCCTATATCTATTTACTCATATGACTGACATCAAGGTTTGACCGTAAATGACCAGTAAATGGCTACAAATAAATTACCACAAATCATTCAAAGTGAATGCTATTCAAACTTATCCTCCAATTATAAGCAGCAATAAATTAATTTGCTCACAATATTTGAGCTGCAGAACCAAAATGATTTCATTGATATTTATACTAAGGGACAAGACATGATTTTATTCAATAATTGGGATTAATAGAAATCTATCAAAGAGTTTAATCAAGTGTCAACTTGTGAAGTCATTCAGTGCAACGATAGTTAATGCTTGATTGATTTAGACATTATAGATTCAAAGGAACCTTTGAACAAATAAAATCTGATCTTTCACTTTGATTATGAGTATACTCATTTACACATCAGAACATTTACCAATTCCATCCAATAATGGTCATATTAATCAGATTTTCATAACAATTGCCACAATTAGAGTTGTTGCTGTCTAGGCAATAATATAATTACTGTTTATTAAAAAAATTAAAAGAAGCAAGTTTTGAATAATTGGTTTTATTCACCAACAAAATAACTGTTTTCTTTTTCAAGTATTCTAAGATGAAGCCCTTGGATCAAGTATCACTGGGCTGTTCATGTTTTGGTATAAGCCAACTTATACCTTTTCTTAGTTAAATTTTAAAGTCAAGTCCATTTTTACTGGTTAGTTCCACATTTTGCTGTACAGAATTTGACTATTTAAAAATAAATGACTATTTATAGCCAAATTTCCATATTGTTCAAATTAATTCTAAATGCCTCCAACAAAAAATCATAAACATTATTAATTCCTAAATTTTCAAACACTTGATTTTTACATCATGATAATACAAAATGATAATAACAGCATCACTGTATTGTTCTAAGATATGAATGGAAACAATATAAAGTCCTTGGATATAATCACTTTGCATAATCTGCTTCAAACATCTGTAATAGAAACTTGTGTTTGTCAGTGATTTAATTTAATTTGGGTGATGTCAGTAATGAACAAGGTGAAAGACTCCACCATGACATTAAAGTTATAAAAGAATAGTACCAAGGAAGATGGGACAAAAGAATATGAGATTATTACTGCTGGAATTTAAAATGGGACAAATCTATTTAACATTCACAATAATCAAATAGGCAAAAGTTCTTATCAGAACTACCAGCTGCTCTTGATATTCAAATTTTAATCACTTGTGTTAAATTTCTTACATATTTTAGAAGTTTTATTTCACCATAATTCTTCGAATTAGTGTGGGAAAATGAAATAAAATCAACAAATAACAATAACAAATAAAAAAATACATTTTCCCATGATACTAATAATAAAGGAGCCAGAAATGTTATTACACCACTTGGCTTTCTCAAATGCCCATTAAGTGGCACTGTTAAAGTTTATAAAAAGAAAAAACGATTCCTTCATCTTGCTCTTTCTCCCCTTGTTCCAAGATGTAGCAGGAGGGGATAAAGACATCCCTGCTAGGAAATGTCCCCTTTTCCTAGGCAACTGACAGATGATGAAAGTACAACCTGTACTTTGGTCATTTGAACTCAGTACAAAGCTGATTTCACCTCAATCAATATAACCATCCTTATCATGACTTAACCCAACTTACTTCTGTACCAGAAAAAGAAATTCTGATTTCACTTTCCAACACAATATTCAGATATGTTTTGCAGCTTCACCCATGAAGTGAATAATTTGATTGTTCCAACTGTGTGCAAGGCTGACTTGAGCTTAACCATTTTAAACATTCTCATCTTTACTTACCCTATCTGGACCAGAAAAATATAACAGACATACCAAACAGGCATTGAGAAGTAAACAAAAATAAAATAATAAATTCTCCATATTAGAAATGTAAGTTTTTTTTCTTCTACATTAATTGATTATATATGAACACACACATCTACAATACACCAACATGCAGACATTAAATTCTGTAGGATTTTTTTTTCTTCACTTCTACAGTGGCCTAACCCAATTATGACCATTTTTTCTATAGTATATGACATTATGGATCAGGAAGACTAAAGCTAATGGGAAAATGGGTGTTACTTTTGGATTCAGCTCTCTAAAATTATTAGCCAAAACATCCTATACACCTTTTCAAAGAAAGTTTTTGTCATCCGGTATATTTGAATCTTAAAGAAATTCTGTTAATCATGTTCATTGTTGCATTTATCATGATTTATCAGCTTGTCTCAGATTTTTTTCATAATAAAAATTACCTGATAAAAAAGCATGAGAGCCACTTAAGTCAAAATGGCTATGCTGAGTGAGGTATGTGCAAGGGTCTTTTCATAAAGTAGTATTCAGATAAAATGCAAATTTTATTATAACTTAATTATGAACAATAATGGATCATATGCAATATAGGTGAACACTTCCATTAGAAAAGTTAACAATAAATACAATGTATCTAAATACAAATTAGAGACATGTCATAATAGATCATTCCATTTTAAATAAATGTACAATGTTTTCTAGCAATTTTTAATATCAACTTGAGATTTTTCTTGTTAAAAAAGTTGAATAATTTTAACAGATTCAAAAATATGGATAAAAATAGTGAATTTTTATAGAGTGTTTTAAACATGAACAAATCAAATTCATGGATTTGAGTGAAAAAAGAAGCCCCAGAATGACATCAAAATCTGCAAAAAATTTTCATCCGTTATACTTAATATAATTTGAAAAATTTCTAAGGGTTAACCTGTAGAAAAAGACAATATTTATAAATATAAGAAAACTGTAATATTAGCTGACATGTTTTATCCAATGTTGACATTTTCAAGGCAAAAATGAAATGAATTTATTAAAACAATGTAACTATTAACAACAAAACAAAATGTCCTTAGCAACTGAAAGAATTTAGAAAGTGCTATTGTATTCATATAGTTATTTTCTTTTATATGAGTGTAGCATTTTTCAAATCAAAATTGTGGTTGAACTTATTTCTATATATGACGAGTACATTAGCTAAATTGTTTTTTGTGAGGTCTCTTTTGTGCTCATAGCTGCGTTTTTTTTAAAATTTCTGCTTGTTTCCCCCAATATATTAGGGGGAATAGTTTTGGCAATTTACAAAAAAAAGAAAATAACTCACTCAGAAGGAAAATCCTCTAGAGTGCCACCATTGAATATTATCCAAATATTAATCTATGCCCAGGCTTTTTTCCTAATATCACCCTTCCTAACAAAATTACTACTCTCCCAAGCAAACGTACACAACTGTATCAAGAAATCAAAAGAAAATGGTTGAATCCGTCAACACAACAATAAAAACAATATTTCCACACGTGACAGTACTTGACATAATTTTCAGTTGACAATATGAATACAATAGCATTTTCTAAAGTCTTTCAGTTGCTAAGGGCATTTTGTTTTTTGTTAATAGTTACTTTGTTTTAATAAATTTCATTTTTACCTTGAAAAAGTCCACATTGGACGAAATAAGTCAGCTAATATTACAGTTTTCTTATTGTCTTTTACATTTATTAATATAATTTGTAACATATATAAATGTAGGAAGAAAAAGTAGATATGGAGAAGATAGTGATGGTCACAAATGACTGACTAAGGACCCCAATCAGACTTGGGTCCTCCTGGTCAAGGGTTTCAGGGGGAGTATGCATTGCCCCTGAGTGTATGATATGAACGGAAGAGAAGGTGATAAGAAATGAAGATTATGAGAATAAGGTGTAATAATGATGATTGAATCTTGACTAGAAGAGGTCAAGAGTGTGATGTACTGAGAAGCACCCACAAGGGAGTCTCTTCCACAATTATCTGATAATTCTTGGAAAAAGGATTTCTGAGTGGAACTTTGTTCTTAAATTTGGAATACCAAAAACATGAGGATGATTTGCTTCAATGGAAGTAGTATGGCATATCCTAGCTGTAAAGTAAACTGGTGAAACTAAAGAAAAGAGCTCATCCGGACATTTGCCATGAAACTTGAGGTTGAGTAGAAGACATCATCCCACAGAAAACTCTGTCTAGCATGAAAAGTGAAGATTGAGCAGCACCAGCCCAGATATTGCTGCAATCGTCACTTTTGGATTTAATCTTAGTCGTGTAAAGATAAATCATGTCAGATAGAGTCAGATACTTCCTGCAGTAATAGAATGAGGCAGCCATTTTTTCAACCATTTTTAGCAATAGTTTCTATATCTAGGTGTGGGCTTAATTCAAACATTCTTCGAGTGTCATCCAGTATTCATTTTTTTTTTTGTATGAATCACACAACTCTCCCACAAATAGAACAATTCACAGCTCAAAGTGTCAAAGCTTCAGGCAGACGCAAAAACATTTTTTATGCCGTCTAAAAAGAAGTTCTCATTTTTGTGCGTAGAATGTAACCAACTTTTCTTCATTCACTTCAGACCATAGCAGACATTATTCTCTTGTTACTGTATTATCCTGATCACTGCTTTCAAAACAGAATTTAAATCTATATCCTATTTTTTTTTGATAAATGTGCATCTTTCTAAATATTGGAATAAAAATAACAAAAATGATGACCATCTCTCTGCACAACTTCCTGTCCTCCCTTGTTGCTCTAAGCAGTGTCTGCCCCACTCCTTGTCTCTGCTCTGCTATCTGGTCAGGCAAACATATTAGGCATGTGGCTCAATACATCCTGTGAGTATTAAATTTTCCAAGCTGTCTTTCCTCATAATATGTTTTAGAAATTTTAATTGCTTCTTTCTGATTTTAAGTATTAATGTCTTGCTAGTTCCTGTTTTCTCACCTCCTTCCTCAAATACTCTGTCCATGGTATTCTCATCATCTGTTTGTAGAACAAGACCTCTGCTGCTTCAAGTTTCTTCTGCATCTAAAAGGAAATTATTCTGTTCTCACAGCCATGCTGAAACTTCAGCAACTTTGAAGTCTTTTGTTTCAAAAGAAATTTTTCTATGACTTAATATTTTGCTTGGATTCTGGAAAATATCTTTTACGATTCCAATGTGTCTTTTGTTCTTAGTTTCCAATTTTCCCTTAGTCTGTTATTACACTAACCAGATAGTGACAGCAGTTAACAAATTTGAGAAACCTATTTTCCTGAATAAGTTTTTTTTTAAGAGAAAGACTTTATAAATTTCAACAAACAGTAATGGTAACTGTTCTGCCAATGAATGCCAAATATTTCCTTTTAAGGAAACAGTTAATATTATGAATGTCTGGCTCAGACTTTACAAATACACCTTTTATATTTGCAATGTTGCAATGTGAAGGAGGTTAAATTAAAATGTTCTTAGCACAGGCTGGATACAATTTTCTTCCCATAAACATATCTGTATCCAGCTAAATACCATTATGATCATTTAAATGCTGAGTCCATTAAGGATATTGGTGATCATAGCTCTCCTCCTCATCTTGTCTCTTGTAATTCTAAGCAATGTTTGATTATCATCATTCTTTCTCCATTTGCACAAACTAATTTCTTCACTGTTTCCTTCTGCCTGTCCTTCCCTCTGAATATTGTGTGTGTATTAAATTTTCCAAGTCATCTACTTCCAAAATTTAATAAAAAAAAATGACGATCATATCTCTTCATATCTTCCTGACCTCTATTGTAGTTTTAAGCAATGTTTGACTCTTTTACCACCCCTCCTTGACCTTAATCTGCTATGTATTTATACAAACATATTAAGCATGTGGCTCACTGTTTCATTCTACTCCTCCTACCCTCAATATATCCTGTGAGAGTTAAATTTTCCAAGCTGTCTTTCCTCATAATGTGTTTTAGAAATTTTAATTGCTTCTTTCTGATTTTAAGTATAACAGGAAGTCATTGCACTATCTTTCCCAAGAACAATCACATTTAACAGATATTAGAGGTTGTTGTGGATAGACATGATCACCTAAAAGGTTAACGAAATATAAAAAAAACATATAACGAAATATAAAAAAATATGCATACATATATATGATAAAATATATCTTTAAGTTATGCTATATTTATGGGTTAAAGGGCTCATTATCAGGGATAGAGTGTATGTAACCATAAAAGGGGACATTGATGTCAACAACCTGTGGTGTTATTCTGTTTCATGCTTAAACACACTCTTCCTGTCATGTGTATTGTATTTTGACTAGAATATATATATGTGCTGGTCAATGGTGGTCTATTGCATTTTTTTTATAAAAAGTGGATAAAAGCGTTCGTAGAAATAATACAATGACTTCACTTCAGTTGTGTGTTCAATACCTGGCCCCAGAAGAAGTTAACAAAAACTTGGAGAGTTACTAAAGGGAGATAACTGAAACTGAGACACCCAGAAAAGACATGGTATGGTGGATGAATTAAAGTGTTCAGTTCAAAATTTCAACATATAGCACCTGAAGAAGGCCTGAGCATACAATAGTCTAAATGTTGTGAATATGACAATAAAGGTGGGGACAATAGTCCGAACAATGTAAATAGTGTAAGTAGAATAAAATAGAATAAGCAAAAATCTAAATCAATGAACAAGTAAACAATGTAAGTCAACAATGAAACAATAAGCAAGCTATGAATGCACGCATAAAGACAAGTAAATGTAATAGTAATAATCAACAACAAATAATAAAGTAACCAATAATAAATAATTAGTAAAAACAAGTTAACAAATACCACAAAAGATAGCAACAACTGCATTTGGATTCACAAATATTTCTCCTTAATAGCCTCTAAAATAATTTGAAATATACCACTTGTTATTGGCCACTCAATACAATAATATAATAAACTTTCTACCCATGATACACCATTGCCCAGCATATGAAACTCACATACCTTGAAGACTGAATTTAAGCATAAAACAGACTGTGACCTTTGGGTGTTGACCTCAATATTCACTTTTTTATTTGCATACATATATATATGTAATAGCTGTCCACTTGTATTCAAGGATACCTGTCTATTAGGGTGGCTAGCCAATTCCTATTGCAGACACTCACTCAGGCACATTTGTATTTGTTCAATACCCACAGAGGCAACCTGTGGTTTATACTGCAACTATGCTAAGCAGGCCTTAGTTACGGTTTCTGGGAGAGAGCATGTTATCTAGAATGATCAACAAACTGAATCCTCAAACCTGAACAATCAAACCCTCGGTCACGATGCCTTGTGACTTTGTGCTAGCACAGCTATCGACGGGACCCAAGGGTTCTGTCTACCCAATTTCACTCACAAGGCCATGCTCAACTGGTAGTGTGTTTTTCAAGCACTTTTCAAAGGTGCCGCATGCTGGGATCAACCTCAATCCATTCTGATAACATCAGGAAGTCTTCTTCCTGACAACTCCACCATGGTGAGATTCAAACCCGGGTCTCATGGTCAGAAAGGAAATGTTCTAATCACTCAAACGTAATAATGTCGTTTTTTGACGTACGTCAAAAAACGACATTATTACGTCATTATTTTTGCACCAAATATACAGAGGCAAGGTGGAGTAATGGATAGCAGCTTGGATTGAGGAATCACAGAGCCGAGTTTGAATTCCAGTCGAATCCATTACATTCACTTACGTGCTAATACCCTTGGGAAAGGTATGAATCCTCTTACTCTCCCTCCAGCTATGGGTAAAATAGCAGGACAGACTGGGTTATATAGCCTTGGATGGCAACTGGTCTAGGAGAAGGACAACTCTGAATTCAAAACCTGTGGAGGATCGTTTGGGAACCTTGTGGCATTCGGTGCACCAGGTCTCTGTATTCGTCCCTTCAAAAAGTGTGGATGGTCCTGCACGAGGCCTTCACCACTATAATCAAATCTCGTGTGCCGGTGTCGGGCTGTCGGTTTCCTGGAAACTGATCTGCTTGACCCTCATACGTCGAATCTCGACGGGAGAGTCGATAATATATATATATATATATATATATATATATACACACACATGCATGTATGCATCTGTATGTATATACGTATATGTATACATGTGTGTGTGTGTATATATAAATTACATGTATGCATGTGTATATATATATATATATGTACACACACACACACACACACATATATATATATATATGCATGCATGTATAAATATATATAGATATCTATATGCACATATGTATTCCTGTATGGATGTATGTATTTAACTTTAGATATAAAATAAATGATTGCCACCAGAATCATAGATTGTCACTAAACTGCAGTGTCTCATTACTAGAATGAGTTTTATGCAACAACTGTAGCTGTTACAGTCAAGTAGTTGTAATTTCTATGAGATGCTAACAGAATGAAAAACAATAAGGGATCAGTTCAAGGTTAAACAGCTGGTGCAGAACTGACAATTTGTAATGCCTAAATCAAGATGGATTATTTCTGTCACCATGAAACTGCACAGATATTAGAAACCTGTTTCCTCTTCTCTGCATCCAATATGTCACAGCTGGACTAAAAACAAAACATCACTACAAGGGCATAACAAAAATCAAAATCAAGAATCAAAAATCAAAAAATAAAAATACCCAGCAAATCTGCACCCTGTCCAATACATTCAATCAGCCAACTAACCAGGACCAACAGCCCCTAACAGCCACACCTTGACTAGCTTCTGCTTCAATGAATTCCCTTGTCACTTATTTTCCGTCCCACGGTTTCTGCTCAGCAACTTCTCCGAGCTGAGTCATTTTACACGACTTTTGTGATTTGTTAGAAATTCACTTCTATGCTTCATGCCCCTCTGTCGTTTGCATCTTTCTCTATTTTCTCCCCACTTTTCTTTGCAAGTGTGTTTTGACTTTAGTTTGGTATAATTTAGCTGTAAACCGTTTTTTTTTTCAGTAAAGTTCTTTTTTATTGTTATTTTTTTTTCTTCTAAGCATTTTTTTATGTTGGAATATTTTTCCAATTTTCGTCCTTCTTTTCCTCATTTTCATAATGCATTTTTTTCTAGATCGAGGTTTGGGTTTATAAACATCTAAGATTTATATCCATGAAACACAATATTTTCAAAAAACATCTCTTTTCTTCTTTTACACGTAACATTCTTTCAGGATGTAGGCAAATATGGCTCTTCACAATTTCTCTATGTAGCTCTTAGCAATTTTGGTGTTTCTACTGTCCTTCCCCCTCCCTCTTCTGCCATCTATTTATACAAGCTTCTTAGGCAGGTTGCTTGCTGCTGCATTCTGACCATATTGTTTTTAATATGTCCCCTGAGTGTCAAATTCTCCAAGCCCTCTTTCCTCATTATGCATTCTAGAAATTGTCTTTTACTGATCCTAAATATAAGTGTTTTTTACATTTCCCTTAAAATTTCCTTGTTGCACACATGATCTATCTGTAGTATTATCCGTATCCTTTCATACAACTTCTCTGTTGCCTCAAGTTTCATCTTCATCTTTGAGGAAATTGTCTAGTGCTCACTACCAGATTGATATTACATAACATTTCAGCACTGTTTTCTTTGTTTCTAATGACATTTTAATGTTTCTTAATACTTTGCTTAGCTTTTGGGAGACATTTTTCTTTTCCAATGAGTCCTTGGATTTTGGTATACAAGATTATAATCTAATTTTAGTTTAGAGAAAGTTGTTGATTTATTGAGTAGTTGATGTTTGAAACAAACAGAATGGCTAATATTTTCTAATTGCTGATTACCCACCCTATTGATCAGGATTATTTGCAAAACTACCTGTGAAAATATGCTGGATTGTTCATACTCAGATTAAAACAAATCTCCAAACTGACCAAATTGTTAAATTAAAGAATGGCGTTGCCATGGAACTAGTGGCAGAGTAGTGACAGGCTTGCTATATTGCATCTGTTGGGAAAGAGGTTGCAAAGAAAAATGTATGTCTTCCTCGACAAGACTACATAAAAGATTTTGAGCTTTATCAAGGCTGGAAAGTGAGGATTGTGTAACTCCTGCCCAGATACAGCAGCAATTCTCCATTTTTGGCTTAATCTAGTTTGTGCAAAGATAAAGCATGACAGGTGTCAGATACTTCCTGGAGTGAGAGAATGAGCTGACCATTTTTTTTGCATCTTTAGTAATATATTGTATATCAGATGTAGACTGAAATTGAATACACTTTGAGTTTCAACAAATATATTTTTTGTTTCAATCCTGAATTTTCTCAAAAATGGAACAATTCACAGTTCTGAATGTCAAATCTTCATCCAGACACAGAAAAGAGACAAATAGTAATATTAGCCGTTTCATTATAAGGAAACATTCAGCAGTCATTGACCAAACAGTTAGTGCTGCAATTGGTTGAAATTTATAAAACATTTCTCTTAAAACAATTTCTCAAGAAAATAGTTTTCTCAAGTCCAGTAGCTGTTATAACTCTTTCCAGTATTTATGGAGGTATGGTGGAGTAATGGATAGCGGCTTGGATTGAGGAATCGGAGAGCCGAGTTCGAATTCCAGTCAAATCCATTACATTCACTTACGTGCTAATACCCTTGTGAAAGGTGTGAATCCTCTTTCTTCTCCCTCCAGCTATGGGTAAATAGCAGGACAGACTGGGTTCTATAGCCTTGGATGGCAACTGGTCTAGGAGAAGGAAAACTCTGAATTCAAACCTGCTCTTAGAGGAGGGTGAATGGAGTCTCTCTGAGCCTTGGTTGGCAATCCATTTAGTGTTGGTGTCACAATAAAAACACCCTTGATAGCCCTAGTGAAGCATCAAGAATTCAGCTATTTGACAAGATTATGAACTACACCAATCAAAGTATTGGTGAGTTCAATCTCGGCTGAGGCCACAAGTGATAATGATTACTTCCTTGCATTTTGTTTGAAGCAGTGCAAAACATCAACATTTTGATTATGTGATTATTTTTATTTGAGTTACATGTGCTATCCATTTTAGTTATTGCTGTTGTTGAATGTCATCAAGTGATGTGGTTTTTGTTATTTGGTACAGTTCTTTGTTTATGATTCTGTAACACCAGTTCACAAGGGTCGAAGAAGGCTGGTCCTCACAGGGAAAGTGATTTTCAAACTGACAATATTTTTTTTTTGACCATAAATGTAAAATAAGTTTAAAATATTACAAAATTCATTGCTTAAATGATCAAATTCCACTTTAAAATGTTGATTTTTATCTAAATCACTCAATACAAGGCTCAACAGAGAGAGTCACCTAAAAAAGAGGGTGACATTTAAAATGTTGATAATGAAAAAGGTGTATGATGAATGAAAGTGAAGGTATTAGGAAATGAAGATTATGAGTATGAGGAGGATAGATAATAACTGACACTTGACCTGAAAAGATTAAGAGTGTAGAGTCCAGGGAAGCACCCACGTGGGAGTCTGTGCCACAAAGTACCAGTTCTTGGGAAAAAGCTATCTGAGCAAGACTTTCTTCTTATATTTAAAACACAGAGAAAATGAGGGTGATTCAACTCTGTGGAAGTGGTATGGTGTACCCTAGCTGTAAAGGTTTGAACTGGTGGAATTAAAGGCTGGTTGTCTTCGTAACATTTGGAACACAGAGGAAATGAGGTTGATTTAACTCTGTGGAAGTGGTGTGTGCTAGTTGTAAAGGTCTGACCTGATGGAACTAATTTATATTATTCTGGTTAACTTATTCATACTTTTGTAAACAATGTTCATGATTTACCAAGACCCATACTCACCAAGAGAGTGGACTATTACAAACTTCCCTGTGACATTTATTAAAACAGTTTTTAAGGAAATTAAACTTTTCAACTCCACTAAATGTTATAGCTCTTTCTAATACTGATGGGAATTTAGACTTACAAGTACATCATGTTCAAACACCAAAATTAAGCAACATCTAGCCTGGTAAGTACATAGATGGGTGATCATTTGGGAATACCAGGTGCTGTAAGTTTGGCTGTATGGATGATGAAATGGATGATGGCTTGGAATTGTTAATCAGAGAGTGAAGTTCCAATTCCTATTGGGTTCATTATATTTACTTATATGTAAATATTCTTGGGAAAAGTATGACTCCACATCTTCTCACCATGACTATGGGTTAATTAATAAGAAATATTATCTCCAAAAAGATTCTCACGATCTAAAAATATTTTCTGACTTTAAATAACCTGCAAAGGGTTGATAACTCATAGAAAATGAATGAATGAATCAATTAATTTTTTTTAAATAATATTTTTTCTTATTTTACAGATCAAACAAAATTATTATTTCCATTGTTGATGTAAATGGAATAACCTGCCACCCCCATGAGTGTCTACACTATAGGTAGTAACTACCTATAAGTATCTGTTAATCAACGGACTACAGAGACTAGTTGGGATCTGTTACTCAGCTCTTAGCTGTTGTTGAACTCTCTGCCTTCAGGCAGAGAGGAACCTGTACAAGGCTATGCCAAAGTGCAGTCTCGTCTGGGAGGTAGACAGACCCAAACCCGTTTATGCAGGGTTTACGGGGAATTTTTGGCCTAGTCTATGGGCTTGGATTGCCCCACATTAAATTCGGCTTTGTGCCACATCCTACCCCATGGGGAGGTTGGTAAATATTACTAGATGGGATCTGTTGAGTATGACTCAGACTTACACAAGAACTTCCGACCTTCCAATAGTAGAACTCACTACTGGATTGACTTGCAGCAACCTTGTGCATAACTGTTACCTTTATTCTTATTGTACAGGTTTTTTTTTTTTACAATAAACCTTTACTTATTTTATCCACCTTGTTTTTCAAGTATATATTCCTATTAGCACAGAATATAACAATTGTAAAAAAACAAATTTGATTTTCATATCTTGTTCAGTTTTGAACATTTCTTCAATCTAATGATCAGGGCTAAAATGATAAAATCGATAATTTTACCTTTTAAATTAATAAAATATTTTAAAATATTAAGTCTTGTTGGTTCAACTATATTTTATGTCATGTTAATATACACCTCTTTGTCTCTAGCTTATCACACTGAAACACCGTATCATACTGAAACACTGGTTCTTGTCCAATTACTAAAGTTAAGCAATGTTGAACCTGGTCAGTACTTAGATGGATGACTTCAGGGGAATGCCAGCTGCTGTAAGCCTTGATGCATGGGTGGTCTAGTGGATAATGTCTTGGGGGTGAAAAATCAGAAAACTGACTTCAAATTCCACTCGTGTTCATTATATTCACTTACATGCAAAGTAAAAGGTATAAATCCACTTTTTCTCCTCCCAGTTAAATAATAAGTCTTGTATCATAAAATCATTATTTTTCTGCTGTGTCCCCTCAGGAAGTAGTTGATGATGGCCCTTCACAACTTCTGGTCTATTGTAACTCTTAATACATTTTGTCTTTCTGTTATTTCTCCTAAATAATAAACGAGAGAAAATGAATAAATCAATCAATTCTAAGAGTTTCTTTCCAATTTTTTTTGTCTTTGGTAGTTTTGAAAGTTATCATTTTGATTATATCATTATTTTATCTTCTAGTTACAAGTGTTACATGTTTTGTAGTTTTTGCTATTGGAAGTGTTCACATGATGTTGTTTTCTTTATTTGGTAAAAGTTGGGTTTAGGTCAGGACTGAAACTTCCAACACAACAATGACATGAGCATCAAATCAAATCCACAAAAGAATGGGTTTGTGAAAACAAAGTTCAAGTCTTGTAACAGCCTAGTCAAAGTTCTGATCTAAACCCAATTGAAAATCTGTGATTCAAGTGAAAGAAGGCAGTGTATACAAGAAACTCAAGTAATATCGAGCAATTGTAGGAGTTTTGCCAAAAAGAATGGTCAAATATCAGCACTCACTACTGCCAGAAACATCTTAAAAATTTTAGAATAAGGTTGGTTGACATTGTAACCTCAAAAGGAGCAGTCGCCAAATATTGAATGTAAGCATTCATTTACTTCTGCACATCATAATTTTGAATTAATATTTTTATTCCAGCTTGATAAAAAATTTTGGAAGTGGCTGTAATTGATTTAATAAAGTGTTTTCTTAATGAAAATTTAAGAAAAGCTTAATTAAGATTTGTTGATCATCTGGAAAAAAGAGACAATTTTTTAAAAATATTATCTTAGAGGTTTGCTTACTTTTTCACAGCACTGTAGCTCTTTCTGGTTTTGTAGTGGTAATCTGTAGGTTTCAAGAAGGATTTCTTTCTATAAAATTAGAAGGATTAATCTATTTGAAACCATTGATCTAAGAAAACAGTTGTATATAAATGACAGTTTAGATATTTCTGAATAAGTCAGATGCTATGCATGCCATCTGTTATAAGAGTCTATAACTAGCAGGTATGAATCCATCTCTTTTCCTGCATTTAGCACATAAAAGATTAGAATTTTATTGGACAAAAACATACACTACAGTTCAAAAGTTTGAAGATACCACTGGTCATTTTTTACATTGGCCCAAAAGGTAGTTGTTTTGTGCTTTAAATAAGAGAAAATTATTATACATGGTTAAAGAAAGTGTGACATATTTTTTATTAGAGATTTTATTATGACAAAAAGAAGAAAGGAATTTTATGATTAAATTTTGTTATCGTCAGAATATCCACCTTTAGCCTTGATTACTATAGCATAAATTTTTGGCATTCGTTTGGCAGTGTTTCTCAATGTATAACTTTGATAATTGATTTCAATCTTTTTTCAATGACTCAAAGAGCTCTTGTTCATTTTTTTCTTTCACTCTTCATCCCATGCTAATTCTGTGGGCGGCTTCACACTTTTAAACTGTAGTGTAAAACCATATTATATTATATTCAGAACCATGATCAAATAATGCAGAATATATATTTGGTGCCATGACTGACCATTTCATAATGCAATCAAATGTAATATATTACAGTGGATGGTGATGAAGGGGTTTATTTATTTACTTTACTTGTATCTTGAAGTTTTTATAAAGCATTGATTAAAAGCTTAAGAGTATTTTTTTTTAATCATTTCACTCCAAGCAAGGCAGGAATGATTCTAGAACACAGGTTGTTACATGAAGTGAAAGTGAGGAAAAAAAGATTGTGTATAGGAAGGATTGGGGGAAAGAGAAAAAATAAGTGAGATTCAAGAAGATAGAAGATGGCGATTGACATTGCATTTAAATTTTTGAAGATTGTAGTTATCAGGGAAGCAAGTAAATGTAACGGAGTTCCATGGGTGGTAAGTGCAAGAAAAGAAACTGTTGGAGTAGAAGTGGCGGTTGCATTTAGCTATTTCAACAATAAACGGGTGGGACCTACATGCCAGTCTAGTAGCATTCAGGGCACCAGTGGAAAAAAGCTCATCAGTGCAGTTGCCTTGAAAATATTTGTAAAAAGACAGAGAGAAGCTACATCATGCCAGTGAGAAAATGACTAAAGTTGTGATGCCAAGTCAAGAGTGATTAATTTGCAGCTCCTTCTTTGAATATTTTTTTTTGAGAATCTCAGAGATACAGGAACGCCAGACCAAATATGGCAGCAGTATTCAATGCATGGATGAATGGTAGATTTGTAGATGTGCAAGATGGATTCTGAAAAGAAAAAATTTCTGGCCCAACACAGTGACCTAACTTGCTATAAATAATGTATACTTATGTCACATCTCAGTGAACTAATTTACTTATATCCCTATTTCAAATTCACTTTTCTACATCATAAATGAAAAGAGAAAAATCTGTTTATAATCTAATTTTATAAATATACATTTTTTTTGTACTTATGAAAGCTTTTGTAATCACTTCTGGCTGCAAGGTTTCCAACTAACTTTGATCTTCAAAAATCTAAATGTAATGTCAATAATTATCTACTGTCTTCCTGATTACTCTTCTGTTGTTTTTGCTCCTTCATAATGTTTTCTGTTTTCTAATTCTTTCACACTTAGTAACCCCTTGTGTGACTTGCTTGGGGTAAATTAGATAAAAAAAAATGGACATACATTTTTCTTTTCAATTGATTGCAGAAAGTTTCTTTACAAAATAATTAATACTGACCATTGTTTGTATAATATTTGTGCTTATTTGAATCATTCCACAAGTGTTAAATATTAAACTAGAAGTATTTAAGCTTTTTCTTAAAATATGGAAAATAGATAAAAGCACAAATATTCTCTGAATTCAAGTGTCTTACATATTAAAATTAACGGTCATTTTGTAATCATGGAAACATTTGGCTATCAACTCAGTCATTACATTTAAATTCAAGAAACAAATATTTAGTGCTGTTTAATTTTATTCAGTAGATTAATTCCTACTTAATTCAATTATTTCATTTGTTTGAAATTTTCTTTGAATTTTGTTATGTTGCCAAGGTTATGACATTTTATAAGAACAAAAATTATTTAAGTAGCAATGCAGGGGAAAAGAAGCGAGAGAAAAAGATTGGAAAATAGAAGAATTGTCATAAAGACAAAGGAAAAATCATAAATAATAATAAAATAAAATTAGCAAGAATTTTGTAAAAAATTGTAGAATGTAAAAAGCAAATGAAAAGTATGTGAAAAGGAGAAAAAAAGGGAAAACAGAGACAGATGGTAGAAGGCAATTATCTCCCTTTTGACTAAATGAATTTACCAATGTCTTAAGGGGCACTGGAAGTTCATGTGATAGTGTGTTGGTGAGAATAACCAGTTGCAATTTACTTCCCAATAGCAACAGATGTGATAACCAGTTACAGTTTTTGTGAACAAGAAAATACCACCATGTCTCCTAAATAAGGAACTTAAGACGTATCCCCTGGGCTGTTCCGTGTCCCTCTTGAGGATAATAAAAGTAAAACCTTTATATTTTTCCCTTTATATACTGCTTAATTTTTTCATATTGTTGGTACAATTTGTGATATATATATATATATATATATATATATATATATATATATATATATATATATATATACAGTGAGGGAACCAAATATTCATACGCATACAAATTCTTATTTTATTGTATTTCAAACTAATGAATAAACATACTTTTATGATTAACTACACACAAATGCATGATAACTAAATATGCATAGAAAACAGAAAAAATCTTGATTTAATAGAAATAAATCCTGTTTATCCATTTTAATGGCTGAATAAAGTATTTGTACAATACAAAAAAGAATACACAATCTTCATTTAATACTTTCTAGATTAGCCATTATTCACTTCTACAGCAACCAACCTCTTCTTGTAGCTCGCAGTTAATGATTTGCAAATTTTCATTTGTATTTCATTCTATTTTCTTCAGAGAGCAGCCATAAATGCTTTATGAATATAATTCTTTTTACCCTGTCTCATGGTTTGCCAGGAGTAACATTTTAACATGATTACACACCATCATCATATCTGATCTCTCATTTAGTAACTAATACTGATCAGAATATTTCATTTCAACTTTTACTTCTGTCATAACTTGCACATTCTATTCCCTAAACACAGTGAACCAAATTTCTTAGCAGCAGACCTAGCAATTCATTCAATATAATTTCTCCATTTTATTCCAGGGGGAAACATTATTGATTAATTTCTTAATGTCTTCAATTATTCTACTCCTTCCTTCTATCTTGCTATAGTGTTAGTATATCATAGATATACTAATGCCTATCATGAACGTTGGAGAGTAGAGAGGACTAAGATATTTTCTCTCTCTTTCCAAGCACCCTATTAAAAATTAAATGATTTTGAGAAAAAAAAAGAATAAAATGATAAAGAAACAAAAATAGTCATTGAAGCAATAAGTGAAAGAGTTTAAATTTGGAATATGAAGGAAGAGAAAAACCAAAAGCAAGTAATTGCCAAGGAAATGTCTTATTGGTAAAATTGAAAGAAAGAAACATATTAAAGAAATAAAGAATGAATCAAAAAAGAGAATAAATGTAAAAAAAAAAATGGAGATGATTAAGGATAGTAAAGAAAGGACAAAAAGTAGAATTAAAAAAATAGAATTATAACAGATAAGAAGAGAAGGGGAAGTAAAATAAGAAGGAAAAGTGAAAATGATAATGAGAAGTCTTCATAAAAGAAGGAAATAAAGAAGAAGGGAAATAAAATGGCAGAAAGAAGAAATAGAAAGAAAAGAAAGGAAATAATAGAAAAAAAAAATAATGCTTGACAATACTTCATCCAATAAAAATTCAATATAATATTACTAATACAATTAGTGTAAATAAAGCAACTGAAGTTAAGATGAAAGAAATAATAGTCAAAATTAATAATGGTTGATAATGTTTCCTCAAATAAAAGTTCAACATAATATTACTACTAATACTACTACTTATTTAAGCAACAAAAGTTAGGATCAAAGAACTACTAATCAAAATTAATAATGTTTGAAAATACTGCATCAAATAAACATTTAAGATAACATTACTATTACTAATACAACTAGTGTAAATAAAGCAACTAAAATTGAGATGAAAGAAATACTAGAAAAAATTAATAATGGTTGACAATACTTCCTTTAATGAAAATTCAAGATAATTTGATGAACAAAAACTACAAGAGTTAAATTCATTGAGAATATAGACCAAAAAAAAAAGAGTGAGAACAAATTGAAATTTTTATTCTGTCTGGAACATTTTTGTATAGAGAAAATTTCAAGGATAATTCCTAAAAGAAAGATTGAAGAAATTTTCTTAAGAGTATCTGTAGAGAATGAAAGCAAAGTTGAACTTACTCTGTTGATGAATTAAAGATTGAGTGAGGTGTATTGTCTACATTACATGCATCTATTGCATGGAGCAATAATTTTAGCATCCTATCCTAATCTTGGGTCAAAGTGAAAGAGATCTAGCCTCTTGGAATTTACAGCATGTATGATTTTGGATTTTTCTTTTTATGTATACCCTAAGGCTAAAAAAGGGGTTGCTTCTGTGGATAGGGTTATCAATGCATGCATGTCAAGCAAAAAGTTTTATTGTCTGCTACAAAAGCAACTAAAATTAGGATAAAAGAAATATCTAGTTGGAAGGAAAGTTCTTACAGTTTGTAATGAGATTGTTCTACAAACCACAATAACATCCTTTCTGGACACATGAAAGTCTGAAATTTCTTTCTAGTTTGAAATTAATAATTTGCAATGTTTCATCATCTAATAAAACTTCAAGATAATTTTCCAGTTACTAATCCTGCTTGCATAAATATAGAAACTAAACTTAAGATGAAAGAAAGTTGCTTTTTATAAATTATTCTTTATTTCCAATCTGCTGATTGATAGCTGTAGAATGATATCTGAGTTGTTGCAATGAAAAGCAACTGAAATTATGATGAAAGAAATACTACTGAACAGTTAATAATGTTTAGCAATTCTTCACTTAATAATAATAAAATCTTATATTATTTTCTCAAAGATTTATTAATAAAAAAATAAAAGTGAAAATATGAACTTCAAATTAAGATGAAAAATGTATTGTCAAAAAATACTAATGGTAAACCACATCAAATAATTAGGACAGCTATTATAAAAAGAATGTTGCCTTTTCATAATAGCTATCCTAAGCATGAATTTTTCATTCATTCATTGATGTGTTTTTTATGGCTTATCAACCCCTTTCAGGTTATTTAAATATAGAATGAATTTTTTAGATTATAATAATTTTTTGGAGATAATAATAATTTACCATTACCAGTACCACTAATTAACCCATAGCTGGGGAAGAAGTGGATCTACACCTTTCACATGCAAAACAGTGCACAAATGAATCCCACTGGAACTCGACTCTCCAATTTCCAATTCTGAGTCTTTATCCTTTAAACTATTTACACATCCAAGCTTACAGCAGCTGGGATTCCCAAGTAGTCATCCATCTAATTACTGACCAGGCTCAACATTGCTTAATTTTGGTGATTGTATGAAAACCAGGAACTTTTTCAGTTGGTGCTAATTAAAAATATATAAGTTTATTGTTTTGTGTAAATTGAGAATAAAGTTTTTTATTACTGTTTGCATAGTTGGGTGTTTTCAGCAAATATTGTGAAATTCTAATGATAAATTGATGGAATAGATAATGGGAACACAGCTGCTAGCATCTTTATACATATGATAGTTTATTATCAGCTAAAAGCCAGACTTTAATTTGTCAGGAATTACCATTGTCTGCTGTAGCAAGGCATTATGTTTTATTGGGAATCAGCAATTAAATATAAATTAGCGTGACTTCCCAGAATTCCAGACTGTTTATATAGGTTTTTCTTTTTATCATACAATTCAAATAAAAGTTTTAAAACAATTATTAAACAATAGTTACATTATTTACATTCTGACTAACATCCTCATTTTTGTTGGTGTTATCACAATGTTTCAGCCATTGTTCACCCAGCCTTCTTCAGATAGCTATCAATATCTGTAACCTTCAGAAAAGTTATTCAGTCTACGAGGTAGATTATTTTCATTCTACCATCTATGACTAGGGGTACTTGACTAGGGGTACTTGTTTTGTTCCTTTTTTAGTACCGCTCAGTTTTTTTTTGTTGTTTTTTTAATCATTTCATCCCAAACAA
This sequence comes from Acanthosepion pharaonis, assembly GCA_903632075.3. Lineage (NCBI taxonomy): Eukaryota > Metazoa > Mollusca > Cephalopoda > Sepiida > Sepiidae > Acanthosepion > Acanthosepion pharaonis. Next base: position 845,248 of record CAHIKZ030003615.1, on the reverse strand, counting down.
AGTGAGAATGCCTTTAGTATGCAATGGCTTACAGAGAGTGAAAGTGAGAGAAAAGACTGATTATAGGGAGGATTGAGGAAAAGTGAAAAGATGAATGGGATTCAAGAAAATGGTGACTGATGTTGCATTTAAATTTTTGAAGATTGTAGTTATCAGGGAAGCAAGTAAATGGAAGAGACCTCTACAGGTGGGAAGTGCAAGAAAAATAGCTGTTGGAGTAGAAGTGGTGGTAGCATTTAACTATTTCAACAGGGAACAAGTGGGACCTAAATGCCAATCTAGTAGCACACTTAAATTCATGTAGTTGGGGTACCAGGGAAAAAAGCTCCTCAGTGAAGTTGCCATAAAATTATTTGTAGAAAAGACAGAGAGAAGCCATGTCATGTTGATGAGAAAGTGACTGAAGTCAAGATTCCAGGTTAGGATTGATTACACTGCAGATTCTTCTTTGGATTTGTCTTGTTAACTCCATTCCTACTGTGCCTATGTCTGTACTACACAAGCCCAGAAACTGAATACACAATAAAAACTAGACAAGATATTGCTAGATATGGTCAGCAGAATGAGAGCAATCAATCTCTATATCTTAAATAAAGGACAGTTTTGAAATTCCTTGAAGGTTACCCAAATCAATAAAAAATCTGATGAAGGCTGGAGAGTGCAAGGATTAAAATATTGTGATCATAACAACAAAGATGAGGACAATAATCCAGTTGTAAATAATGTAAACAGTGATAACCTCTCATCCCAGATATTCAGATTTTATTCATTACTTTTTTCTTTTCTGTATAAAGGTCTTCTTTTATTTATTCTTTAGTCATATATTATAAATGAAAAATCACTTTTTGTTTTTCCACTTGAAACCTACTTTTGCTTTCATTTTCAAAATTGGTTTTGAAATATTTAACAGACGAATACATGTATTTATGTTTCATGATTTAATTTAACTTATGGACTTTCATGCTCTTTTATAGCAATAATTAGGAAAAAGTCTTCTTGCTATTTGAAGCATCTAAACATTTGTTTTTGAAAACTTTTTTTTAAGTTAAATATGTACAATCAAAATTTGACAAACTTAAAACTCACAGTCCAAGACAATGATGTAGTGCTGTTGAAAAAAAAGATTAAATGATTAATTATCCATTACTTCTTCAGTTTTAATAAAGCTCTCTTGCTGAACATGCACACACCTCCATAAATCTATTATATGCATATGCATACCTTAGAGGCATACTCACACACAGCCCTGCACATAAACACCCATATATATTTATTGACAAAATTCTGTTTACCTTGAGAAACATTAAATTATAATTTTATGTACACTAATAGGTGTTTTAATTATTATTTGTCAAAAATTAAGCACTTAACTATAAAAAAAATGATTATATAACAATATCTTGTTTTGTTTTTGTCAATAAAACCACCACCTGTCTTAATGCTTTACAAATTCTTGGCATTCTTTCCAACAGTTTTTTTTCAAAAAGTATATTACTTCCCAAGCATTGTTTAAGCACTGAAAAAGCTCACTCTCACTCTTTGAGTATTCTCTTCTAACTCTCCTATCCAATTCATCCCATAGTAATTGATATGGGAGTGATTCACAATTTCAAAAATGGTGACTCAAGGTAATATTGACATAATTTCAAAAAGTATTTTGGATCACTGTCTTGTTGAAAGGTTACTTTTTTTCAAATTATGCATAAATCAGATGGTATAGCATGTCTTTACAAATTCAAATGATATTGTTCTCTTTTCATGATTTCCTTGACTGAATCAAATCTCCTGCCCTCCCACAAACACCCCACACCATAACAGACCCACCACCATGCTTAACTCTTGGAGCCACACATTCATCATTTAGTCTTTCTCCTGGCTTTCATCTCACATACACTCCCCTCTGATAACAAAAAGTTCACAATACATTTTGCTACTTTTTCAATGTTATTATGTTTTTTTCCCCCATAATTGTATTTTTTGTTCATTCATCTTCTGTAGCAGGAGTTTTTTGATTGTTCTGCACACCCTGAGCCCCACTGATCTAAATCAGTTTTTCACATTTGAGAATGAAACTGTTTTCTTTCAGAATGGAAATATGTTCAGCTGTCAACTCTGGAGCATTTTTCCTTCTATTTCTTTTGCTTTCAATAACACAGTGTATATCTTCAGCAGCAGTTGTCACTTTTGGTGCCCCAATTCATTTGCTGTCAACATTTGCGCCAGTTTCTAAATGCCTTTGAATGAATATTGCACACCAAACTTCAAATTCTTAGTACTTTACCCTTGAGAGTCGCCTTCTTTGAATAAAATTTCAATTTGAATCCTCACCTGAATGCTTAGTTGCCTTGATTTTACCATTTTGTACAAATTACTTCAAAATTTAAAAAACAAAAAAAAAGACTAGGAAGATGCTGATGTAATGGTACAATCATTTTTTCTTCAGCTACTTATGCTTTGTTTACATTAGTCAGTACTGAGTTAACATTTAGAACCAGTATAAGCTTTTAACTTAGTTAAAAATGTTGGTAATGTTATGGGACCTTACCCATAATAATAATAATAATGGACTTTTCCATACTTAATAAATACTGCGCCTCAGGAGTAGGCAAAGAGTCAGTAGTTCAAGTCGAGTCAAGAGTCGAGTCAGAAGCAGTCCGAAACAGAGTCGCGTTCAGAAAATTACTGCAAGACATTGGAATAGTGATACTGGTTGAGACTACATTGTTCTCTCTACTAAACCATACTTCATACTTCCACTTCTCTGTATATATTCCTGTTTGTAATATATCTGTGTTATTCAATACCTGTGTTCGAGTTCTTCTTTATTGGTTCTACATTGGACTATCACCGTGGTACAAGGAACTGGACCATAACAGGTAATTTCAAAAAGTCTACTGAGAGGTTAATGGTGTACACAAAATACAACATTTCTCTTACAAAATATTCATAATTCAGCAAAATTTATTGTGGACAGATGGATTCAAATTTGAACTTTTTGATAGTAAGTAGAGCCTCTAGAATGACTGAAAAAGTAAAAGCAAATACACAGTAGTTATTCAAATTTTGACTTTTCTCATTAAGAACTACAAAAATACTTCATTTTAAGGTGTTTTTTTAAAGAAATGCTGAGTGGCTCCAAACTTTTTACCTTTAGTGTATATGCACACACACACACACACACACACACACACACACATATACATATATATATATATATATATATATATATATATATATAAGTCCAAGAAAAATTTGGATTACTACTACACACAAAAGACAATGGTTAAATGTGAGAAAGCATAAGAAAAAAATTAATTCCTTTAAATAATATGTGAAAATAACCATTCTTCACCTGATGAAGTTCACAAAACCCAAAACCTGTGTAGCAAAAAATATGGAAAATAAGTATAATATATATTTAAAAACAACCACATTATAATCAAAAGCCCTTGCACCTCCTCTTTTCTCTTTATATATATATATATATATATATATATATGGTGGGGAAAATAAATATTCAATAGATGCCAGAAAAACCTGTTTATTGCATTATGTACCTATATAGTATAGAGTATTTACACCAATATTACACCATATATTTATTCAATCTTTATAGCAGACAATATGAGCAAAAATATTGACAATCGTTTTACATAAAATTAAAAAAGATATATTTAAAAAAAATAATAGAACACAAAGTATTCAGAATGCCTATACAAAGCAGAATCAAAACTGATTATTTTTATCAGGTAAAAAATTTCAAGAAATATTTATATGATAAATATACCATGTGAATAGCAGCTCTGTCTCTGTGAATGGGTTCTGTCAGGTAATCTTGCCCAGGGCTCACCATGCCTTGGGCAAGATTACTTGACTGAGCCCATTCCTCTTTGGGCTTGTTTTGAATTCAGTGATTTCCTTCTTCCTCTAGCTAGGGTTAAATACCAGGACAGAATATGATCTCTAACTATGGTTGGCAACCAGTGTAGTCGAAGGAATATTCTGAATTCAAAAGAGTATAGCACCCTGGGAAGATACATGCTATACAACCATTCAAAAGATTATAAAGTTGACAATTAATTATGACATAGGTTTGTAGACTTTATGATCTTGACTGAGACAAAATAAAAAAGAAAACAACTTTAGATGATAAAATTTGAAGTTATTAAAACAAGTGATTAATATCTTTTTATAAGGATAGATATTAAAAACTGAAATTTATATATTAATCAGCATAACTTGAAATTTTTATCAACATTGTTTTTCTTAATACCAGTTTTAATTGACAAAATTAAAATTAAATCTGTTATATGTATGTATATATGTATGCATTATACTGTCAGTCTAATTAAATTGCTCTGTCATCATCTTTAATTAAAAGATATATTTACCATTTTCATTAATTTATCTCTAACGTTTCCATCTGCATGGACCATGGTAGTAGTTTTTCAGAATATTATATTAATTCTGTTAAAATTACTTTCATTTGACACATGAATTCTCACTGCATATTCACAAACATCTATATTTTTAATTTATAAGGTTATAAGAGATTTCTCTTAGAAACAAAAATTTTGATTCATTCAAAATGTCACGGCTTGAAAATGGGCTTTCTTTCTGATTGAGTTGAAAACAAGAATAAAAATTGAAAAATTTCATTTGAAGCCAAAAAGAAGCAAAATGTATAATTATCCACCTAAATTAAATTAAATCAATATGTCATACATCAAATGTCAGTATGGCTTACCAAAAGTAATCCTTCTTTGAAAAAGATGTTTTCACTAAGTTTTAATATTTAATGAATCCTGTTAGCTATTCTCTCAAACTAAATATGAATCAATCAAGGTTTGAATAGCAAATGAAGTTAAAGGATGAATTTCCAGATCAAATATATTTGATGTCATATAAAACCTCCATTTTGATTTAATATTGCAGTATTATAGTATTAAACTAGGTCCACTATGGGATGCTAAACAAATTTTCTCGTCAGAACCTATCTTGTGCATTTATAAATCTACCATTCATCTGTAGATTGAATATTGCTGCCATATCTGGTCTGTTGCTCCTACTATATATCACCAAGATTCTTGACTAAATCAAAAGTAAGGCTTGTAATGTAACTGACACTGACATGTGACCTCGATTTTAGTGACTTTCCCACCACTGTAACAGAACATAACTTTGTCTTTTGTACAAATGACAATTATTCTAATGAACTTTCCTCTTTGGTGCCTCAAATGCATGAATCTATGCATACTACAAGATTGAAAACTAAGTTTCACCATTCTACTGTTGAAAAAGCTAGATGCAACCATATGTTCTATTCTAATTGTTTGTTTTTTTTCTTGCACTTCTCACCCACAGAATTTTCTTTCAATTTCTTGCTTCCATGCCACCTGCAATCTTCAGAAATTTAAATGCAATTCGAATTAACATTTTCATAAAGCCTGGTCTTTCATTGTCTGTTTTCTCTACAAAATTCTTTTCATTCTCTTTCACTCCTAGTAACCCCTTGTGTCTTAGTGGCATTGTTGCCTTGCTTGGGGTGAAATGATTAATAAAAGGTTAAGTATTCAGAGTTTTTGACACAGTATATTCACCCTAGAAAGTTGTGATAAAAAGCAACCAACAGAAAATTTTGTTGGAAACAAAGAAGAGAGTGCTGAACTGTTGCATGATATCTATCCTCCTATATGACAGTTAATGTTTGAAAATCTCAGAAATGAAGAAGAGATTTGAAGCAACAGAAACATGATTCTACAAACAGTGCTGAGGATACCATAGATAAAATGTGTGAACAACAACAAAGTCTTTCAGAAAAGGTCAATGGCCAGGCAGAGCTTAAAACTAGTCATGTTGCCATGGAGAAAATGGAAACAAAAGGAAAAACAGTTGAAATTTCTAGGGTAAAAAATGAGGAAAGAGAGCTTGGAAAATCTGATACTCACAGCACAGAGAAAAGGCAAGATGGACAGAGGAAAACAATGTATAGTATACATAATGAGTTTGAGTAAATGGATAGTGGAACAAGGTTTACGAGAAATAACAAAAAAGACAAAATTTATTAAGAGCTATGAAGAACAGGAAATTGTGGAGAGTCGTAACCATTTACATCCTGAGGGAACATGGCAAATAAAAAAGAATGGTGGAAAATATATAATGAAATGAATTTATCTCAGAATTCAAATCAGTTAAAACTGTTTCATAGTAATAAAACAAGGAATATGTTATAAAAATTGCCAGCATGTGTCAAACTGTGTTCCTCCTGTCATGTGGATTCAAGTCTTGTTAGACATTACTTTTTTATTCCTACATTGCACTTCTTACTTGAATAATCTTGGGGTTTCAATGTTGAAATTTGGCATAATTTATTTTTTATACTATTTCTCACTCAATACAAGGCCCAAGAGCCACTCAGCATAGAGGATTACTGAATGAGGTTGTTGTAGGGGAATAAAAGAGGAAATAATATTAAGAAGATATGTAGGATAGGTAATGGTTGACCTTAGTCTTAAAGAGGTTAAAATTATAGTGAGCTGACTCTGGTACACAACAAAGTGAGTCCATGCTGTGAAACTCTGAACTGGTGAAACTAAGGAATGTAGCTTGTCCGAACATTTGCCGTGAAAATAGTGAATGGAAATTAGTGAGTGTATTTCATCTCAGAATTCAATGGAACATAAGGATGGCAACATGACTAGTTTTATGCTCTTCCTGACCATTGACCTTTGTGGCTTAATTGATTATGTTGTAGCTCTTGGAGTGTGCATTCAAGTCATGTTAGATATTATTTCTTTATTGCTATTTCAAAATTTTTACTTTAATAGTCAGCTAATTTTTTTCCTCATTCACTTATTTTCACTGAAAAGATTATTTTAGTTTTAGGGCACTTAGAAAGAAGGCTTAGTAAATTTAACACTCACAGGACATACTGAAAACAAGAGGGACAGAGGAAAACAGCACATAACCTACCAAATGAACTTGTGTAAATGGATGTTAGAACAGGGTTTAGGAGAGATAGCAAAAAAAAAAAAAAAATTACCATGAGCTACAAAGGACAAGAAATTGTGAAGAGCCATGATTGCCAACGTCCTGAAGGGACATGACGAATAAAAGAAGATAAAAGAATATAAACACTTGCACGCAATACATATGAGCCATATATTTTGGGGGAGCATTAGCAAAAGAAATGGGGATGTCAAAATCAAGCAGAAATTTAATTGCAGAAAGTGTGAAACAAACCTAGACACATATAGGAAGAGTGAAAGATGCCTTTCAGAAACACAAGAACAGTATTAAGAGATAGGAAAATGTAGTTAGGAACAAAGAAACTCTGAATCAATCATAAATACGCTTGGGAAATCTATGAATCTATCTCCTCCCCCAGCTATGGATTAAATAGCAGAGTTATATCTGGAAAAAAAAACCTTTGTTATTCTCAAAAAAATTATTATTGCAATATTCAATCCTCTGAAAAAAGAATAATCTGATATATTTTTATTTTAAATAAACTACTGGTAATCTGTAAAAAATAAATTAATCAGTCACTTCTAGATCAAATATATTTGATGATATACAAAACCTCCATTTACATATTGCAATATTATAGAGTTAAACTAGATCCAAGTATTCATAGTCTTGGAGAATATATTCAATGTAGAAAGTTGAAACAAAAAGTAGAACTATGATGGAAAATGGTGGAAAATATATTAAAAACAAAAAAAGAAATATGTTTTATTACAGAAGCAGCAATTGGCAGTAGCAGAGGAAGTAACACAAATAGACTCTTCTTTCTGTGTCATTAAGGGCATGAAAGGCCTTGGCTCTCCACAGCTTTCTACCCCTTGTGATTCTAACAGCTTTTCTCCCTTTACCAAGCCTCCTGCCACCCCGCTTCAGCCATCCATTTACAAAGCTTGTCAGGTAGATGGTAAGCTGCCTTTCCTTATCTCTCAACGTGGCATGTGAGGGTCAAGTTCTCCAATCCCTCTTTCCTCATTATGTGTCAAAGAAACTTTAGCTGTCTTTTTCTGATTCTGATTATATGTGTTCTTATATTATTCTTTTAGATAGCATTTTCTTTCTGATATCCTCATTACTTACTCATGAGATGCTCAGCATCATTCTGTAGAACCATATTTCTGCTGCCTCCAGTTTTCTCTTCAAAACAAGAACAGTCTTTGTTAAAGATTTGCCAAATCTTCCTTTATTGATTCAAAACATTAGTAGTTACTACATCTTAGCCATGATATATATTGGGATTATCTTGGAGTGGTTTCCCATTGCTTTCTCCATGGTGCTTTATGGAGACACCAACTCTTGTTGGCTGACCATTGACACAAAGAGTTCTTTCACCCTTTGTTAGATCTTATTTTTCATCCAACTGGCTTGCTAACAAGTCACCTCACTTGGAAGTGGATTTAGTCATCGACATTTTGACTGTGGAATATTTACCCTATGTTTGTGTGTGTGTGTATATATATATATATATATATATATATATATATATATATATATATATATATATATATATATATATTGTGTGTGTATTTAGGCAGCATTTTTTCATTAATACATGTTTCATTAAATAATATAGACAAGTTTTGTCTATTTATTTTAAGCAAAATCCTTTCATAATGTCTGATAAGCTTAATAACATTATCATTGGAAGATGAAAGAAAATCACCATGTTGATACAGGTTTTATTCGTAATCCTTTTTAAGCTTTCGGCTTACATAAGCCATCATCGGAGATTAAAGATGGTAATTTTGCAACAATGATAGTTTGTTTGCATGGAAGATAGTAATGCAACGATAAATTTGTTCATGTGAAACGCAGGAAGTAATTATCGCATTGCGGTTCATGACGTCACACTTGACCACATGAAAGTGAAAAAGTGCTAAGTATGGAAAGCCGTTGGTATAAACCAATTCCTCCAGTTATCATATACAAGCATTTAAGTATATTTGTGGAGTTTTTATAATTTATTTTGTTCAGGTCAGGTTTCAACTGTTTTATGTAAATCACTTCAAGAATTTTTAGTTTTTGTTTATTGTTTTCATGGTTAAGTATAGTTGTATTTTCAACAAGGATTTTTCGAAATTGTGTATGTGGCTAGGCATGTTGTTTTAAATGTCTAAAAATGTTGGAATTGTCATTCAAATGGAGAGTTAATCATCGTGAACGTGAGTTTGTGGTGTATATATATGAATTACTGGCCCTAATCTTTGTGTAAAAGGTTTTTGATCAGAGTTAGTAAGGTGAGGGAATAGGATAAAATGATTAGTTTTTTTTTTAAAGTTTTAACTTAGTATAAGTTCCATTGTCTACTATTAAAACAATATATGATTATTGACCAATTATTTTACTCACACTTGTTACCAAAACCCAGAGTAAGCAAGATTATGCACAATACATACACGTATATGATGAAAATTTTGTATTCACAACTTAATCTAACAGGTCTGAAAATAAAAATAAATAATAAAATATATATATATAGACAAACAACATCATGGAAAAAGCAATTCTTAGTACTTACAACTGGAATTTCATGTTAAATTTTGCTAAACTTGAGTCAATGGTCATTTAGTGAAAAGTGTAGCTGATTCTAAAAATATGTCTCCATTTCAGGGGCCAAATAGTCTGTGGTTGGTTGGGTTAGGAAGATGGGAGGTTAAGCAAATAAAGACAAAGTCACTTTCAGTGGGGGGTACTTCTATAAGAAGCTGCAGTGACCATCCCTCCATTAAACACTTCAGAATGATAATTTTGCATTTCAAATAAAATAAGCCAAAAGGAAAACAAGGAAAAAAAAAAAATGCTTTCTTAGTTTTCCTGGCTTTTTTATCAAGCAAATAGAGCCTCACTAGTTATCAAGACCAAGTGAGCCAGATTATACGATCTATATGTGTATATGACAAAAATTTTAAATTTACAAATTAACCTAACAGGTCTGAAATGCTAAGGATATCATGTACTAAGCGTGTGAGCAATGATGAGGTTTTGAAAAGGATGCAAAGAAGGAGGAAGAGGCAGCTGAAATTTCTGGGACACATAATGAGAAAGGAGGGCTTGGAGAATTTGATACCCACATGTTGAATAAAGGGAAAGAGTGACAAAAGAAAGAACTCATGACATACCTAGTGGGCTTAAGCAAGTGGATGACAGAATACAGCCTGGGGTAAGTAGCAAACTTATTGAGAGCTGCAAGATATAGGGGGAAGTGGAGGGCCATGATCGTCTATGTCTTGAAGAGACACAGCATAAAAAGAAAAGAATTTATTCCATTATTACAAAATAAGCATAAGCCTTTTCCTAACTTCATTCTCAGAAAAAAACGTTTTTCACATTAGAAATACTATTTGTGCCAAAAACATCAGAAAATTTAATGCTGGTTTTCCCCAGGGCTCTGTCTTTAAATCTATGTTGTTTTCTTCACCAAAATCCTTCCTGGTGCCATTAGTTCTGAAGAAGGATCAGTAATGTTACTGGTCCTGACTTGGCTTCTTGGCTTCAATCACCCCCACCCCTGTGATATGGTTTCTCTCTGACATTTCTATAAATATTTTAATTGCAATTGATCTGAGCTTTCTTTCATTGGGGTTTAGATTTTTAAAATTGTTATTTTATTCCTCTCCTCCCACAGACATGAATTGTACATATAGGGACTAGTTAGGATTTTCATAGAGACATTGAACTATAATGATGGATGCTGTAAGAATGGTAAGTAAAAATGTGTTGTTTTGATGTAAGGAATATTATGGTATATTTGGATCAGTGATCGTGGCTAGCTGAGTTTAATATTAAGACAGAAGACCATCCTTTTTCCCCCATTACCCATTTTGGCCTTGTGCCACATTTCTGCCCATAATGCAGGATAAATAACACTCTCTTTCTTATTACCTCAACAATGTCAGTGTACTGCTAGATTGGTAAATTTAATATTTCAACATGTTTTTGCATGAAGTAGTACAACAGCTTAGGAGATCTGGTAAGACAGTTGTTTATTCCAAGTTCACATGTTCAAAAATGTATATACAGTGTCTGTGTCATGCATTTTTTATTTCACACAATGTCAGAATCTAATTCAGAAAAGTGCTGATTCAAGGGGGTAACTTATAAGCATATTTTACAGCAACTATGTCTTATTGTTTTACTGTTGAATCAGCTAGATAAAAATATATATGTTCAATTCTAATAGTTTCTTTCCTCACATTTCTCACTTTTAGAACTCTCTTCTGATTTCTTGTTTCCCTGGTACCTTAAGTCTTCAAAAATTTTAATACAATATCTATTGGTACTCTGTTCTTTAGTTGTCCTTCCACCTCACTAAAATCTTCTCATTCTGTTTCACTCACAGTAACCTCTTGTGTCTTAAGTGGTATTATCACATTGCTTCAAGAAAATTGGTTAAAAAGTAAAAATTGGTAACAATAAAAGCATCAGCAGCAATGAAAACAACAGTGTATGCAGTTGAAAATCTTTTATACACTAATTTTCAGGTCACCCAACATTGCTTCACTCTGTACCACCTGCCTTAACTCATTCATTCATTGCTTATGAATGTTGTATTAAAAATTGAAGAAAATAAATGCCGAATCATCACATATATGAATTCCAGGGCTTTTATGAAGATTTCTTATTATAGAATTATTGTCATTGTTATGTACATCATACTTATTATAAAACCCAGGTTGTGTGTGTGTGTGTGTTTGTACGTGCGATATATTGGATCGGATTTTTCAACCGATTTCAACAAAACTTCACAGGACTACATAAAATTACCTTGTGATGGTTCTGACATTGCTAAAAATTGGGAAAACACTATTGTTTTTGCACGAAATCAGTTTGAAAACATGATTAAGAGGCATCGCCAGAATGAAAGGGGGGACAACTCATATCGTGTTATACTTATTATAAAACCCAGGTTGGTTGTTTGTGTGTGTGTGTTAGTTTATATATGGGATTGGATTTCCTACATTTTTCAACCGATTTCAACAAAACTTCACTTTTTTTTGGCAGGTAATGTTTCTTATTGTCTTGCACACTTTTTTCTTTATTTTTAACATTCAGAATGCTTTAAAAATTCCATTTACAAGACAATTGTTTATTATAAAATTCTATTCAATCAGTAGACTCATAACGATTGAAAACAATGTTTTTGTTTGAGTTTGGGTTTGACCAATTCGTAAAAAAAAAAAAAAAACAAGACAAAAAAAAACTAATTAAGACATGCCTGTCCATCAACCTTAAACAATAATCTTTGTCAATTTTATTTTTCAGTCTTTATGATGGTCGATACTTGATCTATCTCTTACTGTTACATCCCCAGGCAATGCTGGGCTCTACTGCTAGTCTCCAATAGAAAATTGTATAGCTGCTAGACAGATGCCACAGCAGCATATGAGCACATCAATAGAGATCTCCTCTTCTTATTCTCTACATATTGACTTCCAAGTTCTGAATCCACTGAATGCATCAGTATAATAGGGGAACTTACATGGCAGTCAAGGACCCTAATATAGAAATATTTCAAACCTCAACAGGAAATGAAAGCCTTAATCTATCCAATCTCTTTCTAGACTATGTCCTGCATAGATACAAGCAAAAATATGAAGAGATGGATACTAATCATTTAAGCATTCCATACAACATCTCAGACAAATATACTATTCATAATGAGGGGACGATAGTGATTACATATGACTTCCTCTTCTTATTCATTGCTTTCCAAGCTCTGAATCCATCAATCTAATATAGGAAATTGTTGTGGTACGATCCACCTAATTTACATAGTGGAGTACCGACCATATAAATATGGGTTGGTACCGGGAAGGGAAGTAACAAGAGATCCAATCCAGAGACTCTGCCCGACTGCGATTAAGTCAACCCATTCTACAGGAACAGTCTTCCCAAGAATATACCAAAACTAACTGTAAATATTGTGTACCTTTTCCTTGTTTCAATAAATTTTGTTTACATACATTTTGTGTTGTATTATTATTATTCCATGCTTATCCAAGCTTCAACAGAAATATATCAGCCTAGAAAATCTGATGACACTAATATGAAAACATTTCAAACCTCATTAGGAGTATGACAAGGAGGAAATAAGAGACAAATATATTTAAGCTTTTCCTAGACTATGCCCTGTACATTTACAAACACAGATGTTTAGAGATGAACTTTGATCATTTAAGCATTTCATACCACATCTCAAATATATCTACCAATCTTCTTTGTCATAGCATTTATGAATATATTATGGCATCTCTGGAAACTAGCTGGGGTACCTTATTACATCTTTTTGCAAACTTTTGCTGCATCTAATTGTAATGTCATTGGAACCTCTTTTGTAACCTATTGTAGTGACATTGGATAGACATATAAATTGTTAAATAATTACTTAATTCTCTCCCTCTTTTGGTATTAATTGAGAATCAGTTATCCCAGGTAACCTCTTCCTACAAGATTTTAGCTTGTCCCCACTTCAATCAATTCTTTTTGAATCCTTCTGTAACTGTGTGCTCTCATTTCTCAGACTAAAACCTCACCAGACAGCCAACATTTGACTCTGTCCCAAAACCTCTGTGTCAGCTTACTAACACAATCATCCAAAAACACAAGCAATAAAGATTAAAAGCAAGCAGAAACCACACACACACACACACACAGAGACAAAACAGAAAAAAATCTGCTAAAAACAAACATAAATATGTGGAAACAAGATTGCAAGTCAATAGGGAAAGGAGAGTTAGGTGTGGGAGATAGGATTTTAGTGTACAATGAAATCAATAGCAATTCTTCAGTTGGCACAGCCATTCCATGATGCCAGGTCTGTGGAAAGGGAAGTGGGGAGATGTATTGAGCAGGAGAAAATTTATTGACTGCCAAAACCGAAAACTGGGCTCAGAAGACATTTCTGCAAGAGCCATTTGCTCAGAGAGCAGAACAATTCGTCAGATCGGCTCCGGCTACATCAATGGCTTGTCACACTTCCAACCAAGGCAAAATTAATGGCTTTCCACATGAAAGTGATTAGGTGACTGTTTCACAAGGAAAGAGGATTATAGTTTCAACTGGACTCACATCCAATTAAAAGTCCGCCACACCCAATGGACAAATTGTTGGTGGTAAAATGGGTGATGAGAAAGAATAAATTCTCAGTGAGGAGAAGGACTATCCGTTGAAAATGCACTTTTATTCAAATAGATTTTGTAAACCTATTACTGCTTGTAGAAACTAGATTTATATTTTAATTTTTTACAAAAAAGAAAACAATATTGTAGATTGCTTCAGCAACTACATCATCTGAAGGCTGTTGACGAGTTGGTAACATTCATTACTAAAACTGAAAGCAAAGTGAACTTTCAATTGTCTGGCTACATGCAAAAACAGTTATACTATCAGCAATGCAATAAAATGGTAAAAGAAATATTTTTAAAATCCTTTTAGAATTGTTTGGCATAATTTGAAGCGATATTTGCTTCAAGCATTTTCTTCATTTTAGATATTCATGGATGCAGAATATCTTAATGACAAATAATATAACATTCTTCTTCTTCTATGAGCTGTGTCCTTTCACAATGTTGATGATCATGGCTCTCCACAATTTCCTGTCACTTTTTAGCTCTTAATAAATTTTGCCTTTTTTATATCTCCTAAATCTTACTCTGCCATTCATTTATTTAAGATAACTAGATAAGTTATTTCCTCTGTCACTCTTGATTACCAAATCTTAAAATGCCATAGGAAACGTTAAAGCTATATATTAGCTTTAAAATTTTAACTGTAGCATTAAAAACTTAATTATATGCCCTTTGCTCATCTATAATTTATGCCATATCAAAGACTAAGAAAGATGTCACATGACAGTCTTATTAGAGGCACAAAATATAAATCAGCTGACCAGTAGGAACCAATTCATCATAATAATATTACATCTACTCCAACCTTCCATTTTATTTCACTGCACATAACCTAGCCACATCACTGAAGAAATGCATGACCAAGTAATCTATCAAGTAAGACCTTAATTCACTTCACTCTTTTATATCTGTTAGCATGTAACTGGTTCATTGCTCTCATCTAATTTAAATTTTGTAAATATGTAGATAAAGCATTGTCATCCACTGTGTGTTACCATATTGTGGGTATGGTAATTTCTAGTACTAACTTTATTATTTTATGTTGTAATTCATGAAATCTTTCTCTTAAAACAATTTTTCAGGAAAATAGGTTTCTCAAGTCCAGCAGCTGTTATTGCTCAGGCTATCACTTTTTCAGTATTGATGGAGGTTTCCTTCCTAACATTTCATTTCAACTAGTGTGGAATGTCAATATCTTTACTCCTCAAGTTCCTCATTTGCCATCCATTTTAGCTGTTGCTGATGTTGAAAGTCCTCAAGTGATGTGGTTTCTGTTATTTGGTACAGCTCTTTGTTTGTGAATCTGTAGCACTGCTCCCAAAGTTCAAAGAAGGTTGGTTTTTGCCAAGAACCTCAGGCTTCACTCACTCAGAGCCATTTTTAATCATTGATCTTAAAAAGTGGTTACATACAGTTTAGATATCTTTGAAGGTTATGCAACACATCAATATGAGAGTCTTGATTTGACAAGGCTATTTAAAAACATGCTTTGAATTTTCAGGTTAGTGTTTTGGTTATATAGCAATTTGTGGTATTGGGCAAAACTACCTCTGCCACTCTCTATTCTATGTTCACTTTTCTCCAATACTACATTTGTTACAACTGATCCATACACTGACATATTTGAATTGATTCGTATTTGTTAATTCCACATCCTGCATTACTATGCTGGATTTAGGATATGTGCCATCACTGCTTTCATTCCAATTACAGATCATTACAGTATGTTTATGCAGTTAGTAATAGTCATGCTGGGTAAATGTGATAAGAATGAATAAAAAAGAAATCCATTGCAATTCCTTGGCAATAAATATTAATATTACAATTTTACAATAGTTAGTTTTCGAACCATGTCAGATATTTACCTTGTACATGAAACTCAAAGTTATAACACACTGTGAGGAAGAAAATGTACTATTATTATTAGTATAAATATTTTAGCTCTGTTATAATACATCCAGCACTGTTTATTACCACCAGCATGCACTGTGCACTATATATATATATATATATATATATATATATATATATATATATATATATATATATATTTTTTTTTTTTTATTTTCCCAGACAAGTTTAGAAAGCTTTGTGCAGTTCATGTATTTACTATTGATAAAGGATGGTTTGTGTGTGTAGTTTCTTTTCATAAATATATATATATATATATATATATATATATATGCATACATACATTTTTTATACATACATATATATATACATACATACATATATATATATATATATATATATATATATATATATATATATAGGAGAAAGAATAGACAGATTAAGGATCCAACATTCTTTAGCATTTACTTTTTTTTTAAAAAATGCTCAATATAGAAATTTTTATGTAATGATTTAAAATATTTTTAAATAAAAATATTATTACAATATATATATATATATATATATATATATATATATATATATATTTGTGTGTATGTCTGTGTCTGTTTGTATATATATACATATATACATATATATATATATATATATATATATATATATATATATATATATATAGCACTTGTAAATTTAAAACAAAAAAGTCATATCTCAACTGTCTAGTCCCAAAGGTTATACCATACATTATACTGGATATTATTATGCAAGTTAATGTTACCAATATAAAATTGGTGTCAATCGACCAGTATTAATAAAAGTACTTATATCTATACCGGTAAAATATCATGGGAATTTCAGATTATAATAGCAATTAAATATTAGTAATAACTTATTTTGAGGTTGTCAGGTTATACTATACAACATATTTTTTTATTTATAAATGAATGCAAAAGTTATAGACCACTGAAATGTATTTGATTAGCACAATATTTTATTCCTGAATATCTTACATCTAAATATGGCCTCCATTGATTTGCATAATAAAATCTCATACAGTGGGATTTCAGTTCGTTGCTTTCACCATTAAACTTATTCCTCTGTACATTTATGATGGCATTAGCCTCAATGATTCAATTTAAATGGAAATTGATTAAAATCAGAATTGCTTTTGGTGAGGCCACCTCTATTAAAATTGGTTGGTTAACTTTAATATGTTAACATTCCAAAATCATGTACATTTATCACATTTGCGTAATCAATATTTCAAGATAGAAAAAAATGCTTTCCATTATGTAAATGTTACAAAATTAACTTCTTTCACATTAGAATAGCACAAGATTTTTCCCAATTTGGAAATGATTGAGCCTGTAGAACAGCATAAAATAAATACTGATTTAATTATAAAAATAATCATAAATATTTTGTCTGTATTTATACATGATTTTATCTCATTTAATGCAGCATATTAAAATCCAGAATCAGTTTTTTTTTTAATTTAGTTTCTTTTTATTTACTATAATTAAAGTTCTTAAAATCTGGGTTAAAAACTGTCATTTTGCAAAAATAATAAAGAAACTGATACAGCATTAAATTTTATCCATGTAGCAAATCTCAAAGTTTATCTGATTAAAATAAAAACTGATTACGTGCTTTAGTTATTTTAAAATTTACAGGATTCATATTGTAAATTAATTAATGCATTTTCCAAGATGAGAGTTTGTGTAAACTATGTTCTGTTTGATGATTGGATGTTTGGAATAAGTGGTTAATTAAGCCTGATAGAATTACGGATTAATTTGTAAAACACTGTGTGATAGGCCATTGCCCAATCATGACTGAATTGTGGATAAAATTACAGATACATCAACTAATAGATATGTAGATTTTATAATTTAACATGTAAGAATTGTGACAACCTTTTCAGCTTACTCAAACACAAATTAAAACTATCCAGTCCTGTGGTTAACACCTGACACTTGAAGTATCTCCAAAGAAGTAAGTGGGGATGGAGCTAGACAATTCTTGGACTCTGGATTACTGTATAAATAGGAAATTTGTGCTTTGATATAGCTCTTATGAACTGTGTACTTTTATGCAACCATTAAAATTTTCATATTTTTTTGCAACCATTATGAACTTTGTACTTTGGTACAACCATTAGAAACTTAGTAAATTGATACAACAATTAGGAATTTTCTCAGTTAAGGCAATTATTAGTAACTGTATACTTTTTTCACACCCATTATGAACTTTGTACTTTTACTGTGAAGTAACAATAATGAAATTTGTGCATAACTTGATACCCTCATTAGGAACTTCATAATTGTATGCAACCATTAGGAACATTTGATGCAACCATTAGGAAATTCGTACTTTGATGCAGATATTATGATCATTGTATGTTGAGACAACCATTAGTAAATTTGTACACTGAAGAACTATTGGGAATTTTGTAGTCTAAAGCTACCATTAAGAACTTTGTGTTTTGAAGCAACTATTAGGGAATTTGTAGTGCAACACAGCCATAAGGAACTTTGTAATTTTATATAACCATTATTAACGTTGTACTTTGAAGCAAACATTGTACTTTGACAAAACCATAAAAAACTTTGTACTTTGAAACAACTATTACGAATTTTAAGAAATCATTACTAACTTTGTATTTTGATATAACTCTTAGTAATTTTTTACTGTCAGGTAACCATTAGGAACTTTGTAATTTAATGCAACCATTAGAGATTTTGTATTTTGAGGCAACCATTAAGAATTTTTACTGTTAGGTAGCCATTAAGAACTTTGCAACTTGCAGCAACTATTGAGAAATTTGTAACTTGAGACAACCATTAGGAATTTCATACTTTGAGACAACCATTTAAAACTTTCTATTTTGAAAAAACCATTAGGAACTTTGTACTTTGATGCAACCATTAGAAACTTTCTACTCTGAAGACACCATATGGAACTTTGTACTTTGATGCAACTAGGAGAAACTAAAAAGAATGAATCATATTAGAATTTAATTATATAGAAAACCAAAAACATTCACAGAAATTTCTAACTTTTTAAATAAGTGAATCAAGACAGTAGCATTTACATTAGAATTCAGTCTATTTTCTGGAATTTACAATGATACAAAACACCATTTGTTTATACAAGGAATATTCCTGGATTTTATAAGTTTCTATTTACCATTTAGTGGAAATACATGATCAGCTAAAACACATTGTTCTCTGTTTACTATGTCAGTCTGTAAATAAGCCTCATCCAATCTACTCATGTTTATTTATTATGTCATGTTTATTTATTATGTTTTGCAATGTTGTGTTGGAAATGCTCTGCAACATTAATGATAGCCAAAAAAACTCAAGCAATACGCCTGCAATAAATTTTGTGCAAAGCTGGCCAAATTTGCTACTTGGGCTTTCAAAATGCTTCATCAGGCTTTTGATAAACATTCATGAGGTCAAACACAGGTTTTGATGTGGCACATACGTTTCAAGCTCAATTGTGTGTCAATTCAAGATGATGAGCACTCAGGGTGATCAATCACCAGCAAAATGCCAGAAAATGTGGAAAAATCTACAAACTCATTCATGGAGACTATCACCAAGAAATCAATCAACTCTCTCTAATGATTGGTCTTGGCTGGGAACATTCAGATCACTCTTCATACCTGAATCCACAGCGGAGAAAATAAGAATTCAACCAAAACCAATTTATTCCTTTATTTCTTCTTCTTCTTCTTCTTCTTCTTCTTCTTCTTCTTCTTCTTCTTCTTCTTCTTCTTCTTGCACTGTGTCTCTTCAGGAGTAAATGACTCTACACAATTTCTTGTCCTTTATAGCTCTTAATAAATTTTGTTTTTTGTCATCACTCCTAAACCTTACTCCACCATATATTTACTCAAGCTCGCTATGAATTTCTTCTACCTCTCTTGGCTTTAATTTCCCAAATATTCTTTCCTCATTATTTACACTAGACATTTCAACTATCTCTTCCTGGTGTTGAGCATAAATATCCTCATTGTTTCCATTTTCTCTATAAATTTAATGTTGCTCACATGTTCAGTCCATTGTATTCTCTGCATTCTTCAGTAGAACCACATATATATTGCTTCTAGTCTCTCCTTTATCTATGAGTCCAATGTTCACTTCCATATAGAAAGACTGATATTGCTTAACAGTTCAGTACTCTTTTTTGTTTCTAAAGAAATTTTTCTTTATCTTAATACTTTGTTTAGCTTTTAAAAGACATCTTTTGCTATCTCAGTGTGACTTCAGATTTCATTGTCGCACTTTTCATCCCAGATATTTAAATTGTTGTACTTGTTTGATTTTGGTATCTCCAATTTGTTACTTGCATGTTGGGCTGTTCCTTTGCTAACAAACATGCCTTCCATTCTTCTTCTATGTACTGTGCCATTTCAGGAAGTTTGCAATCATGGCTCTGCATAATTTTCTGTTCCTTGTAGTTCTTAATAACTTTTGTCTTTCTGGCATCTCTCCCAAATCCAGGTCCACCATTCAATTGCTCAAGCTCACCAGATAGGTTGTGCATTGGTTTTCTCTGGCTCTTACATACAACCTGTCCTGTGAGTACCGAATTTTCCAAACCCTCTTTCCTCATTATATGCAACAGAAATTTCAACTATCTCTTTCTGATCTTAATCATGAGTGTTCTTTTTGTTGACATTATTCCTAGTACTTTGTCGTTGCTAATATGTTCTGTCCATGGTATTTTCAGCATGCTTCAGTAGAACATTTCTGTTGCTTTAGGTTTATTTTTCATAGATGAAGCAAAATATTTAATCATAATTTGTTCAGTTAGCTGATTTTGCACTGCTGTAATCACCATTCCTCTATATCCCACAATTGTGGTTAATTTTGACATTCAAGGCAGAATATTGCACAAGGGATTTTGGGGTTTCACTGTCCCTCCTTTTAGAAGCTAAAGAGGCACAACCTACATAGCAGTAGGTTGTTTGACTGCAGAATTTGTATTCTCCTTGACTGGTTGCCAATCAAGTCTATAGGGATTGCTCTGCTATTTACTCATACTTGGGGGGAAGAGATGGATTCATACCCTTCCCAAGGCTATTAGCACATAAGTGAATGCAATGAACTCAACTAAAATTGGAACTCTGTTCTCTGATTCCTCAATCTGAGCCATTATTCATTACTCTATCATGACTCCAAAATATTCAATATCCAAAAAAAGCCAAATCAAACAGAGCCTAATACTTTGTGAAATATACCTTTTGTTCACAACAGAACATCCAATCACTTTGTATAAGTAGATCTTAGCTTTAAACACTCTTCTTGAATCAATCTTCACTTTGTTCAAATTAATAGGCTGATCAGCGTAAAGACAAATTTTCAGGCAGGTTCACATGAGGTGATTGACTGAACCACATCAATTTGATTAATAAAAACAATCCCGTTCTCACTCTGATGAAGATTGATTCTTGCATGATTGCATTTTTGTTTCAAACATTGAAATTAGAATGCAGCATTTCTCTAAGAAACTCTTTCCCATTGTATGAAACATTTTAATGTTCCTTGGTTGATTTTCATTTTATGTATTCTTCTGAAAACAGTACACATAAAAGTTTACACATAATATATTGTTATGTTCTCTCACTATACATGTTGTGTTATATTGTATATGTTACATATTACATGAATATATTTTTTTTAATCATTTCATCCCAATCAAGGCAGGAATGTCACTAGTATGCAGGGGTTTACAAGGCATGAAAGTGGGAGAAAATTCTGAGTATAGGGAGAAGCGAGGAAAGGACAAAAGTTGAACAGGATTCAAGAAGATAGTGTATTTAAATTTTTGAAGATTGAAATTATTGTGAAGCAAGCAAACAGGAAACAGGTAGAAAGTACAAGAAAAGAAACTGCTGGAGTAGAAGTGGCATTTGCATTTAGCTGTATCAACCGTAAGCAGGTGGAACGTAGATGTTAGTCTGGTGGCATGCTTAAATTCATGCAGTCAGAGCACCAGGGGAAAAAAAGCTTGTCAGAGCAGTTGCCATGAAAATATTTGTAGAAAAGACGGTGGGAAGCCATGTCATGTTGGTGAGAAAGTCTAGATGCCAAGTCAAGCTCAATCATATTACAGATCTTTCTTTAAATTTTTTCAAGAACCTCAAGAGGAATAGCAGGAACACCAGACCAGATATGGCAGCAGTATTCAAGGCACAGATGAATGAAAGATTTGTAAATGTGCAAGATGGACACTGATAGGAAAAATTTTCTAGCACAATGCAGTTACCCAACCTTCCTTGCAGAAGATTCAATATAGTCACTTCACTTCAAGTCAGTTGAAAACATGAGGCCAAGAAGACGTAGTGTGTTGCTATCCAGGAGTCTAGCATCAGCCATGCTGATGACAGACAGAAAAGTTTCTCTATGATGGTTAAATGAGAGCAGTATTGTTTTGTAGGTATTAAAATTTGCAGGTATATATATCATATAAGTATATATATCATATAAGATAAACATTAAGAATAAAAGTTTCAAAAATGAGTGAAACTGTACAATAGGAACTGCAACAAGATTCTTTTCAGTTTTTTTTATATATTTGTAGAAAGTAAGCTGCCCAGGTCTCAAATATTGAAAAATAAATTTTTAAAATTATTAAATTTTATAAAAGTTAATAGATGATCTAGTTTGCTGTAATCATTCATCATATATTATCTTATAGAGAACCAAATCAAAAAAATTAATTTAAAAATTTGTAATCTATGCTTATTTATTTATATAATGCTTTCAATTAAGTACTGATTACAAATTAAATTATTTTTTTTAATTTTCTTACTTTTTAAGAAATCACACTGTATGAGTATATTTGTTTTAGCTCATGTAGAGTGATCAATTTATGATGAATTTACAAACAGCCTCAACCCCCATTAATTAGTGCACCCTATTCTATATTCAATTTTCTTAACTCTTATACTAAATATGGCTCGTATTGAACATAGAACAGGCTGCACCAGAGGTAGTTTTGAAACCAAAACATTAACCTGAAAACTCAAGGCATGTTCTTAAATACCCTTATCAGACCAAGAATTTCATATGGATGTCATGGATGGCTCCAAACCCATACAGAAATATTTAAACTCTCAGCTGTATACAACCACATTCTAAGATCAATGGTCTAAAGAAAGGATTTGAGTAGGTGAAGCCTGAGGGTATTGGAAATGTTTATCCTGCTTTGAACATTGTAGACTGGTGCCACTGAATAACAAACAAAGAACTGTACCAAATAACAGAAACCACATCATTTGAGAACTACCAACAACAGCAAAACCTAAAATGGATAGCAAATGTAACTCCGAGAAGCGTGATCAAAATATTGACATTCCACACTACTTCAAATAAAAGGTTAGGAAGGAAACCCCCATCAATATTAGGAAGAGCAATAACAACTACTAGATTTGAAAAAAAAACTATTCTTCTGAATAATTGATTTAAGATAAAAAAAAATTTTTAAATTTTAACCAAAAACAGTACTAGCTGCTCAGTCAATGGTGTTTTCTTGGAGGGAAATGGCTAATAATACCATTAACATTATCATAAGAAAATCTCCAGTTTGCCTCCATGTGTGATTTCTTCAGAAGTGCAACATTTGATGCCCTTCAAGATCACAAGGTATGGTGGCAAAGTGTAATGCTGACATCAGGAAGTGTAAAGGTTATGTAAACCAAACCTATGAGAAAGAATAAATACAGAATATCTGAGGTTTGTAGAATGTTCTTTAGTAGTTGACATTAAGGTTGCTATTGCAATAACAGTTAGTGCTCTACTAATACACCATATTCCCACCCCAAGAATGTTAACAACTACTTGGAATATTCTAGAATAAGTGACATCTGTTTAGAACCAACTATCTTAAAACTGACATTCTCCAGTGGGATTAGTTAATGCCCTTCAGGAATGAGTATCAAATCTTTTTTTAATGAATCTTTTTTGATTCATCATTGAAATATATCTTTTATAATTTTATATCTGTATTTGTGGAAATTTTTGCTTATATTCACTATTTGTAAGATGAAACCTTTGTCATATAATTTTTAGATACATACTATATGTAAACAATGCAATAAACTGGGTCTTTCCAGTCTGTATGGATAAGTAATATAATGTCTATTGGTAGGGAAAGTGAAATTGCCAATCCAATTTCAAATTATAGTCAATTCTACTTCATTTACTTCACACATACACACACACACACACACACACACATATATATATATATATATATATATATATATATATATATATATAAAGTTGAGATGAACTTTACTGACACTAAGTTAGGGTCATCTCCATTCAGGTATTCTCTCTGGTTACCCCAACTTTATAAAGTGGGATACTGGAAGGAACTTTTATTAAACAGCTGCTTGCTATCATTCAGAAACTACATTTGCTTATGAGTTATTATAAAGAAAATGTTAAGAAAAACTGACAAACTCAATTAATCATTTTTGCCCAGCACATAATACATTAGCCAAGTTATATATTAAAGATGCCAAGTAAGAGAATGTTAAAGCTATGTAAATTGTACTTACCAGCATTCCACTGATAAGTTATTGGATAGTAGCGTCTTTGTCAGCTTTGCCTGGTTTGGTCAGCTAATTGGAAAATTCAAGTACATCATCCCTGTGATGAAATAGTGAGATAAAAGTGAATAAAAGAAACGCAAATGTTATAAAGATGAAATATAAGATTTTATGTGGAAAAGTGAGTGCATCCATTTTTTTTATCAGATCTCCAACTTGGGAAGCCATCACTCATTACATGGATGTAAGTCTGAGTACAAAGGTTTTAATTGGTTGAATTTGTGATTAAATGAAAGATATTCACTTCTACTTTAGTCTCCCACTTCTTCTTCTTCTTCTTCTTCTTCTTCTTCTTCTTCTTCTTCTTCTATTTTCCATGTCCCTGCAAGAAGATGGTGATTATGGCTCTCTACAATTTTCTATCCTTTGTAGCTCTTAACAAATTTTGTCTTTTTGCTAACTCTTCTAAACTCTGTTCTGCCATGCATTTACTCAATCTTGTTAAATACATTAGGTGCAATTTAATTCTGTCCCTCTTGCTTTTAATCTGTCCTTTGAGTGTCAAATTTTCCAAGCCCCCTTTTCCTAATTATGTGCCTGAGAAATTTCAACTGCTTCTTTTGGATGTTAAGTATGTCTTCTTTTTGTTTCCATTTTCTCTCCCACTTGCAACGCCAAAATCTAAAGCTTTGAGTCCTGTCAATTTCCTATGATAAATTTGCGATAAGAAGACAAAAAAATTTTGAATATAGAAAATAATTAATTTGTGCACATTTCTACAGAAGAAAATTTTTTCTCAAAATTTAATCAAAATTCTGAATGAACCTGAATAAACATGTCAAATGTTGTATAGAACAGAATCTAATGATTACTATTCAATGAAAAAGGGTTCACAAAATATTTGGTTGATTTCGTATAAAAGATGATAAAGTTTTCTTAAAAAAAGCCTCTTTTTGAGAAAGAATTAAATTATCTCTTTCTCAGAAAAATTATGATAAACTTAATTCAGGAAATCTAATTGTACATAATACTTAATAGTGAGTGAGATTCATTTTGATAGCAACATGACACATACTGTTTTAACTTTATTTCTTTCAGTCTATTTAAGTGTTTTTAAAGGCTGCCAATGACATTCTCTTCTATTATGTGCTTGTCCCTTCAGTACGTGGTTGATCATGGCTTTCTACAACTTTCTATCCTTTCTGGCTCTTATTAATCTTTGTAATTTTATCATCTCTCATGTAATAAACTCTCATACACAGAAACTTGTCAGGTAGATGACTCACTGACTCTCTGTTTCTTTTGCTTTCAATCTGTCCAGTCAGTGTATGATTTTCCTCATTATGTGTCCCAGAAATTTAATTTATCTCTTTTTGATTCTAAGTATAAGTTTTTTTTTTTTGTTTACATTTTCCTTAAGATTTTCTTGTTTTTTATATGCTCGATCCATGGCATTCTCAATATCCTTCTGTAGAACCAAATTTTTGCTGCCTCAAGTCTTCTATTCATCTCTGAGAAAATTTTCCAATATTACCATTTAGGAGGATTGATAGTACATAACAGTTCAGTAGTCTTTTCTGTTTTTTTAATAAATTTAATAAATTATTTTAATTTTTTTTCCGTTTCTTAATACTTTGCTTAGTTTTTGTAATGTATCTTTTGCTATTCCAATGCACCTTCAGTTTTTGGTGTTAAATTTTCTGTCTTTCCCAGATTTTCAACTGTATCTGTTTGGTTTTGATATCTTCAATTCGTAATCTGAATCTTTGTTTTTTTTTTCTCTAGCTAACAACCTTTCGAAATTGATTTAGATCATTTCATTGATTTAAAATGTTTCCGATTATTGTTTTTTTTTTATTTTATCTCCCCATTCAATTTAACATTTCTTAAATTTAAAATCTGAATTTTGATATCTGTCTTTTTGCATATATTCCTGAGTTTTTTCTCTTGTGGAGTATATAAATCATTGTGAGTATTTATTGTACTTTTTTTTTTTTTAATCATTTTCATCCAGAGCAAGATGCAAGGCCTTACAGGGAGACAAAGAGAATAAGAAAACTTTATTGAGAAGAAAGGACAAAAATCAACAGGATTCAGAAAGACAGAAGATGAAAAGTAATGTTGCATTTAAATTTTTATTGTTGAGCTAACTAGTTACAACTGTATATTCTATTCTAATAGTTTCTGTTCTCACACTTTTTACCTGTGGAACCCTTTTCTGTTTTCTTGCTTCTCTGTCATTTACAATCTTCAAAAATTTAAATGCAATGTCAATTGCTCTCTTCTCTTTTTTCCTGAAACCTGTTTTTTTATCGTCCTTTTACTTCACTAAAGTCTTCTCATTCTCTTTGACTCCAAGTAACCCCTTGCATCTTAGTGGCATTATAAATTCCATACTATTGAAAAGGCAATTGGAAACCATTCCTCTATCTCTCTCAAGAACACATGGCAGTTCACAGATAATAAATAAAATGAAACTATGGAGAGTCATGGCTTCCACATCTTGAAGGGACAAGTTGCTTGATAAAAAAGAAGAGTTATACACAGTTATTTCATTATCTGTCTATATTTCTGAGATGATCAATTAGGACCCACTACTTACATTATTCAGACCAATGTCCTCATCTTTGTTGCCATATTTATCACAATATTTTGGCCGTTGTACACTCCAGCCTTTTTCATGTGTTTGGCATGTCAAAGAAGGACACATGGTACAGTGGATAAAGGCATTGGTTAGGATCCAGCAACAAGACCCAAAGAGTTGTAACTTCAATACCTGGTTAAGACAGTGGAGAACTTGGAGAGGTGAATAACAGGAGATAACTGATAACTGACATCCATTAGACATGACACATGGAACTAGAACAGTCTACCCCAGCGAGCAAAATAAAGGGTTGAGTTTGACATTCCAACCACCTGAAGAAGGCTGGAGCATACAACAGCTGAAATATGATAAATATGGCAACAAAGATGAGGACAGTAGTCTGAATAATGTAAATAGTGTACACAGTTATTTTGTCAAATCATATTTTTACTGAATTTGAATTTTTCAAAGTTTGTTTTCTATGTGATTTTCGTAATTACTAATTATGAAATTATCCATTAAATAATAAAGATAGCAATGACTTTGTTATCAAATTCAAGGAATTTTTTAAACTTTTGTGTAACATTATTTTTAATGCCTTTGGTAGTTGTTATTATTCAACACTTAATCTTATAAATATTTATAAAAGTTTTATTCAATATTTGATTTTTACAAAATGATGCCTGGAATATAAAAAGAAGGCAGATTCTTAAATAGTATCTTTTTCTTTTATGTTCTGTGTCCCTTCAGGATGTAGGCAATCATGTCCTTTGACATCTTCCTGTCCCTTGTAGCTCATTTTGTCTTTTTGTTATTTCTCCCAAACCCTGTTCTACTATCCATTTACACAAGCTCATCAAGTGCTGTTTTCCTCTGTCCCTCTTTCTCTCAATCTGTCCTGTGAGTACCAAGTTTTCCAGGCCCTCCTTCTTCATTACATGCTCTGGAAACTTCAACTGCCTCTTCCTGATGTTAAAAGTTATAATCCAAGATTGTCAATATAACAAGCCATTGCAAACTATAGAGAATCTGAATAGATATGTCAAATATTCTATTGATTAAAAATGTGGCATTATTTTTAAAAGTCTACAAATGACTTGTTATATTTATTTAAAAGATGAGAAAGTGTTTTTTAAAGCAAAGATTCATCTTTAAACTGTGAAAAATCCCTCTTTGATGAAAAGGTAAAAACTTGAAATTTTCTGTCTCTTTGACTAGATGCTATTAAAAAGAATAAAATGTGTATATTATTCCTCATGAAATCAGGCTAAAATAAAAGATTGGGAAACACACTGAAAAGTGTATAAAATGAAGACAGCAAAAAAATTATATAAGTAATATTTGAAGATTCTTCTTCTTTTATATGCCATTTCACTTCACTACATAAGCGATCAGGGCTCTCCACAACTTCCTGTCTTTTACATCTATCTTTTTACTATCCCACCCATATTGTGCTATCTTTTTACACAAACTTCTTAGGTTACTTGTTGTTTCCCTTCTGTTTCTTTTGACTTCATACTTGTGAGTGTTAAATTTTCCAGATCTTCTTTTGGCACTAAGTGTCCCAGAAATCTATTCTTCTACTTAACATATTTCTCTACTTAATAGTCACTTTATTAAATATGCTCTTCTAGCACCAGGTTGGACTGCCACCTTTTACATTTAAAACCACCTTAGTTCTTGGCATAGATTTGAAAATTTTCTTGAAGCACATTTAGGCCCATGATATTATTATAGCATCCCCAAATTCTTCAACATTTAATATCTGCACATTCAGGATTCAAATCTCTCTTTCCAGCACATACAGAAGGTGCACTATGGGATTGAGATCCAATGACTGTAAAAGTCTCTTTAACACAGAAAACTTATTGCTGTGTTCCATGAAACAATCTGCTACAATTTTTGATTTGTGACATGGTATATTGTCACGTTGCAAGTGGTCACCAAAGGATAGACACTCTAGTCGTAAATTGAAGCATGTGGTCAGTTATAATACCTAGATAGTCTGCAGTATTTAAACAATCTTTTACTGGTATCAAGAGTATATCAAGAAAATATTGCCATACCTTTACACAATCATCACAAGCATGAAACATTGATACAAGTCAGGATGGATGTATACTTTCATATTGTTTCCACCAAATCCTTACCCTATCATCTGAATATTTTAGTAGAAATCAAAAATAATCAAACGGCCAATGTATTTCCTATATTGTATCAGCTTAATTCAAAAGTTTTTTCAAATTTTCACTGATAAATTTTGGCAATTGTATCTACATACTATATAATTAATTTGATACAACTTGTCCAATAATTGCAGAATTGTATATTCTTCGTTTTCATATATAACATATAGACATTGTTTATTCTTTATTCTACAGCTTTCATAATTGTTAATTAGCAGACTATTAATTTTTAGAGCAAGTGTATCGCTGCTCTGATGTCCTGAGGTTGACCTTTGAGGTCAGATGGAAGACAAAACAATGAAGACAATTTTGATTGGCTGAGCCAGCATGAGAACAATAGGCAGAGAAAGTATTTTCATTATGTTGTTTATGAACTGTCAAGCTATGTATACATGTTTCCTTTCATGCCTGGAACTGCTCCTGAGTTGAATGAGGGAGCAACCCCACTAGATAGTTAGAAAATGTAGAACATGTCAGTGTAATTAATAAAATAGCTAAGTTTAAAATTCCCTGTTTTGAAGTTCTTTTACCCCTGAACTCAAAACACCTAGCGATCACCAGCCAAAAGAAGAGAAAGAGAATACAACCTATGAGTAAATTAGTACTGTTGACCAAGACATCCCCAGAATGAGGGAGATATACAACATAATGAAAAAAAATTGCAATTAGAGCCATTTTATGCTACCTGTAGGAAAAGGAATGAGTGCAAGAGCAGCGACAAAAATAAATGTATAATGTAGAAGGTCCGTGTAATTTCAAAGAATATGTGGCACAAAACTGTCTAGACGTATCAAGGAAGGTGACACCAGCTTTGAAGATAAACCAAGGTTAGGGAGACCTTCTGTTGTGGAAGATGAGGACTTGCTTGAAGTAGCCAAGTACAAGCACTCATATGTACATTGTCAAAAGAACTTCATTTACAAAGAACCATCAATCAACACCTCTATAAGTTCAGCTTGGTGACCAGATACTATCAAGAAGTTCCTCACAAATTGACCAATGATCAGGTCCAACAATGTGTGAAAATTTGCAAACAACTAATGGCAAATCCTCAAGATGCCTGTTTTGGTCAACAAATTGTAACTGGAGATAAAGAATGGATCTATTTTTGTAATCCTAATAAGAGAACTCAATGGTTTCATCCCGACCAGACTTCAGAACCTGTTGTCAAACAAGGGTGTTTTGATCAGAAGGTCATGTTACATGTTTAATAGAAATGTTCCACTTTGAACTTGTCCCACAAGATTATGTTGACCTTTATGCTCAATAACTGCAGTGAGTATATGATGTTTTGAAAGTCCACTAGTCAGATGGAAGTCCAGAACTTCCACCACCAAATTGCTACCTTTTTCTGAGCCATGGTTGATTTCCTATGCAGACAGACTGAAAATGGCTGCAGGGAATTTTTTGCCTCTAAACCAGGCAAATGGTATGTGTGGAATTGAGCTTCTGGCACAACAATGGCAACAGATAATAGAATATAAAGGGAAATATTTTGATGAATAAACGCTTTTCATATGTAATTTGTTTGAAGTGTTAATTACAGCTTGAAATAGAGCTTCAAATTGTTCTTATCTAAAAGGAGTGGCTTCTTGGTCCCATGTGTTGTGCATTCAGAGAGGTTATCTCTACCTCTGTTATAAACAGTTGTTATCTGAGCTAATGTTGCCTTTCAACCAATCAATCCATCAATACCATCCATCAACAAGTACTCTGCACCCAGAGTATTGCCACTCACTAGAATTTTTATCTTTTTCTAATCATTTTCTGTAAACCCTAGATATGATTTTATATAAAAATTTTAATAGGTCAGCATTTTTTTAAAATGCCCAGACCCACTCATCTGGCATTAATGACCATTCATTCCCATACTAATACATGAAATGAAATTCAGCAGCTCACTATGATGATATTTAAATGTCTATATCCATTATAGATGATTAGAAAAATGCATAAAAACACATTCGTTCATGTTTACTTAATTAAGTGCCAGTGAGTGTATGTGCACGTGAATAGAGGGACTAGTTATGTGCTTCCCTGGGAAAATATTTGAGTTCATAGATAGAGGTTTTTAAGTGTATCTGAATATATCTTCTTCTATATGCTGTGTCTTTTTTGGACATGGTTGATCATGGCTCTCTCCAACTTTCTGTCCAGTACTGCTCTAATTTCGTCTTTTTTTATCACTTGTCACAATCCGCTTCACATAGCTGGGTTTGGATTTCATCCAAGTTTGTTACATTCACTAGTACACAATGTATGCATAAGAAAATATATGTTGGGAAATGTATAAATCCACCTCTTCTCCCCCACCAGCTATGGGTTAAATAGTAAGAGTTGTATCTGGAAAAATCATTGTTATCCCCCAAATAAATTATTAATGCAATATTGACTCACAAAAAAAAAAATTATTCTTACAATCCAAAATATGTTTCAACTTTAAATTTTTTTTTTTTTTTAAGCGTTTCACCCCAAGCAAGGCGGGAAGCCACTAGGATGCAAGGGATTACAGAAAATTTAGATCAAGATCAGGTAGAAGTGATAGAAGAAAGGATGAGGAGAAGGGTAGTGGATAGATCAAGGCAACTGGAGATGTTGATTGACAACCAACAAAGGGTTGACAAACCATAAAAAACGAATTGATCAAAACCAACTTTTGTTATTGGATGGCAGAACTAGGACAAATCCTTGTTCTGATATCCATTGTTTTCTCATTTGCTGTCCCTTAAATTTCAAATCTTTCTTGTTGTCAGTATATATTTCTTGTTGTTTCTATTTTCCTTAAAACTTCCTTGTTAATCACATGCCTTTTTCTATGGTATTCTCAACATTCCTTAGTAGAACCGAATCTCTGCCACTTCAAATCTCTTCTTCATCTGCACACAATATTAATATGTTGACTGCCAAAGATCAATTATAATTCAAACGCATTCAAACATCAACTTTATAATAGCCAACTTAGGCAATAAAAAAATTTATGAGTTGATTTTTAGCCTCAACCGAAGTCTTAACATTGTTTTCACACTATAATTATCATTGCAAGTAAACTCATTGCTGGCACCCACAGATAAAAATGTATCAGAAAGTGTCAAGCATGAGATACATTGTGGTGAGCATCATAAGAAAAACTGCCAACCACAAGTTATCTCGTGATTGACAGGTAATGTGTAAACTGCACAAAATATGCTGGTGTTCAGACACAGAAAATTTTAAGAAACATTTCAAGTAAGCTCTGGAATAATAGTGACTAAATGAACACCTAAATACACAGTTTTCAAATGTGTACATAAAATAATTTTTAGAGTAAATGTCTGTAAAAATTAAAATACTTTTCATATCCAACTAATATATAATAATAATAATAATAATAATAATAATATGTTGTGGAATTTTACCATACATAGAGACAGAAGAATCAAAGCTAATCACCCAGACATCGTGATTAGAGACGACAGAAACAAAAAAGTGTCTTCTTATTGACATGGCAGTCCCTACAGACTGTAATGTATCTTTGAAGATCTTCAAAGAATTATGAAAATACAAGGATCTTGAAGTGTAAATGTCAAAAATGTGACGTATGTGGACATCCATAATTCCAGTTGTGGTTAGAGCCCCTGGATTTATTGAAAAAGGTTCTGATAGACTCATTGAAGGGATTCCTGGTAGATCATGCCTTAAAGAAATACAAAAATTGTACTCACAAGTACAGCTCACACATTAGGAAGAGCCATATCAATATAAATGCGTGTGATCTTAGTTTTTTTTTTGTTTTTTTTACAAAAATGATCAGGGGAAAATGTCATGAAGCCATTTCTAACCTTAGCTGTGGTTGGGACCTGAACGGAAATGTGCATACAACAGAAATCTAAGGAAATAATAATAATAATAATAATAATAATAATAATAATAAACAAATAATAATAAAAATAATAATTGACAAAAAAAAAGTAAAAGAAAAAAACTATATTATATCTTATTCCCTTACCATTAAATATGAAGCTCTTGCTACAACTTCCTACAATATTTCTACTTGAACTCATTTATTTTATTTTTCTGTTACTAATAAGTAGCATCAAATTGTGAAGAACAGATATAGAATTCTTTTTTATATAAATATTGTACTCACAAGTACAGCTCACACATTACAGAGAGCTGTATCTATGTAAAATGTCTTTGTTTCTTTTTACAAAAGTGATCAGTGGCAATTGTCGCAAAGCCATTTCTGACCTAAGATCTCTGGTTGGGATCTGAAAGAAAATGTGTATACAATAGAAATCAAAAGAAATAATAATAATAATAACAATAATAATAGCAACAACAAAATTAACAAATAACAATAATATAGTAGAGTAAAAAACGAAAATATTTTTGATACACCCATATACTTTTCTTTTCAATTGTCTTTTTCTTTATATTCATGACAAAAGTATCACATAAACATTTGAAATTGTTTGGAGAGCAACTTCTTGAAGCCTCTATATTATTATTCTCTTGCCTTAGATAGAAACTTAGATTAGCTGCTGAGCAAAAGATAAAGCTGACAACATAGGACAAGATGGCAACATTAATCAAGTTTTTCATCAAACTTGTCAGGCATTATAATAAGCAAGAGATTAATCCCCAGATTTATTAGGTTTCTTTTAGAATCTTGATGCAACTATGAATTCTACAAGATATGCAGTGGAATCTTCATCAATTCTAATATTTACATATATTTTGTTCTTGTTTGGTAACTTTATTCTAAAACTCTTCTTTATAATAAAAGGCAGGTGTCTTTATTCCTCGGGCCTTTCCCCTCAGAATAATGAGATTAAATGTTAATTTTCAACACTTTTAATTCCTTTCGCCATGAAAAATACAGTATAAGCAAAAAAGATCAAGACTTTAAAATATTGTCAATATCTAATAATTTGTAATAATAAAAGTTTTTAATAATATTTTTTAATAATAAAGGTAAGGTTCTTTATTTCTTATTGGAGGGATTTCAAAAGATGTGTGAAATGTTTAGCAAGGTAAAATATAACAATATTCATCAATTGTGTGTTGATCATGGAACTTTAAATGGAACCCTTTATTTGATCTATGGAAGTAGACTGTTCTCACTCAGCTCTAAATGTCTAGGTGTATCTCATTTAGTTCTTATTTATTACCCTCCCTGTTTCTACTGCCCAGCCTAGGGACTAAATTCACAATTTCATCAAATTCACAAACCAACATTTTTTTTTTTTTTTTTTTAAGTGCTTCACCTCAAGCAAGGCATGAAGTCACTAGGACACAAGGGATTATAGAAGATTTGGAGCAAGATCAAATAGGAGTGATAGAGGAATAGATGAGGAGAAGGGTAGTGGAAAGATCAAGGCAACTGGAGATGTCAATTGACATTACATTTGAATAGTTGGAGATTATAGCTCTCAGGGAAACTGGAATAGGGAAGGGAGTTCTACAGGTGAGAGGTGTGAGACATGAACCTATTGGAGTAGAAGAGACGGCTACATTTAACAGTTTTGACAGTGAAAGGGTGAGAGCGAGATGCCAGCCTCATAGGGCGCTTGAACTCATGAAGTCTGGGAACCAGCGAATGCAGCTCCTCGAAGCAATTTCCATGAAAGTATTTGTAAAAAAGACAGAGAGA
Source organism: Acanthosepion pharaonis (assembly GCA_903632075.3). Taxonomy (NCBI): domain Eukaryota; kingdom Metazoa; phylum Mollusca; class Cephalopoda; order Sepiida; family Sepiidae; genus Acanthosepion; species Acanthosepion pharaonis. The sequence continues at coordinate 810,273 of CAHIKZ030003615.1, read as the reverse complement.
GGTGACGGCGCATCTGTGAGAGAGTGACTGTAGACGAGATGTCAGAACAGAGCCAATTATATTGCATATCTGCCTCTGGAGCCTATCAAGAACCCCGAGGCAAACAGAAGGGGATCCAGACCATATATGGCAGCAATACTCCATGCAAGGGTAAATTGTTGATTTGTAGATATATTGATCCATAGGCATGGGACAATCCTGAGTTTAGAATTTGGAGCCTTAAACCTATACTGCCTACTGCTGCTGCTTGTTATGCTTTACTTCATTGAATGAAGCTTCTTTTTTTCTTACTGCTCCTACTGTTGAAGCCTTGCTGACATTTCTCTTTATTTACTAATGGTTCCCATATTGTATTTATTTCTATGCTAGACCTACTAGTGATGACCTCATAGTCTAGTATATGCACTGATTATTTTTTACTTCATACTATAGCAGTTAGTGACTACCCTTTTCCCCATCATGCATGATCAGCAATGCCTAATTTCATTGTCTCACCCCTAATTATGGCTTTTTGATGATCTTTTAAATTTATATTTGAAAATATAATGTTTGTGTAACCAACAAAAGAAAAATCCACAGTAGAATTCACTGCCTCAATCCAACTAAACAAGATTAAAATTCAACTTTGCCTAATCGAGCAACTGAAATATAAATATAGCTATAAAATGTGAAGTTGGTGTAGCGACTATCAGCACAAAAATGAAATTAAGGAACTGTGTTCAAGTTCTAGTCAAGATTGTTACTTTTACTTCAAACTAATATCATTGAAAAAAGAAATAATCCATATCTTCTTCCTCCAACTATAGGCAAAATAATTGTGAAAACTGAGCATTCTAGCCTTGGAAGGACAGCTTGTCCAAAATACTTAAACTGAATTCTAAAACTCAGCCAAAACTTAATCAACCATAGTTTCTGAGAAAGGTTCATTATTTATCATGCTAATCTTAATCCATGGCTGTGTTCATTCAGGATGTGGGTGGTCGTAGCTCTCCACAACCACCTACTCCTTGTACCCCTTAGCAATATTTGTACCTTTGTGAAACTTCCCATCACTATTCAACCATTCAATCACACAAGCTTCTCAAGTATGTGCCTTCCTCTGTTTCTCAAGCCCTTGATATGCCCTGTGTGAGTCGAATTCTCCAAGCTCTCTTCCTCATTATATGTAAAGGGAATTTAACCCATCTCTTTCTGATTCTGTTGTGGAGTGATTTCACAGTGGAGGCTTGTATTTGTACTAAGTCAGTCCTAAAATAGGTTCGACGTACAAAATGTTAAGAACTTCATATAATAGGTATGATGCAGAGTAATCTAGTTGTGGTCGCTGATAGTTTAGTATTCGACTAACAGTCATCCAGCATCGACCTCTCTCAGCGACCCCCCATGTTACTATTACTACTCCTACTTATTATAGGTGGGAGAGTCTATTAACTATAGAATAGGTGTGTTCCACTATAACAGATTCTGAGTCTAAATTTTCTTTTTTGTTTCCATTTTCACAGAGATTTCTTCATTGCTTATGTGCTCTGTCCCTGGTATTCTCAGCATCCTTCTGTAGAGCCATATTTCTGTTGCCTCCAATTTTATATTTATCTGTGAGAAAATTGTCCAGCATTCACTGCCATGCAAGAGGATTACATAACATTTCAGCACACTTTTCTTTGTTTCTAATTAAATTTTTCTGGTTTCTTAATAATTTACCTAGCTTTTGGAATACATCTTTGCTTAGTTCAATATGTGTTTAGATTTCAGTGTCACATTTTTGATCACCTGTTAAAACACTTCCCAGGACATTTCCAGTTCATAGTTTAAATAAACAAAAATAAAGAAAATTTTATATACAAACCAATACCATAGCAACTGATTCACAACTCCACCACCCCTCCACCCTAACACATATGCAGGAAAAAAAATTTGAAAGAAAATATAACAATTTAATTTGTTAAGTCGCATATTCTATCTTTGGAAGTTAAATAAAAATATTTGTTTGCTTGTGAACTACTTACTTATGGTCATAAAATAAGGGCACTTCTATATAGAAAACATCATTATTCCAAAATATTTCAGTGCAAATAGCAACAGAATGGTATCTAATGCCAAGATGTTTATCATTTAAAAGTGTTATTTTTACATTGATGAAAGAAATCATCTGGCAAAGATAGATTTGAAAATATTAAAATTCATTGTAAATTGATATCACAAGTGAATTATATCTATAACAGGCAAAGTTAGTTGCATACACACCCAAGAAGCTAGCTGTGCATTGCCTACCATATGAAAAAAAAATACCTTGAATGTATTATTTATTTCAATACCAAAAATAGTGTATTGTTACTTGGCCCTCATTTGCCATTCTTGATAGAGTTCAAATCATCTAGGCGGACATGTGGGTGATCAATTATTTTCCACCCTACAAGCCCTTTCCCACAGATGAAATGTCACTAGCATCTCACTGCTTTCTTACTATTTCCATGGCATGTAATCTGATGAGCTATGTTCTTTAGAACACCCCCCCACCATGAGATCTTTGCAATTCTAATCTGAGTGTCTCTTAGAGAACATTAGTATAAAAGAATATATTTATTTCAATTATATCAATTTATTTACATTGTTCAGACTGTTGTCCTCATCTTTAGTCATATTCACAATGTTTCAGGTATTGTACACTTCAGCCTTCTTCTGGTGATATATTTTTGAAATTCGGAACCAAACCATTTATTTAGTCCACTGGTAGATTGTGCTATTTCACTATGCCATGCCTTTTGTGGATATCTTAGTTTCAGTTATTTTCCCATTTAGTAACTTAGTTCTTCAAGTTTTTGTTCACCTCTGTTTTGGCCAGGTTTTGAACTCAGAACTCTTTGGGTCAAGTCACTAAATTACTTCAACCAACACTTTTATCCACTGGGCTTGGGGATATATATTATATGACAATAAAGATGAGGACAACAGTCCAAACAATGTAAATAGTGTAAATAGTTATAATACCTCATCTCAGAAATATAGACAGATGTTCACTTATATAACATTTCAAAGATAAAAAGTGAATTTATATGTATTGTAATGAACACTCAAAATTTGTAAGCAAATATTTGCCTTTGAAAATTTGCAGCAGTAGTAGTAGTAGCAGTAGTAATATTACCTTAAATTTTTATTAGCTGAAGAATTGTCAATGATTATTAATTTTTAAATCATATTTTTCATCTGAATTTTTGGTGCTTTTTTTCCTCTAGTATTATTAGCAGTATTAATATTATCTTTAATTTTTTTCATAACATGACACCTTATTTTCTCTTTCATCTTAATTTTACTTTTTTTTTAATCCTGTCACCCCAAGCAAGGCAATAAAGCCACTAAGACACAAGGAGCTACTGAGTGTGAAAGAATAAGAAAAAGTATTAATAAAGTTTAGATACCATAATAGAAAGTTCATCAAAGCAATTACCATGAAAGTATTTATAGAAAAGATGCAGGGAAACTACATGGCAGTAGTGACTGAAGCTAGGATATTAATAACATTGAAGATACTTCTTTTTTTATCACTTGTTTATTTACACATGTAGTATTGTAGTGGCAAGGTTTCATTCTGTTACAATTGAGATGGCTAGATGTTACCATAAGTTCTATGTTAACAGTTTCTTTTCTTGCACTTCTCACTTCTGGCTTTTTGCTTTCCAGTCAAGTTTGATCTTCAAAAAGTTAAATAGAAAGTCAATCTTTATTTTCTGTTTTCTTAATTTCTGTTCTTTTATTGTCCTCACTCATTAATAATGTTTTTCTCATATTCTTTCACACTCAGTGACACCCCTGTGTGTTAGTAGCTTTGTTGCCTTGCTTGGGGTGAAATGATTAACAAAAATGTCCACATATACCAGGTGTAAGAGCAAAATTGTCCAAATCATGAAACAACAAAATTGTCCAATTGTTAGATTAAGCTTTGAAACGTTTTTTTCTTAGAAATGATTAAAGATATCTTACTGGAACTTTCCAAGGTTTTTATAACACTATTGGATTCTACTTTAATAAGATAGTATAATTACTCTCCAAGTCTCTTGATGGTTTTTGAATGGTCTTTGAAGATGGAAGACAGAGTATGAATTTTGATATCATTACTGAAGGTCTGAATGATATTTTCCTCTCACCATTGCTCAATTGAGAAGACAGTAGTTCTGACACAAGACAATTTTAACCTGTTCTCTTTCTAGCTAAATAATTCAAAGGGTTTTTCAGTGATTCTTATGACAAATAATATCAAGATGGCTAAACTTGGGATGGACAATTGTACTGTGACACGATTTGTACAATTTTGCTGTTACACCCAGTATATACATTCATGGAAATATACATGCAAAAATGCTGCTCCATCTAGGCTGGAGTTGTACACTCCTCACTTTTCAGCCTTGACTGAGTTTAAAAGCATTTGTGTGGCTTTGTAAGTGATGAATTGTTTTCCATTCTACAGCCTCTTTCCCACAGTCAAAATGTTGCTAGCCTCTTGTTAATCTATCACTATTTTCATAGAAGATGTTCAGGCAAACTAAAATCCTTGGTTCCACCAGTCCTGACATTCACACTTAGAGCCTATACTTACATTATTCAAACTATTGTCCTCATATTTGTTGCCATATTTATCACAACATTTAAGCCATTGTACGCTCCGGCCTTCTTCAGGTGGTTAGAATGTCAAACCTCTCCAAGTGAATTAACATGCGATAAATGATAACTAACATCCATTAGACATGGCACATGGAACTAGAACAGTCTACCCCAGCGAGTGAAATAAAGGGTTCAGTTCAATATTCCAACCACATGAAGAAGACCAGAGCGTACAACGGCTGAAACGTTGTGATAAGTATGGCAACAAAGATAAGGACAATAATCCAAAGAATGTAAATAGTGTACATAATACGTCATCTCAGAAATATAGACAGATACTGTAGGACCCACTAGTTGACTCATCTTCATTCATTTGATATTACATTGGTGAAGAGGACATTCCACTCAGACATATTTTTCTCAAAGCTGCTGAATTATGTAATGGACACCTGAGGGGATAGGTCCCTGATTGCTGAAATCTTAAATTCTACAAATGAAGAGTTAACTATTATCTATCCTACATATCCTCATAATATGAACCTCTTACTCCCCCCCTGTATACCCTTAAAACAATGTCATTTAGTAAAACTCTACCTTAAGTGGCTCTTGGTCTTTGTGTTTAATGAACAATCTTAAAAACTAATATGCTCTTAAAAACACTCTTAACTACACATGTATAGAAATGCTTATATCCACTCACAAATGCACACATTTATACTCACATTCTTACACATATATACAATCATAGAAATACCCATATCTACACATGTAAGCACACGCAGAAACATTCCTGCCCAAACATATTATATAGCCTTATAGAAACTTTCATACCCACACATACATTCAATTATGTCCACACATGTATACACACATGCCCACATGTACCATATACGTAGAAACATAGAAACACTAATGCCTACATATATAGAGACACTAGACAGAAACACTAGATAGAAACACTAATGGCCATACATATATTATATATAATGCTAGCAACACTCATGTGCATACATGAAGCTAATCATTTAAGCTTAACATAAGCTGGACTATGAACGAAATCATCAAGCTTGTCTCTGACCATTATTAAGAATTCTGAAAGTAGAAAACATCACAGAGGACCAAAGCCAAAGGCAATGCAAGCAGCAAGTAGAAAATTGGCAAAGCCAACAGAAACCCCAGAAAGGATCAAAGAAAGTAGAAACAGTCAGTTGCATTAGTTGGCCAGTCTTCATTAGGGAGCGACAGGCACAAGGAAGATAAAATGAAAAAGAAATGAAAAGAAGCCTTGGGGCATGTGCTGATTCAAGATTGTTCTATACAACCAAGTAGAAAAAGGCAACCAATAAAGTGTCACTGCTGTATCATGTGACACATATTTTAATTCTATACTGACAATTTAATAATAAAAATCAAAAGAAATAAAAAAAAAAATAAAAGAGATTTCTGTAAATTTGTCAGATTTCCTTCTTTTGAATGTGGAACTGTTTTGAGAATCATAACGTCTTCATCTGAAAAATATCTAAAAGTGAATTTCATGCCTTTTTGTTTTGCTTTAAAAGAAAAAATAATGATTCATAAAACGTTATAAAAGTGAATAAAAAAATATAACATTACGCAAGCCACATGACTTAAGAATTTTAGTCACTGTGCATTTTTTTAGGTCGACACATTTCCATGAGTGGCCCATGATTCTGGAGAATGGGTGTTTTTATTGAGTCACCAACTCTAGACTGCTTGCTAAACAAGGCTATAAAGCCTAGACTTCAACATTATTTAACTGTTGAGATGTTGTGAGTTTCCCGCGTGTCGGTGTATGAATCAAGACAAACAGAGTTGTAGAGGAAAATACTGGTATATTCATAAAAGCAATTAACAATAGAGTGATTAGTAGAACGAAGGTTGGTTAGTACGAAACATTATCCAAAGTCTATAGTCCAACGGTATGTACCGGGTAAGCTTATCTGGACTGCTCACCCTGACTCTCTCTCTGACGCTCTGTCACTCTCTCTCCAGAGCTGACTTATATAAGAGGGACCAGTCCATTACTAGTTAGAAGGTGGGTGCGCCCCAACATTAACCCTTAGATAGGGGGAGAAGAGATGGATTCATGCATTTCCCAAGCATATTTTTGTAAAAGTGAATGTAATGAACACTGCTCTACTTTTCTCTTTTTTTTTTTTAGCATTTCAAACTAAGCAAGGCAGGAGTGTCACTAACACATGAGAGGTTACAGAGAGTGAAAGTAAGAGTAAAGAGGGGTGTTTAAGGAAAGGATAAAGAGAAGGATGGGGATCAAGAAAAAAAAACTATCAGAAGATGGCGATTGACATTACATTTAAATTTTTTGAAGATCATAGTTATCAGGGAAGCAAGTAAGAGGAAGAGAGTTCCACTGTTGGGAAGTGCAAGAGAAGAAGCTGTTGGAGTAGAAGAGGTGGTTACATTTAACTGTTTCAACAGTAAAAGGGTGGGACCAAGATGCCAAGCTAGTAGAATGCTTAAATTCATGCATTTGGGGCACCAGTGAAAATAGCTTGTCAGAGCAGTTGCCATGAAAATATTTGTAGAAAAGACAGAGGGAAGCCACATCATGTCCATGAGAAAGTGATTGGAGAAGCTGCCAGGTCAGGACCTATCACATTGCATATCTGTTTTTGCATTTTATCGAGAACCTCAAGATTTACAGCAGGGGCACCAGACCATATAAGGCAACAATATTCAATACAAAGATGAATGGTAGATTTGTAAATTTGAAGAATGGACTCAGATGAGAAAAACCTTCTGGCATGACACAGAGAACCAAATTTTTCTTCTTCTATGTGTCATGTCCCTTCAGGATGTTAGTAATTATGACTCTTCACAATTTTCTGTTCTTAAAAGCTGTTAATAAATTTTGTCTTTTTGTTATCTCTCTTAAATCTTGTTCTGTCATCCTTATTAGGTACAAAGGTGGAGTGAAAATTTCATAGGCTGATTATGAAGGAGTTATGCTAAAACTGTGAAATCTTGCATGCATTAATTTCAACTCTTCTTATTAATAACTGAATTGTTTCTTTCCAGGTAAACTGACATCTGACTGTTCAAAGAACACTTCAAATGTAACTAGTAGCAACTTCTCTTGAAAATGGACAAAATTTGGCATTGTGGCATCATGGTATTATTAAGTGCCTGCAGAAAAAGGGTTTAGCCCCCAAGAATATTTGTTTTGACATGATTGCGACATTAAGGGATGTTGTTTCAGATTTATCAATAATGTAAATGTGAACAGCTGAATTTAGGAGGGAAAGGGAAAGTCTTGAAGATGACCCAAGTTATAGATATCCTACAACTGCCACCAGTGAGAAAAACATTGATTATGTTCAACACATGGTGATGGATGAAAGCCTATTGACCATAAATCAAATAGCTAATGCTATTAACATATTGTTATGTAGTGGTTTCACAGTGGAGGCTTGTATTTGTACTAAGTTGGTCCTAAAATAGGTTCAACGTACAAAATGTTAGAAACTTGATATAATAGGTAATGACACAGTAATCTATTTGTGGTCGCTGATACTTTAATATCCAATTAACGGTCGTCCGACATCGACTCACTGACCAACTCACTGCTGACTGTTACTACTACTCCTACTTATTATAATTGGGAGAGTCTATTAACTATAGAATAGGTGTGTTCCACTATAACACATATACAGCAAGAGAGTTGAGAATATTCTGTACAAGGAACTTGGCATAACAAAGGTTTTTATGTGCCATGTTTTCCAATCAAAAGCACAGTAGTCTGATTACATCACGGGAAAATCTGACATTGTTTGAGGCAGATCCAGCTGATTTCCTTGGAGGTTTCCAAACTCAGGATGAGTGTTGGTTTCATAACTTTAATCCATGTCCTGGGTATGATGATAAACTACATCCTCATCCTGGGTAAGACAATAAACAACATCTGACAGCAAGGCCTCTGATCAGGAGGTTTTGAGGAGTGTGAAACCACTTCTTAATTGCTGGTATTCCCAGGTCCACCCTGACATGGGGTGGTCACACCTGTTAGGGTCTCAGCTATGGGTAAATAGTTAACCCCACTAAACTGGGGTCAGAACACTATGGAATTGTAAAAATAGGTTTTAATACCAGTAATACATTTTTGTAAATGATTATTACCACCAATAAATTTTTGAAGGAAAAAATTATTAGGAGTAATAGATTTTTGAAAAAAAATTACCAGCAATACATTTTTGAAGAAAAAAAAATTAGTAGCAATATATTTTTGAAAATAAAAAAATATTACAAGCAATAAAAATCTTGTCTATCAGCAATACATTTTAGAAAAAAATATTACCAGCAATACATTTTTGAAAAAAAAATATATTACCAGAAATACATTTTTGAAAAAAAATATATTACCAACAATACATTTTTGAAAAAAAAAATATTACCAACAATACATTTTTGAAAAAAATATTACCAACAATACATTTTTGAAAAAAAATATTACCAAATACATTTTTGAAAAAAAAAATACATTTTTGAAAAAAAAATATTACCAGCAATACATTTTTTGAAAAAAATATATTACCAACAATACATTTTGAAAAAAAAATATTACTAGAAATACATTTTTGAAAAAATATTACCAGCAATACTTTTTGAAAAAAATATTAATACATTTTTGAAAAAATATTACTAGCAATAAATTTTGAAAAAAAATATTACCAGCAATAAATTTTTGAAAAAAATATTAGCATTAATACATTTTTGAAAAAAATATTACCAGCAATACATTTTTGAAAAAAAAAATATTACCAGCAATACATTTTTGAAAAAAAATATTACCAGAAATACATTTTTGAAAAAAAAATATTACCAGCAATACATTTTGAAAATATATTACCAACTATACTTTTGAGGAAAAAATATTACCAGCAATAAAAATCTTGTCAGTATTAAATAACCCATTGAGGTTGATATGCTATAAAACAAAACAAAACAAAAACCAATCACTTTAAGCGAGAGGCAAAGACACAATACATACAGTGGAAACATGCCTCCTTACTTGCTCCAAAGAAGACCCAGGTCGTTTCATATGTAGGAAAGGTGATGGCCTAACTTTTTGGATGCAAAATGCACTGTGTTTATTTAAAAGGGCTATACCATCAATGTAGAGTACCATGCTAAATGAGGCAATTATGAAAAGCCCAAGAAAAGAAAGACAAAAGGGTTATTGTTTCATCAGGACAATGCTTCAGTACTCACCTGCTTGCTTTCAATGGCTGTTGTACATGACTGTGGTTTTAAATTGGCTGATCACCTTTCCTATTCTTCTGATTCAGCACCATATGACTATCATCTGTCCACCAAAATAATAAAAAAAACACTTGACTAGGAAGCAGTATCACAGTGATGATGACATCATGTCTACTGTTGATGCCTTTTTTTTGACCAATGGGATCTAAACACTCCGATGGAAGAAGTGTATGCATTGCAAGAGGCAGTACATTGAAAAATAAATCTCAGTTGGTCACATTCTATGAGAGTATCTTGGTCAGCTTTTATACTGCAATTATAAGTATAATTATCCATATTTGTAATGAGCACTGAGTACAAAACTTATATCACTTTCACTTGTATCAAACAAGAATATGATAAATAACAAACACCTACTTCAGCCAAAATATCAAAAAACGGCTTCACATTTCATTAGGTCCTTACTATTATTTAACTGTTTTAATATGCACTTAAATATATAAATAAAACACTACTTAAAAGAAGATAACTTTCAGAAAATGTAGGAACAATTATTTCTCATAAAAACCATTAAGAGTTTAATGTATTCCATTTTGGGTTAGGCCCATTTCTTTGCTTCAATATATATATATATATATATATATATATATATATATATATATATATATATATATATATATATATATATATATATATATATATATATCAGGATAAAAATTAGAAAGATTTGAGATAATTATAATTAAGTAATTCATCAAGTCTAGAAGAAACCTCAAAAGAATTCCAAAAGCACTGGACGGCCATTTTGTCCTATATTTGGGATTCATCAGCAATGTGCATCCACTACTGAGAATTGAAACCCAGACAGTTACATTATCAGGCAAACGTCATACCAACTGTTCTAATGGGCCTTGGTGACAAAGAGGTAGTGAATCAGACTCGATATAGCACCGCTCAATCACATATTCTGAGTTTCTCTTTTACCCATAGGACTGCACCCCCACGAGCCACAACTACTATCCCAAGCCGCGCCATCCAGAGCATTAGAAGCCAGTTCAAGCAAGCATATAAAAGTGATAGAAATTAGAAGGATTTGAGATAATTATAATTAAGTAATTCATATATATAAAGAAATATAGTTTTAAGGCATGCTATATTTATGGGATAAGTGCTCAGTATCAGAAATAGAGTGTATGTAAATATAAATATAAAAGTGAACATTGAAGTCAACACTCAGAGGTGACAGGCTGTTGAGAATGCATTTGGAAAAACGATTTTAAGTGTAAATTCAAAAATCTGTCTGAATCATTCCTTGATTAAGATTTTAACACATATGCATTCAACTTAAAAAAACCTGTTATAATTTATATTAAAAATAGCAGTTGGCTAAGAATGTTAAAAAAATATTCACAACCTAGCTAAAGATTTCAACTTCAAAGATCTATTCAAAATAAAAAAACATAAAATGTATTCTCATTTGCCAATTTCATGTAATGATTTTTGTCTACAATCTGGATATCAAGTTAGGTCATCCCAGGTGTTAATACAACTGCGATAATACATCCTTTCTTTTCTCCCCTTCCTACATGATTGTGTCTAGCATGAAACAGCCTGTCACTTCTGAGTGTTGACTTCAATGTTCACTTTTATATTTGTATATATCTATATCTATATATCTATCTATATCTATATCTATATATATATATATATATATATATATATATATACTTTTAAAAATCAGAAGGTCAGTTGAATCTGTTACCTTGGTTTCAAGCTTATGGCATCCTCAGGCGATTTTTATAAAATAACCTCTTAACGCATTATTTTTTTAAAAGACTAATGAACACTATATTATTTTTTAAAAATAAATAAACAAATGCACATCATTGAATTTAATAGAAAGGGAGGAGGAGGATGTGAAGAAGGAAGAATTAGAAGAAGAAGAAGAAGAGGGAAGAAAAAAAAGTAAAGCAAGGGTATTATAAATGTATTAATGTGGTGGTGGGGGTAATTGAAATATACATTTTTTTATCCAGCCTCATATGTGCTTAAGAGGAATTTTCTAATATATAAGCAAGGACGTAAGACTTCAGATTTCTGGTTCTTTAGATCTGGAAATGTCCTAATTGCTAATTTTTCCTGTTCGCAGAGGTTGAAAATATTGTTGTGGTTATTATAAGATTTTGCCTTTTTTAAAATTTTCCAGTTTACAATTGGATACCTGTTGTTTTTTCTTGAGGTTTAAATTCTAGTTTTAGTTTCGTGACCCTCCACCTTTAAGTTCTTCTCATATCCTTTCTTTTTATCTTCAAAAAGTTTTTACTAGAAGAGTTTCTGGATAACCTAGACTCTATTCCTTTAGGGATGTGCTTTATTATATTTGTAGGGTGGTTGGATCTAATATTCACATATTTTAATTTTCCACTGGGTTTCATGTGTGGGGAGACACTGCCAGCTTAAAGATTTAATTCTATGTCCAGATAATTGACTTTTTTATTCATTTCAACTTCTATTTAAAAGCCGAAAAGATCTTTTGAAGAGTTTGAAAAGTGCTTTTCTTATTGTGTCATTTGTTCTTCTGTTGTTTGGTGCTATCATCAGGCTATCATCCCTATACAGACCGTGGTTGTTTGCATGTACAATTTTGTTAATTTCTTATAATATATGTAGTCCTATTAACTCTGAAATCTTAGCTCCATCAAACAAACCTTGTGGTACATCAAAGCAGTCTTTTTTTTGATTTCTTAACCAAGGTTACTTCATTGTAGAATAAAACTGATTTGCAGCAATGTAAAATTATTTCCTTTTGATCAGGTGTTTTGTTTACAAAGGTTTTAGCAAAGTGCAAAGCCTCCAGCAGACCTTTCTCAGAGATAGATTGATAAAAGTTTTTGATGTTGTATTTTATAAATACATATTAGTTTTATTTGTAATTTTGTGGAACCAAGAAATACAGTCAATTGTGTCCTTCCATTGATTGACCTGTGTAGCAATTCTTAATGAATTGCATATTTTTTCAATATTTCTTAGCTTATTTAACCCAGTTTAATTTTGGATTTATTAGATCAAAAGAAGGATTATTTGTGAATTCATCTTTATAGTTCTTTATACTTAGAAATGCTTGCTTGCAGCATAATATGCAGACCCTGTTGTTTATTCCTAGTTTGGCTGTGATATTTTTCACCTCCCCATTTATACATTTAATGTACGAGTCTGGTGCTTTTTGTAAATTTTTGTGACTTTATTTATTTTTTTCTGGTAAACCTCTGGGTTCATGGTATAAATGTTCTTTGTTTTGTCACTTTAATTAGAATATTTTTTGTACTTTCTATTTTTTTACTGCAGCATTTAATAGTTTTTGGAAATTGCTATTAACTTTTGTGAATTTGATGCTGTCAATATATGTCATATCCTTTTCAAAGTTAGCTAGTTCCTCAATAACAGGTGGGTGGTTGTTAGTTTTGAAATTAAATTTTTGCATGTTTTCTTTGTTCTTCAAATATTTATTCAATGAAAATAGTACTGTCCATCTCATCCTGGTAAGGAATTGTTCAGTCGTTTGTAATAAAATTAGCATATATTCCTCCTTGTTTGGAATAAGAATATTTTTTAGCAAGTGTGGTATTTTGAATTCTTGCATTATGGTATGCTCCTTGAATAATAAACAATTGTCATGCACTCAAAAAAACAATAGTTATGCATTTGAAAAAAATCCGTGTAATACCGAATTAACACACATAAAACATAAGGTGTGTTAGAGTGTGCCAGTTAAGATGGTTCATGAAAGCGTAAACAAAATACACTGTAAATGAAAGTGCTCAACTAGAATTTCCTCTTAAGCACATATGAGGCTGGATAAAAAAAAATGCACATTTCAATTACCACCTCCATCAATACATATATAATAATCATGTTTTCTTCTTCTTCTTCTTCTTCTTCTTCTTCTTCTTCTTCTTCTTCTTCTTCTTCTTCTTCTTCTTCACATCCTCCTCCTTCTCTTCTATTGCACCTAATGCTGTGCATTTCTTCCTTTATTTTTTTTTAATATAATATAACATTCCTTAGTTTTTAAAAGCATTAAGAGGTCACTTGATAAAAATCGCCTGAAAATACCATAAGGTTGAAACCAAGGTAGCAGATTCAAGTGACCTCCTGATTTTTAAAGTTAAAAGCACTACATGCTATTTTTACTTTTATTTTATTTTTTTCACATGTGTATTGAGCATTTTTCAACATCATTGTTTCCTGGTCTGATTCAGCACTGAATTAAAATTATGAGACCAAGCTGCCAATCTTGTACTGCACTTAAATTCAAGAAGTCCAGGTGCATCAAGATCAAATCTGTGGAAAAACTGTCCAAAGTTCATGATCTTTGTTGACCATCTCATATAATTACTAAAGAAAAGATCTTATCAGATTCATCCTGGCATTTTTAAGAAAACTACATTTCTAATTTAAATATATGTGTTGCAGCTCCAAGTGACATCTTGTGAAGAACAGTTTCACAGAGCTTGACAGAACCAGAAGACAAAGATATTACTTTTCTATATGCACATTTTCTTTAGAAGAGCCATTTTTTAGTACCTGAAAATTCCCACCCATATCTTTTTGCAACACAGTAATCTACTTTTAACAACTTTTGTCTGTATAGGAAGTTTTAAGGAAAATAAAAACTAGAGTGGATCTGATGCTAACAATCAGAAAAAGACAGCTGAAATTTTGAGGACACATAATGAGGCAAGAGGGTTTGGTGAATTTAATGTACCCAGGGCATACTGAAGGCAAGAGAAGCAAGAGAAAACAGTGAGTAACCTATCAAACGTGTTTGAATGGATGGCAGAAGAATAACAAAGAGAGGTTCTAATGGTAAAATATTATTTAGAGCAGCTAAAGAAAGGAAGTTGGAGAGAACCATTATTGCCCACGTCCAGAAAGAACACAGCACATAAAAGGAGAAAATATGGCAGTGAATGATGGACAGTCTCTTCATAAATGAAAAAAAGACTTGAGATGATAGAAACAATAGATTATAAAAATAACATATGAGTAACAAAGTGGTCTTCATGAAAATTTCTGTGACACATAATGAGGAAAATGAGCTTGGAGAATTTAACACTTACAGGGTATATTGAAGGCAAAAAGAATCTGAGGGAAATAGTCACAAATCTACATAATATGTTTGGGCAAACAGATTACAGAACAAGAACAAAAAGCGAATGATTTCATAGAGAAAATCTAGAAAAATCAATTACTTATAAGAAGACAGAATGCATGACTGTTGGTTAAATAAACTCCCAAATTGTGAGCTATATGTTGGGGATGTCAAGCTTGTGTGAATGAATGGTAAAGACATAAAATGATGGTAAAGAGCTAAAATTTTGTGGAGAGCCACATCCTGAAATGTCATGGTGCATAAAGAATAAAAAAGAAGACTGTAGTTTCATTGCAGTTTCTTGAACACTTCTGTTCATTTAATTGGTCTGCCTTTCTAGTTTTTTTTCAGCTTGTTTCTTGCAGTCTGTCTATCTAGTTAACTATTCTATTTCCATCAATCTCAGTCTGTTCATCCATCTCTGTTATTAGGTAATTATACAAAGCATTTCAAATCTCTTTCTATGTAGTATATATTTATGTTTACTGGGCTCGCATATCACAGTATTCCTGTCTGCTAGGGTGGCTAGTTAATCCCTGTTGCAGACGTCTTTTCAGGCACATTTGAATTTGTTCAATACCCACAGTCAACCTAGGATTTATACTGCAACTATTTTGAGTGGACCTTAGTTACACTTTCTGGAAGAGAGTACATTATCTAAGATGATAAACATTTTGAACACTAAAACCCTCAATCATGAGACTTTCCACAAGCACAACTGTCTACAGCTTCCAAACAGTTTTTGTTGACCCAATTTCTCTCACATCCATGGTATGGTACCACACCATGGTACCATCTTCCCAGGTTGATATTATCAAGATGACAACACTCTGGAAAATTAACCACAGAGAAATTTGAATCTCTGTCTAATGGTTGGATAACTAACTTTGTAACCACTCAGCTATGTAACAACGCCTTTCAAAAATTTTTAAAATTGCAAACATTTATAGAAGACCTTTAAATGGCATAATTGTCCTGTAACCATTAAGCTTTGATTACAGATCTTTAATCACTTTGCATGTCACCACCCACAAATAGCATGCAAAAATCCAGGAAGCCAAGTGATGACGGAAATTTAACTTTTCTCATTAGATACTGGCCTAGTGTATCAAATAATAAATCAAACAAGTGATTAAATTCTGAGTCATATAAGCACATTGTCTTTGACCAGTGCTAAATTCTTCCAGTTTTGGTTTTCTGATCCAAGAATTTTGCCCATGGCATTCCTTAAGATTCCTCCACTGTTTGACATTTCAATCTTCCTCTTTTCACATACCTTTATCAAAGCAGTTGTAGGTTATCTTTTTTGACACATACCATTCCATCTTTTCCATGAACATTTCTAGTTCTTCCTGCAACTCAGTGGCCAGAATGTTACTTTTAAGGTTTCTGGCTGGGCCCAACAGCAACAGTTTCTCCAATGTCCAATTAATCAGTTCTTTGTTAATCCAAAGTTATCAGTTTTAGGTTAAGCAACCATCATTTTTTTATCAACAACTACATTACAAATTATAATCCTTGTTTGCTAAATTTAGGTAAAAGACATTTAGCACACTGCAATGATCAGATGAAAAAGGGAACAAGCCACTTATTAACACTATTTTCAAGACTTTTATCAAGCAGTATATACAAGGTATTTCAAAACTTGTAAAACATATTAAGAAATATAATATAAAAATTAAACTTTTGATACACAAAACTGGTTAGATAAATTTCCACTAAATTACTGTTAATATAATGTTGGGTAATTATAAACAATACATATATATATATATATATATATATATATATGTGTGTGTGTGTGTGTATATATATATACATATGTGTGTGTGTGCACATATATATATATGTGTGTATGTATATATATATGTGTGCGTGTATATATATACATATGAAGAAATATAGTCTTAAGATGTGCTATAGTTATGGGATAAAAAGCTCAATATCAGAGATAGAGCGTATGTATATATAAAAGTGAACATAGAAGTGAACACTTATAGGTGACAATCTGTTTCATGCTAGATGCAATCGTCAGTCCACGATTGCGTCTAGCATGAAACAGACTGTTGTCTCTATGTTGACTTCTATGTTCACTTTTATATATATATATATATATATATATATATATATATATATATATATAATAATAAATAAAGAGGTTTAAACACTAGTACTCCATGGTATATTTTAGATATATGTATATATATGTATGTGTATATTAACCACTAATATTATTTATATATATATATATATATATATATATATATATATATATAATTATTTAAAAAAAAAAAAAATATGATTCGATTGTGACACAGATATTACTATGTTTCGAAACTGGTCAGCAGTATTTAAGTTTAATTCCAATATTAAACCTTAACCACTGGGTGGCAGTTTCATTCTCAAGTGTTATTTTGGAATAACTATGGTACAGAATGTTTTACTCATTTATAGTTTTGAAATGGATGTATGGTCTAGGGTTGTTTCTTCTTTATCAAGGGTCACTGCTTTGATGGAAGTAGAGGTGTTTGTGATATGTCAAGTTCTTGGATATATATATATATATATATATATATATATATATATATATATATATATATATATATATATATATATAAATGAACTCACCTATCAGTTTAATCATATGAAGATCAAAAACTGCAAGACTGCCAATAGGGATGATTTTATTATGGTAGCAATCTTTTATGTATAACACACAACACTTTTGTTCAAAAGTGATCATTGAAAATGGTACAGTGTTCATGAAATTTCCATAGGACTTCCTCTAGTTTGAACACAGAATTTTCCTTCTCCTAGACTGGTTGCTACAGAACCACTGATCAGTATGGCATTTGAATACATTAGCTTGTTTGGCACAGACACAGTATTGGCTATGAATAGGTTTATCTTACTATCATTCCTGCATTTGGTCCATTGCATTTGATCTTGCATTTGATCTTGCATTTGATCTTGCCTGCTTTCTTACATTCTTTTTCACCACAGTTGGTGAATTATAACTTAATTGCTCTCACTTGAATTCCTTGGCTTGCTTTATCATAGAATAAAGTTTTATTATTATTATTATTATTATTATTATTATTATTATTATTATTATTATTGGAGTACCTAAATCCTCAGTGTACTTGGATGGTTACTAATAGCATCTGTAAACAGAAAAAAATCATTAGAAATAATGGAAGGGGTACTAACTGTTATGTAATCTCCTCAAAGATGAAAAAGAAACTTGAAACAACAGAAGTTTAAAAAAATGGAAACAAAAAGCAAACTTTTACTTAACATCAGGAAGAGACAAGTGAAAATTCTAGAGCACATAATGATGAATGACCGCTTTGGAAATTTAATAATCACAGGGCATATTAAAGTAAAGATGGACAAAGGAAAACACAGCCTACCTAGCGAGGTTGAGTGAATGAATAGTGGAGCAGGGGTTTGGGAGAGATGGCAAAAACACAAAATTTATTGAGAGCTACAAAGGACAGGAAGTTGTGGAGAGCTATGATAGTCAATTAACATGGCACATAGAGGAATCATATTGGCACAGTGCCATCCACTATTTAGGGAATGTAAAGTGAAAATAGTGTCCACAAACAAAGAGAAACTGATAAAGAAAATAAAGTTCTTTATTTTTGGGTGAAGTAATTTAAAGAAAAGTATGAAATATCATGTGACTCACAATAAATTACCTGAACTATTGATAGCATCTTACATACATACATACATATATATATATATATATATATATATATATATATATATATATATATATTAAAATGTATCTTAAGCTCAATTCCTCTTTATTTATTTATTTTTTATCCAGGACTAACAATAACTTTTGCTTACAAGAGATCAGTCACAGATGGCGCCATTTAAACAAAGAACTGTCTCTTCCCTCTCCCAGATTTGCCAGTCCAATTTAGAATTCAGTATGTTCTTGTAGTCAGCAGCACTAATTCTATTGTGAATTCTGGCAATACCATTAATGGCAATGTGTTTCCATGAGCCTGGAGGTCAAAGATATCTTTATGCTACAAGTCAGATACATTAATCTTACACAGATAAGACAAGATGAGAAAGTCAAGTTCTAAAAATGAGCAATGAATTCTTCATTTTACTTTGGTACTATGAAAAGGAAAATACCTTATTATTCTTTGTGTACATTCCCAGAATAGAAATTCTCAGATTAGGAAGAGCATCCACCTGAATTTAATAGAACCATTCCATAATGTCTGATTTTGCCACACTTGAGAAAGAGATACTTATGGTTGAAACTAAGTATTTTTCCCCAAACATTCTGCTCATAATCAAGATATTTTCTATATATTTCTTGTATATATAAGGTGATAATGCCACAGTGATAATGCCACCAAGGGGCTACTGAAGGTGAAAGAGAAGAAAAAACATTAGATAGAACTGGAAACCCAATCCTAAACAGGAAACAAATGATAACCTCTACTTCTGTTCAAAAGCCTTGGATGAAGTGTCAACTGGACTATGTATGTATATGGTCCTGTTAAGTAGGACAGACTGGGTTCTATAGCCTTCAGTGGCAAATGGTCTAGGAGAAGGAGAACTCTGAATTCAAAACCTGTAGAGGGCTGTTTGGGGACCTTGTGGCATGGAGTGCACCAGGCCTCTGTATTCAGCCCTTCAAAAAGTGTGGATGGTTCTGCACAAAACCTTCACCACTATAATCAAATCTCATGTGCTGGTGTTGGGTTGTCAGTTCCTAGGAACTGATCTGCTTTGCCCTCATGCATCAAATTCGACAGGAGAGTCGATATATATATATATATATATATATATATATATATATATATATATATATGTATGTATGTATGAGTAAATATTGGATGAGAACCTGACAAAATTGTAAATAATAAGATAATCTGAAGGACTTCTATTTTGACATATTTCACTGATGTATTTACTACATTAGAAAAAGAATTTGATTTCAACAAAATTATTCATGTTTGATTGACAAAATACAACCATAAAATAAAAAAAAACAATACTTCATGTATATCATGTTTTATCTTGATAATATGGATTTTGCTGAAATAAAATTCTTTTTTCTGATGAAGCCACTCAATTGAGGAGACATATAAAAATAGACATTTTCCAACTTGTCTATTAAATTTACAAATATACATATAAGTGAATAAAGACAAAAAGAAAATTTTTCTTTACCAATGCATTTCGTCATCTGAGTGACTTTATCATGGTAAATGATATATTCCCTCAGGGGATGAAACACATTGTTAAGGAAAAGTTTCCTATTGTCTTTATTCATATTCTCTTTTTACAGAGATATTTTATTTATATCTGAATTTTTACACATGCATATATACATATATTACAATATGTAAGCGTATGTATGCATATATACATATATTATAATATGTAAGTGTGTTGATTTCGATGTAAGAGTGCCAAACAGTCCAATTTAGACTACCTACTCAGAAAACTTTATTTTAGTGGTCAAGTTTATATCTGCCTATCCATTCATATATATATATATATATATATACACTACTGTTCAAAATTTTGAAGCCACCTTAACAATTAGCATAGGATGAACTTGTCAGAAGGGTGAAAAAAATGAAAAGGAACTCTTGAGTCATTGAAAAAAGAATGCAATCAATTATCAAACTTATACTTTCAGAAACTTTCATAACAAATGCCAAAATTTGTGCTGCAGTAATGAAGGCTAAAGGAGGATATTTTGACGAGAGCAAAATTTAATCGTAAAATGCTTATTTTCTTTATGTCAGAATAAAATTTCTCATGAAAAATGTCTCACTTTTTGACCATGTATAATAATTTTCTCTTATTTAAAGTACAAAAAAACTACTTCTTGGACCAACTTTTGAACTGTAGTAGATATAGATATATATATATATGTAGTAGATATAGATATATATATATATATGTAGTAGATATAGATATATATATAAGTAGTAGATATAGATATATATATATATATATGTAGTAGATATAGATATATATATATATATATGTATACAGAGATGCTGGACAGAGGCTCAAAATTGAAGCCTGCTAAAAGGTTCTATGGTCACCAATTGAAGGGCACTGAATATTTAGGACATCTAGATATTATTCTCCCTTCAGATTTCTGAATCATATTATGCTCCCTTACAGATTTTGATATCACTCAGGGGTCCATTTTTGTCCAAATCCATGAATTTGTTTTGCTCATGTTATGTCTAAAAAAAACACTGCATAAAATTCAATATTTTTTCCATAATGTTGAATGCATTAAAATTATTCCACTTTTATCAAGAACAATCATTGCAAAATATTGCCAATTTATTTAAGATGGAATGAGCTATTATGTCATGTCTCTAGTTTGTATTTAGATATTTACCTTTAATTTTTCTAGTTGAATGGTTTACCTATATATATATTTTTAAGCGTTTCACCCCAAGCAAGGCGGGAAGCCACTAGGACGCAAGGGGTTACAGAAAATTTGGAGCAAGATCAGATAGGAGTGACAGAAGAAAGGATGAGGAGAAGGTTAGGGGATAGATCAAGGCAACTGGAGATGTCAATTGATATTACATTTGAATAGCTGGAGATTATAGCTATCAGGGAAACTGGAATAGGGAAGGTAGTTCCACAGGCGAGAGGTGCGAGACATGAAGCTATTGGAGTAGAAGAGATGGCTACATTTAGGAGTTTCAACAGTGAAAGGGTGAGAGCGGGATGCCAGCCTCAAAGGGCGCTTGAACTCATGAAGTGTCTCTTTGGCAGTACTCAGAAGCAGGAGGACTTACTGTACTCTACACTTTTTGTCCTTCTTGACTCTCTAAATTCCAACCTGTTCAAATATCTGAACACTTATCAAAGGTGATTGTTTTACTATAACTTGCTTTAGTTTATATTCCATCAAGGAGATGAAAGCCTTTTCCTTTGCTTCTAGTTCTCAACTCATATTTTCAGCAACCCTATTTATTGCTCAATGATCTCTGAAAAGTTCCTTTGATGTTTCTATTGTGGACTTTCCATCACTCAATAACTTTCTCATTCTTTTCTTTTTCTTTTTTTTATCCTTTCCATTACCCATGTTTCAATATATATTATGCAAAAAAACAGTTTTTACTAGATTCCAAAGTCTTTAAACTAATATGAGTTTAATCTGCATAATAATATCAGACTGCATATTTTATAATAATTCTATGATCTTTAATAAAACATGTTGAAACTACCTAAAAATTTAACTCAAGCTTTGTTTTTACTCTTGAATTAATTACTTAAAATTTGACAGTTTGGCACGTATGTATGACAAATTTTTTGTGTGACATATTTTGTCTTTTGGAACTTCATCGGACTAGGTTTGTTTATGTGGTTGTAACTACTCAGTCACATGAATGAGAGACACTGGGAATTTAAAACTTAAATTTAATTTGGGTATATAATCTAGCCAATTTCATTTAGATTCTTTTACTTGATATATAAATTTCTTTTTTGTAAACAGCCAACTGTTAAGGAAACCTGTCAATCTTTGCTGCAAAAGCTTAAAGTTCATTTTTGTGTAACAACCACAGATCTCTATTGTGGTTAGTCCTGAAAATTAGTTTCTGGGAGAGATCCCATTATCTAGCATTACCAACAATTGAATAAGACCAGTATACTCAACTGCTCAATTAAAATGACTTTGGATTTCATGCTTGAAAAACTATCTACAGTCTTTGAACAGTTCTAGCTACCCCATTTCACCAATTTCTACTAATTTTCCCTTATTTTACTAAGGTCTTAGTCAATAATTTGGGGCAATTTCCAACTGTGATCACCTAAACACCAGGCTGATGGCATAAAGAAGTCATCTTCCTGACAAATCAACCATACTGAGATTTGAACCAAGGTCCAATGGTTGGAAAGCAAACATCCGTGCTTCATCAAAGTTTCAGCCCATTAAGCTCAGTACCTCTCCACACGGTGGGCCATATATATATATATATATATATATATATATATATATATATATATATATAGTGGACACTGAGGTCAGCAAATCACAAAGTGGTGCCATATATATAAAATGTCAAGCCAACACCTATAGCCTAAAGTTTGCATTCAAGCATGAAACACTATCACTACCCTGTGTTATCCTCAGTGTCCACTTTTATATATATAATGATAAGGCACGGTGGAGTAATGTATAGTGGCTTGGATTAAGTAATCAGAGAGCCAGGTTCAAATTCCAATCAAATCCATTGCATTTACTTACGTGCAAATAACCTTGGGAAAGGTATGAATCCTTTTCCTCTCCCCTCTCCAAACTATGAGTAAATAGCAGGACAGACTGGGTTCTATAGTCTTGGGTGGAAACCAGTCTAGGAGAAGGACAACATTGAATTCAAAACCTGCTGAGGGTTGTTTGGAGAATCTGGCTGTCAGTTTCTAGGAACTGAGTTGCTTGCCCCGCTTACGTCGAAATTGACGTGAGACTCCAGTATAATGATAATGATTGCAGTGACAGTTGAAAGTACTCAGATTAAAAATATGAACATTGGAAGGTTTACGAATTTTAATCTGATATAAAACAACTAAGTGATAAGTTAGAAAAATTTAATAAAAAATTAGACAAACAGACCATGACAGTGTTGTTTAACAAAACTTGTTTAAAATTTTTGCTGCCTAAATACACCATATAGATAGATTGGTAGATCTCAACAATCTGAGATAGATAGATAGATAGATAGATAGAAAGAAAGAAAGAAAGAAAGAAAGAAAGAAAGAAAGAAAGAAATGAATAAATGGAGATACATATGAACAGGATGAGAAAGATATACATGTCAGAAGTGTGGAGGGAATGGAGGAGGGAAAATACCAAAAAAACAATTTGGTGTTCCTGATTACATTTTGCTCTACAACTCAAATTTTGGGGATTTTATATTGAGAGCTTTTTTTGATTTCCTCTTCTTAAATGTGGCAGTTTACAGCCTCCTTTTACAATATATTATTTTATATTTTATATTGTATTTTAAATTGAAATATATATATATATATATATATATATATATATATATAGATAGATAGATAGATAGATAGATAGATAGATAGATATGAACAGACTGAGATAGGTATGAAAAGTTTGAGATAAATAAATATAGGTAGATGTCTATAGAATCGCAGATTTTAGTGTATTTTTATGTAGTGTATAAATATACATAATTCATGTACATGTATGCAGTCGACTTTCTATATATTTTCAAAAAATAAAAATATACATTAAGCCTTCAAAACAGAAAGCAAAATCATGGGTTAAACTCTGTGCAGTATTCAATTCAGCAACTAAAAGTGACGCTGACTCTGAAAGGAAGATAGTCCCAGCCTTTTAAATGAATGCCTGTTCTTATTACACACGTGCAGACAACCATATCTTTATATTAACAAATCATCTGCAATATGTGCCAGTAGATGTTATATGTGCATAAATTGTATTAAATTATGAACACCTGCCTCAGTTATCAGTATGACACCATAAACTGATTGGAGCTCAACTTCAGTATTGCCAACTATAGAATTGACATTATCTATATTCAGCTAAAAAGGCAATGGCAATGACAAAGCTGGGAATATTTGACCCGTCTTCAACTGCCTTTTAGTTTCTTTTACAAATAATTCTAAGACAATGTTGCCATTAATTTCTTTAAAGGTTGGCAGTGGCAGTTTAGACAAATACAATACAGAAGACTTGTCAGACACAATGGTATAGCTAGACTGTATGCTGCCCAGTGAGTGCAACCTGGAATGCACTTGATTTTGCCACACCTACCATCCATCCCCACCCAATACAACATATTACATATATATATGAGTCCCTTTCATATATATATATATATATATATATATATATATATATATATGTCATTCGTATACAGGTTTGTTTCACTGTATCACAGCTCATCAGTAGGACTAGGCAACTGAATGCTTCAAGCTAGGATCGAAACCTGACCGATTTGGTATCAGTCTGTGTTTCTACCCTTAAGCCATCAGCACTTCAGCAGAGAGAAAAACAAATTCTAGCATATTGTTTTTACAAATGTAAACCAACACCAGGCAGCCAGAGTGCTCTATTCATTATAATTGTGTCTTTTTCCAAATGATCAACAAATCTTAATTAAAAATTTATAAATTAAAAATTAAGACATGCAGAAGTATGTGAACCCTGAAATTTAATATTTGGTGGCTGCTCTTTTTGAGGTTTCAATGTCAACCATTTTTTTTCTATAATTTTTTAAAAATTTTTGGCAGTAGTGAGTGCTGATTTTTGACCATTCTTTTTGGCAAAACTCCCACAATTGCTCGATATTACTTGAGTTTCTTGTATACACTGCCTTCTTTCATTTGAATCACAGATTTTCAATTGGGTTTAGATCAGAACTTTGACTAGGCCATTCCAATCCTTGAACTTTGTTTTCACAAACCCATTCTTTTGTGGATTTGATTTGATGCTCATATCATTGTTGTGTTGGAAGTTTCAGTCCTGACGTAAACCCAACTTTTACCAAATAAAGAACACGACATAACATGAACACTTCCAATAGCAAAAACTACAAAACATGTAACACTTGTAACTAGAAGATAAAATAATGATATAATCAAAATGATAACTTTCAAAACTACCAAAGACAAAAAAATTGGAAAGAAACTCTTAGAATTGATTGATTTATTCATTTTCTCTCGTTTATTATTTAGTAATATTTATCCTTTTACCCTGTTAATAGTTAATATATATATATATATATATATATATATATATATATATATATATATATATGTATATGTGTATAAACTTTTCCCCAATATTGTTCTTAATAAATAAAAATATATATTGTTATCTCATATATATATATATATATATATATATATATATATATATATATATATATATATATATATATATATATATATACAGTGCTGTGCAAAAGTAAGTGAACACCTAAGATAATATTTTAAAAAATTATCTTTTTTTTTCCAGATGATCAAATCTTAATTAAAGTATATATTCATTAAGAAAAACCTTTATTAAAATCAATTACGACCACTTTCAAAATATTTTATCAAGCTGGAATAAAAATATTAATTAAAAATTGAAAATTAAGATGTACAAAAGTAAATGATCCCTTAGATTTACACTCTGTATTTTTGTTTTAAATGTTTGCCATTGTAAATAATTTTGGGGTACATGTAAAAATCAAAATGACACATGTTCATTTTTGGTAAGCTGTGTGTACTGCAGTCAAACAATATAACACTATGTATGCAAACATGTGCAGTTAGAGACTAAATTAAATAAAAATATACATGCAAATATCAAAAGAACTTCCTGAAGCTTTAAATAATCACATAGTTGAAACCTATAATTATGGAGAAGGCTACAAAAAGCTATCAAAAATGGTTTGAATTACATGTCAACACTGTGCAACAAATTATTTATAAATGGAAGTCCTGTTGTTTCAAGTCTCTGAGGAGATTATCCAACATTCACTGCAATACAAAAGGATTGCTATTATATATGTTATCCATGGTATTCTCAGCATCCTTCTATAGAACCAAATTTCTGTTGCTTCAAGTCTCTTCTTCATCTGTGAGGAGACCACCCAGCATTTATTACCATATAGGCAGACTGATTTTATATATCAAAGTTCAGTACTCTTTTCTCTGTTTCTAAAGAAATTTACCTATTTTTAATACTTTGACAAGTGTTTGGAAGGCATCTTTTGCTATTCCAGTGTGCCTATATTTACAATATATTTTTGATATTTCTTTCTGTTTTCATGACTTAAAATGACTTTACCATAGAGCTTTAGTAGTCACACCAGAATACATATAGATGGATCAACTATATAAAAAGCTCACTTTGATTTGCCTGATATAATTTAGAAAGAAAATCAATCTGAAAAGGGTTAACTTACTCTTAATTCTTATTTTCTGCCAGCCTATTCTTATCTTCTCATTTCTTTGATAGTAACTTTCTTTTTCATTTTTAATTACTCATGTGCACTGTCCCAGATAAGAAAAAGGTGTACATGGCTAAATATTAGCTTAAGAAAATATAACCCAATTAAGCTGAAAATTGGTGAATTAGTTTGATTTATTTTGTATTATGGCATATCAATCTTACTGGGTTATTTAATGCCAACAAGATTTTTAAGGTATGTATTTATATTTTTTTTTCCAAAATTTATTACTTGTAATATTTTTTCTTCAAAATTATATGGCTGGTATTCTTAATATAAAAATCTATTTTTCATACTTTCGTTGTGTTTTTGACACAAGTTTGTTGTTTAACTAGTTGCCCATAGCTGGGACCCTAAATGATGCTACCAACACAGGTCAAGGTGGACCTTTGAACAACAGAAATTAAAAAGTGTTTCCATGCTCCTTGAAACCACCTGATCAGAGGCCTTGCTGCTGGATGTAGTTTATCATCATATCCAGAATGATAGGAGGATTATGGTATTGGTTATTGAATTTGGTAGCAGAGTAACTAACAAATCCCTTAGTAATGTTGATGTACACAGACTAGTAATAACTGTGCAAGACACTTAACCAAGATGAGATATCCCTAGTCATGGAGAGTAGAATGAAAAATAATCTACCTCTACTTTGGGAAGACATAGAGGGGCTGACACAAAATGATTTTAAACTATTTTCTTTCTAACTGTATTACTCAAAAGGTTTTTCAGTGATTCTTAGAACAAATGGTGTCAAGATGGGTAAACCTCTTATCTGAAAACCTGGAAAGAAGAAACTCAGTTTAGTGTTTTTTTACATATTAAACAAAATGTCCTTAGCAACAAGAAGAATTTAAAAAATGTTATTATATTCATATTGTCACCTGAATAGCATTTTGTAAATTCTTCTAGTTACTAAGGACATTTTGTTTGTTGTTAATAGTTATTTTGTTTTCAAAAAATTCATTTCGTTTTTGCCTTGAAAATATCCACATTGGAGAAAACGTGTGAGCTAATAATACAGTTTTCCTATTGTCTTATGCCTTTACAAATACTGTCTTTTTTACAGGTTAACTCTGAGAAATTTTTCATATATATATATATATATATATATATATATATATATTTTTCATATATATATATATATATATATATATATATATATATATATATATATATATATATATACACACACACACACCCATATATATATATATATATATATGAAAATTATATATATATCATATGAAAAATTATATATATATCATATCATATTTTTATATTTTTCTCAGTCGTTCATATATACCTCATATTTTTCTTATCTCTCTATCTATCTATCTATCTATCTATCTATCTATCTCAGTCTGTTCAGATTTATGCATTGAAAATCACATGAATAAGGCCAAGAAGCACAATAGCTAAAAGGTTATGGTAATAGCAATAAAAGATGTAAGCAATAATTTTCAGCATTACTTACAGTTATTATAGACTGTAAATAATGCAGAAAATTCTTCTTGGATTTTATTTAATATCATTGTATATCACCATCTTCTCTTGAAAGAGAATTATTAATGATGCCCACATTGTAAATTTAAATATAGCTTGCGATAATACTACCAGTGGACCAGGATAAAGAGTAACATGCATACCATATGTCTATAGAGTATTGTAGTTAGGTGTGAGAGTAGGTAGATATATAAGCCTACAGTATGTAAATCTATTTAAAGATGTATTCAAAACATGTAAATGTATTCAAAGATGTTTATCACAGAATTTTGCAATGCTGAAATTAAAGCGTTTAAGGCCTACATAATCTTCACCATCTTTCTTTTCCTCCTGTTGCTGTTGTGTAAAGAAAATGTGCTTCAAAATAACAAAACTTTGTGTTGGAATTTATTTTTTTATCTTATGAATCAACATAAATCGCTTTAACAATGACAGTTCACCTTTATAGCAATTATAAATGACAGGAACTAAAGTAAAATAAAGCAGGTGCAAAGAAGACAACAGATGCATATTCAATTGCTTCAAGTGGTCTGTAAGTTACCCATAACACTCTTTGTTAAGCATAGACAAAATGTTAATAATAGATCAAAACAAAAGTCTCTAGCATATTTCAAGTGAGTTACAAATATTTATATATTTATACATACGTTTATTCAATCAAATATTTGACATTTTGTTCTACTACCTTTCATAATCTTTGAGACAGCTTCATGATTCCATCCTCTCAGAACTTGGCATTTTTCAAGTATCTTTCTTATTCTAAATGATTCCAGTAATGAACTGATTTAAGTGTTTTTACAGACTTTCAGAGAATTTAATTTTTTCCCATTAAAAGAATTTTGTAAGGATCAAAATAATTGGTAATTCAAAGGTGCAAGGTCAGGTGAGTAGAGTGGGTATTTATGTTGTACTGATTTTTGCTATATCTGCTAAAAGACATTAGGTTTAGTGTTGTCATGATAAAGAAAACACCATTCCAATTCTGGATGTTTTTCATTGATTTCTGCCTTTAATCAGTCCAATTGGGAAAAGAACTTACTGTATTTTCCTTTGTATGACTTGAGTATAAAATGGCCCCATGTTCCTGAAGTGAAAAACAGGTAATAAATTACATTCTTGAGTATAATGTATACCCATAGTACAACCATCCCTAAGCAATTTTATTTTTAAAGTTCTACCATATAATCCATTACAATCCCAATTTCGTACTTATATTTCAATAAAATATTTAATTTTTCACAATATTTAGAAATAGGAATGAATCAGATGTTTATTTATTGCATGTTTCTTCTGCTAATTTACATTTCAAAACTTATTTTCAAATTTTTCATGGGAAAGTACTTTGTTTTATCATTAATATTATCAAAACATGACAAATCTTGTGCATTCCTTTTATTAATTTTTTTAATAAATTTTGATGAATTTTCTGTCTTTGCAACAAAAGATTATGCTGATTCCCAAAAAACAAATATTGCCTACATGTCAAATACCTTTTATGAACAATTGTGATCAATTTTGTATTAGGTTGGTGCAAAAATAATGACGTAATAATGTCGTTTTTTGACGTATTTTTTAACGTCAAAAAACGACATTCTTACGTCATTATTTTTGCACCAACCTAATATTTTATTATCTTTTGGGTTGAATGTATTGGAAATCTTGCTCTTTTACATATGAGGTTTTTAATCTGAGTAAATTTTCTGAAAACATGTACTTATGTATAATATCAACCTCCCTTTTTCTCTTTAAATTTTGGTTCAAAATTTCTCATTTTATGTACATACATTATCTGAATACATTGATTGGTTGTTTTGTTTTTTATGGTTTATCAACCTTTTGTAGTTTACTTAAAGCCAGAAATTATTTTTAGATTGTAAGAAATGTTGATGATAATAAAGAATTACTGATACACTTCCTGCTATTTAACCGATAGCTGTGCAGAAAATGGTTGCTTTATACCTTTTCAAAGTGTATTTGCATGTAAATGAATATAACAAACCTGACTGGAATTGGAACTTTCAATTGGATTTCCAGTTCAAAGCCATTATCCATTACTCTACCTGCACATCCAAGTTTACAGCTTGGCAGGTTCTTATGCTATTACACATCTAGGTACTGACCAAGTTTGACATTGATTAACTTTGGTGATTATACAAGAAGCAGTCTTTAAATATGGCATGGCTGTAAGCTTAAATGAATTCAATGTCAAATTTTGGTGAAGGAGCTCAAAATACATAATGCCCTTCCAACCTTTCCAGATACACAGTATCAATTTTTTTGACTTTTACATTGGTTAATGGTGGCTTGTTTTGTTGTTCCAAAACCTTTTTCACTCCATATTGTTGTCAACAATCCACTTTTCATTGCCTTCAGTCATTCTTTTCAAAAATGGATCAATTTTGTTACATTTGTGTAGATGATCTGAGATAGAAATGGGTTTCATTCAAGTTTTTCCTGTTAAATCATTAAGTACCCAAACATCATAGTGGTTCTGCATCCAAGTGTTTTAGATGCCTTACAATGTTCATATGTGTGGAGTATCTCTTCAGTTTCCCATTCTATGTGACTTTGATTATTTTTAAGCAGCATTATGACTGCAGGCCTGCTGAAATGTTCTTGGTCTCCCAGATCAATATTTACAATTCTGAAACTTGCAAACCACTTGTGAACAACACTCTCAGTTATTGCACCATTTCTCAAAATGGCACACATCTTTGCTGTTTTTAAAGCATTTTTTTCCTTTCTGGATATAAAAGAGCCTCAAATGAAGAAAAACCATTATATTTTCCTGATTCTAGTTTTAATATAAAATATTTAACATTTGCAATTAACACACAAATTACAGTGTAACCCGGATATAAGAAAGTTGTCGGGACTGGAGAAGAAGTCTCTTATATCCGGGTTTGGGACCAGAGAAAATCTCTCTTATATTCGGGTCTCTTATATCCGGGTTACACTGTATATTGAAACATACATTGAGATATCATCTTTCAGCATCTGCATATATTTCTCATAAATTTCAGTTACATGTGAAACAAAATTATATTTTCAAATGCTAACTATTGAAATAATGCTATAAACTTCCAACCCAATATATTATGCATTGCCACATCAGCATGGCTGATGCTAACCTCCAGGAGTGTAACTCATTATGTCTTCTTTGTTGAATGTTTTTCACTGACAAGAAGTTGAATTATTATACTGAATTGCTGGGAAAGGTGGTTCACTGTTATACTAGACAATCTTTCTTGCCATAATCTATCTTGCACCTTTATAAATTTACCATCCAACCATGCATTGTATATAACTGCTACACCAGATTTGGTGCTTTTATTATTATCTAGAGATTCTTGACAAAATCTGCAAACTGCAATCAGCAATCTTATCAATCCTGACCTGGCATCTTTGATCAGTCACTTTCTCACCACCCTAATATGACTTTTTTCTGCTTTATCTATAAATATTTTCATGCTAATTGTTCTAATGAGCTTTCCTGCTTAATACCTCAACTTATTTAAGCACAGTACTGATGCTTAGATTATTTTCAGAAAGAGCAATACAAATGCAGAAGAATGTGTACCTGTGTTTTATGGATTACGCAAAGGCATTTGATAAAGTATTGCCAAAAGACCTGTTGGAACTGCTGAGTAACCTTTGACATATTTGGGAAGGTTATTAGAATAAGCTAGAACCTATACTGGCAGCAAACTGCTTACATATGGATAGAAAATGAGTTCAGCAGATATACAATAATTAAATATCTTCTCACTGAACTTATTCAACCTATACAGCAAGAGTAAGAACTAGCAGTCCTACCAGGATTCATTATTGGCAGTCATACTCTAAACAACATAAAGTATGCAGATGACACAGTGTTGATAGCAGACATGGAAAGAAAGCTACAAAAATTCCTACAGAAGGTATTGAAGGAAAGCGAGAAGAAAGGATTAAACATCAACTGCAGGAAGATAAAATACATGCTTGTTGGCAAAAGGAAGAACCCAAATTGCAAATCAGAGATACCAAAATCAAATAAGTGCCAAAATCTAAATATCTGGGAATTGTTTTAACAGAGAATAGAAAGTGTGACACTGAAGTCTGAAGGTGTATTGGGATAGCCAAAAAAGCATTCCAAAAGCTGAGTACTAAGAAATAGTAAAAATTCACTAGAAACAAGGAAAAGAGTACTAAACTGTTACATGATATCTGTCTTCCTATATAGCAGTGATTGCCAGACAATCTTCTCAAAGATGAAGAGGAGACTTGAAGCAACAAAAACTTTGTTCTACAGAAGGATACTGAAAATACCCTGGAATGAACATGTGAGCCATGATGAAGTTTTAGAGAAAATGGAAACAAAAAGGAAATTAATATTCAGGAAGAGACAGTTGAGGTTTCTGGGTTACATAATGAGAAAAGTGGGCTTGGAAAATCTGTTACTCACAGGACAGATAGAGGGCAAGAGGGAGGGACAGTGGAAAACAATGCATAACATACTTAGTAAGCTTGAGTGGATGTATAGTGGAACAGGGGTTAAGAGAAACAGGCAGCTAGGTCTCCTTATTTTACTGTTGAAATTAGTAGGTTTAACTTTAAGCTCTTTGGTAAAAGATTCTTCTTGCACATTTCTTGCTTGTGGCACTCACTTTTGGCATCTTGCTTTCTTGTTATCTTTAGAAATTTATATGCAATGTCAGCCATCAACTTTGGTTTCCATGAATGTCGTTCTTTTATTGATCTCTCTTCTCATTAATGTTTTCTCAGTTTCTTTCACTCTCAGTAAACTTTTGCATCTTAGTGGCTTTATCACCTTGCTTGGGAAAAATTATTAAAAAAATACTAAGATGCATATGCAAGGAAAATCACAATACTACAAAGGTGGGTATTATTTATTTAAAAGGTATGTATAAACAGTAACAAACTTGCTTTGTTAGGTGTTTGCAACAATCTACAGTGAAAAACAGCTTTCAACTGAATATATATTCTTTAAAAAAAGTCTATGCCACTTCAGCACACAAATAATACAAGACCCTGAAGTTATGCATTGTTTTTCTCTGTCTCTCTTGCTTTCAATATATCCTGTGAATGTCAAATTTTCCAAGCCCCCTTCCTCATTATGTATCCTAGAAATTTACCATTTTTCACTGCATTCATTATATGTTCCTTGTCCATGTTTGTCAACTATTTCATCATCTCTCTCCTTGCTTACTTTGGGTCTCCCATGATGATTATAATTCCTTGTGATATGCATTGAGCCATGGCATTGTTTAATGTTCAATAAAACTTTTCAATTTCTTCTCCTGTAAA
The DNA here is from genome assembly GCA_903632075.3 of Acanthosepion pharaonis. Taxonomy (NCBI): domain Eukaryota; kingdom Metazoa; phylum Mollusca; class Cephalopoda; order Sepiida; family Sepiidae; genus Acanthosepion; species Acanthosepion pharaonis. The sequence goes on along the minus strand of CAHIKZ030003615.1, from coordinate 776,466 downwards.
TTGTGTTGTCATTCCATATACAATTATGATGGATATATTAAAAGTCTTTCTTTTCAATTTAACTGCAAGAATCCTTTCAGATAGTTTATTATAACCCAGAACACATTCCTTCATGTCTAAGATTAATATCAATCCTACTCTGCACTCATTTTCCCTCTCACCTGCATATACAGTGCTGTGCAAAAGTAAGTGAACCCCTAAGATAATATTTTAAAAAATTGTCTCTTTTTCCAGATGGTCAACAAATCTTAATGTTATTGTAATTTACCCACACAAGTATGGACTCTCCCAGCTATAAATAAGAGCAGGTACTGCTTTTTGAGGGTGAAGTTTCCAGCAGTCAGCTCTGACAGTCTGACCGAATATTCTTGCTGTAACACTCTCATTTGTATAAGTTCGTATTACTGCTTTCCTGTTAATATATTTGTTTAACTCAATTCCTCTCTTGTGTCTTTATTTCTGGCCATAACAAGGCCACAACACTTAATTAAACAATATATTCATTAAGAAAAACCTTTATTAAATCAATTACAACCACTTTCAAATATTTTTACCAAGCTGGAATAAAACTATTAATTAAAAATTAAGACATACAAAAGTAAGCGAAGCCTGAAATTTAACATTTGCTGAAAGCTCCTTTTGAGGTAACAATATCAACCAGCCATTTTCTATAATTTTAGAAAACTTTCTGGTAGTAGTGAGTGCTGATTTTTGACCATTCTTCTTGATAAAACTCTCATAATTGCTTAACATTACCAGGGTTTCTTGCATGCACTGCCTTCTTTCACTTGTTCCCAGATTTTTAATTGGATTTAGATCAGGACTTTGACTAGGTCATTCCAAGACTAAAAATTTATTTTTATGAAACCATTATTTTTTGGATTTGTTTTGATGTTTTGGATCTTTGTCTTGTTTGAAGTTCCAGCCTCAACCTAAACCCAACTTTTGAGTTGAGAACAAGACACTTTCATTCAAAATTGCTTTGTATCTTGCAGAGTTCATTGTGCCATCAATACATACTGTTCCAGCTGCAGTAAAGCACTCCCAAATCATAATGATGTTACTGCCATGTCTAATGGCTGGTAGCAAATTCTTCTCTTCAAAAGCCATAATAAGAGCTTGCCAGATATACCACCTATTTTTCCACTGAAAAAGCTTATTAGTATGAGCTTTGGCATAGTTGAGGCATGCACGCTTGTGCTATTTCATAAGCAGTGGATTTTTCTAGGCATTCTGCTATGAAGATCGGCATTGTTTAGTTTTGTCACACTGAATGTATGAACATTGATTCCAACATTTGCCAGTAAGCACTGGTGAATCGCAAAAGACAGTAGGAATTGCCTAGATTTTTCAGAACTAGATGACTACATGCTCTTGTTGTTATTTTTCATAAATGGCCACTTCTTGATTGTGATGCCCTTTTGCATACACAATGAGTTATATTGTTTCACAGCTTACCAGAAACATGATCATGTGTCATTTTGATTTTTACATGTACACTAAAAATTATTTGCACTGGCAACCATGTAAAACAAAAATGCAGAGTGTAAATGTAAGGGTTTACTTACTTTTTCACATCTTAATTTTTAATTAATATTTTGATTCCAATTTGATAAATTTTTTTTAGAGTGGTTGTAATTGATTTAATAATTTTTTTCTTAATGAATATATAGTTTAATTAAGATTTATTGATCATCTGTTAAAAAGAGATAATTTTTTAAAATATCATTTTAGGGTATTACTTACTTTTACACAGCACTGTATATTCCTTTATTTGTCACAGATGAAATCTCGATTGTTTGCCCACCTTGTTCTGTATATGCCACAAATATTAACATTTTGAACATTATCCTCTGATAATAATGTTATATGACATTTTGTCAGATCTTGATATAAATGCTTAAGGATAATAATTTAAAGGGAACAGTTAACTAATTATTTTTCCTGATTTTTTTGTAACATCATATTATACATATACACACACACACACACATACATACAAACATATATATATATATATATATATATATATATATATATATAAATATATATATAAATAAAAAGAAATATAGTTTTAAGGTGTGCTATATTTAAAAAGTGATAAATTGCTATGTATCAGAGATTGAGCATATGTAAATATAAATAAACACTCAGAGGCAACAGGCTGTTTCATTCTAGATGCAATCATCAGGCCAGTTTGACAATTGCGTCTAGCATGAAACAGCCTGTTGTCTCTGAATGTTGACTTCAATGTTCACTTTTATATATATATATATATATATATATATATATATATATATATATATATATATATATATAAAAATCTTCATGCAAATTATTATCGAGACCTGTGCAATCTCTGGAATTTTCGTACTGATCCGCGCAACGTAAACAAACTGGCGCCATATTTGTTATCAGCACGGTGATTTGAGCATGCCAAATTATTAGAAAGGTTTAGTAAAATTCCCAAAATTTAGCAAACAAAACATTTATTAATGTTGTACATGAATGTTTATGATCAAAAGAAGCTAATATATAAGATAATCAAACAAATAATAACAGATACAAACAAAGGCACAGTTTTAAACAAATTAATAGGGAATGTGCTTTCCCTGTTTTGAAATTACTTGAAGAAGTCGACGATCCATAGAATTTGTTAATTATAGGATGTCCTCTGCTGTAATGCCACGAGATATGTCAAGAATTACTTCCCACAACTCAGCGTTGCTCCTGAATTGTCGTTCGTTGGCGTACAGTCTTCGCTTCATGATGCTCCAAAGGTTTTCGATTGGATTCAAATCTTGATAATTTGCTGGCTACTTCATTTTTCAAGGTCCATCAAAGCCTAAGTGTTTCAATATTTGGTAGTCTTGTGAGCAGCATGTGGGGGAGCATTATCTTGCATGAAAACAATGGCCCTTCTGAAGGCAACTCTTTACCTTTTCATCCACGGTTCAAGATGCTCCTTCATAAATGTATGCATCAGCAGTCATTTTGATGCCATCTGGTACTCTCCATGGGCCCACTAATGTTTTTCCAATAATACCACTCCAGATCATTATGCCTCCACCGCCTTCTTGGCGTCTCAAACGCTGATGGCGATTCTGTCCGTTCATTACCCAACCTTTGCACCATCTATCTGGCCCATCAAATGTTGCTTCAGTTTCGTCTATGAACAAAACTTTAGAGAAATCAATCTTCATATTGTCCACGGCCCATTTCAATAAATTTTGAATGTGATTTCTCGTCAACGGAGGCTTCAATACAGGTTTGACTGTTGTTGCTATTTCCCTCAGATACTGACACCAAGTACTTTTAGACACAGTAGGATACCCAGTGCGACTGAAAAGTTCTTGACTGGTAAGCCTAGGGTTCTTTGTGGCCTCTCGTTTAAGTCATGACATGAGTCGACGTGAAATAACCCTTGGCTTGCCTTTATCTTCCCTTTTGCATACTTATGTAGGGTCGGCGGTGAACTTTTTTACTGTTTGATGACACTTCCCTATCATTTTAGAAATTTCTAGGGTAGATTTACCTTTTGAGAGTTCTGAGGTGATAGTTTTCTTTTCAGCATCACTTAAACTGCTTTTACGGCCCATCTTTTCACTAAATTTTTACACTTTTCTAATAATTTGGCACGCTCAAATCACTGTGCTGATAACAAATATGGCACCAGTTTGTTTACACTGCACGGATCAGTAGGAAAATTGTAGAAAGTGTTGCCAATATTGTGTGAAAATTTTGTGTGAAATGATTGGATGGTTTTTAAAATATTTGAAAAAAGTTAATGGCCAACTACTTCTTTAGGAAAGCCAGTCAATCTCTGCTGCTGATACTTGCTCATGTACATTTTTGTTTAACACCCACAGTGCCCCCTTTTCTTTAATATTGCAAATTAGTTTCTGGGAGAGAGCCCATAATCTGGCATTATGAAAAGTACACCGACACCAGTACACTCAACCCCTCAATTACAATGAGTTGTGATTTCATGCTTGAACAACAATCAACAGTCTTTGAACAGTTCCATCTAGCTCATTTCACTAATTTTCACCAATTTCACTAAGGTTTGAGTCAATGATTTCAGGCAATCTCCAAAGTTGCCATATGCTGTGATCACCTAATCAGGTTGATGACATCAAGAAGTCACCTTCCTGACAAATCAATCATGCTGAGATTTGAACCCAAGTGAAAACATTCTAGCTACTCAGCCATGTGCTCATATATATATATATATATATATATATATATATATATATATATATATATATATAGTTTTTTAATATCGGGACACTTAAAGTATGGCATAAGTATTTAAGCAACTGTCATCTTGACTGAACAATAAGCATTATCCAGTGATGTATTCAGGGCTGTTTTACAAGTGTTGACAATGTGAAACATGTGAACAGACACAGGGTGTGTTCTTTTAATGCTGCAGTACTGCTGTGTGCAAGAGGCATGTCTTGGTTGTTATTATATAAATTTCAGTTATTTTCCTTGGCAGAAGATAGTTTGTGTGTATGGTTTGCTTTATTTTTCATCCTTTTACCCTGTTAATAGTTAATATATATATATATATATATATATATATATATATATATATATATATATAACTATTAACAGGCTAAAAGGATGCAAAATAAAGCAAACCATATATATATATATATATATATATATATATATATATATATATATGTTTTATTATAAAATAAAGCAAACCATATATATATATATATAACCATATATATATATATATATATATATATATATATATATGTTTTATTAAATGTCAAAGAAAAGGAAACTTCATTAACCATTTTTCAGGGATTCATTGTGAGTATATTTTTGTATTTGTATTCTCAGAAGTAGTAGTAAATCCATCCTGTTTTGCATCAGAACATTCCCAGTATGTTGCAACCACTTTCAAAGCAACTAATGTTGAGTGTAGATTTATAATATTTTATAAAAACTGCTTCCATTATCTATAAACATGTTTTACAATTAAATATATTTACTAATTTTACTCATGAGAATGACATTGATGTAGTTTATGTAAATTTGTGGTTTGTTTTTTTTGTTAAATACATAATTTTCAACATGTGGCATGTTAAAGTTGAAGAAGATAGGATCTAAGGGATTACCCATAATTATGCCATAGATTTGAGTATAGATATTCCTGTTCCCATAAGAAAAGTCCTTATAGATAATACTGTCATTTAAAAAACATCATATTGCAAAAGACATCGAATTGTAAAATTATTTGTGTATATGTACTTTTCCCCAGTTTTTCAAGCTTAAAATTTAGGGGTACATATTGCAGAGCAAATTAAAAATTAACTGTTTCCAACCATTTGTATCACCATATACAATACAGGAATGGAAAAAGTAAGATATATTGACGGTTCAAAATATCTAATGGGTAATAAAGAGTTTAAATCAAGAATTAAATACTGTATTTGTTTATAAAAAAATATTTCACATAGATATTAAGCACATGGTCTGCTTCAGTGCTCTCTTTGTCAAAGATAGCTGTCGTGATGGTTTCATATATGTCTTCAGAATGGTAAAGGATTTCATCCACTGAGTCATGTGATCCTTCTTCTTTAAACAGAAAGAAGTAATAATTTTCACTTCTGTTTTATTCTGCTGCAAAGAACAACCTACTGGACTGTATGTTTATAATTATGTTACTCCTACTATAAGCTTATTATATTTTTTGTGTGAACATGTCTATATATTTGCTCTAAACACTGTGTAAACTATATATATATTTTTTTTTTTTAAGCATTGTGCCCCAAGCAAGGCGTGAAGCCACTAGGATACAGGGGGTTGCGGAAGATTTGGAGCGAGAGCAAATAAGAGTGATAAGATAAAGGAAGAAGAGAAGGATAGTGGGTAGATCAAGGTAATTGGAGATGTCGATTGACATTACATTTGAATAGTTGGAGATTATAGCTTTCAGGAAACAGTAATTGGGGGAGGGTGTTCCACTGGCGAGAGGTGCGAGGTATGAAGCTATTGGAGTAGAAGAGACGGCTACATTTGAAGGTTTCTATGGTGTAAGGGTGAGAGCGGGATGCCAGCCTCTTAGGGCAAAAAGTGAATTCATGGAGTCTGGGAACCAGAGAGAGCAGCTCGTCAGAGCAGTTACCATGGAAGTATTTGTAGAAAAAGACAGAGAGGCGACAGCAAACAAGACTGCAAACAAGACGCTAGATCAGGGCCAATTAGATTACATATCTATAAATTTTTATTTGCAGTCAATGCTATAAGAATATATATTTTTTAATTGATATAAAGTTGGATAAAGATTTATAAAAGCCAAATTAAAAAACAAATTAATGAATTTAAATTTAGTTTCAATGAAACTAATTCTAAAACATCAGTGTATATTAAACATGAAAATTTTTTTTTCCAGAATTTTGTAGTCTATATTTAGGGATACTTATAAAAAATAATTACAATAACACAGCAGCTAGTAAACTTGCCTTGTAACTTTTGTGTTTGATCTGTACCAGTTGCTCTAGTGTTGGGACTTTGAGTAAAGCTAATCTCTGATTTAATAATTGCATATATTTTAGAGTTTTTTTTCTGTTGATGTATTTATTTAATGCCTAGTTTTTTTAATCTCCATTGATAATTTTAAGACATATTTGCCTTGCAGTTGGGAATTTGATCCTCACCAAGTGCTCTACTGTTGAGACCTTGATGTTGACCAAACTCTGACATAATATTTATATGTAGGTTTCAAGCTTTTACCTATTGATTTATTTACATTGATTCCATACCTGGCTTTCTTTTTTCATCTCCATTAATAATTTTAAGACATGATTACTTTCAATATAAATACATGTTTCTATGCTATCTGCATCCTTTGTTAATCACATAACCTTATTATCATTATCGTCATCAATGTTACTTCTCCATCAGTCGAGGACCTCCTTGATATAGCGGATTTCTGCTCTAGGTTTTTCGTCATATTTAAAAGCCTTTCATAATCTTCTTCTAACTGATAAGTACTGATATAGAGAAGGATATCCATTTCCTTCCTTGAAAGTCTTTGAACCCACTCCATCTTCTTTACACTTTATTACAGTCTTCAAGAAACAGAAAGGCTATATTGGCATATCATTCAAAGAAAAGTCAAGTTCCTTCTCTGTGGCAGTTGATTGGTTAGTCCTCTTGAGCCAAATAATACAGAATGAACCTATCTGCCATTTAAGTGAAACTTTCTTCTGCTTTTCTCAGTGACACATGAAAAATGAGACTTCTAAGTCCTTAAGAAGCTATCGAGCTACCTTTTAATCTTCTTTCTTTTCATTTATGGCTTCTTCACTAAGTTTCCATTGGCGTAATCTTGAAACTGGATGAAGATTTAACCAGCAGTGGCTATCTGTTTTGCTGCAAGTTAAAATTCTTATTAGTAATCTAATGTTGCATTCTCTGATCTTTGTCGGATGATTTGACCTTCAAAATATATCTTGAATCAATTTATCTGCATATCTGAGACTTCTTTACTCTTTTGTACATAATCTTTTGCTCTTTGTTCCAATAGCATGCAGAAGGGTGGGGCAGAGGGTGCAAAAGCCCCATGCATGCATATCGGGAGGGCATCAAATGAAAGAGTGAAATAAAAATTTATTTTTTGAAATTTTGAATTGTCTCTGTTAACTTCATTGTACAAGTGCTCTACAGTCCTACAAGCTGGAGTGAATGCGGATTTTGATAAGCGAGACCAGAGTAGCATCCTCCCATTTGAGTTTTAGGGGCATATGATCAAGGAGTTTGCCCCCAGGCATCACCAAACCTCTGCACATCACTGTTTTGGTCTTTTATAAATTTCTTTGCTTTTTGCTTTTTTATAAATTTCTTTGCTTTTTGCTCTTTTTTTAAATTTCTTTGCTCTTTTATAAATTTTTCTGCTCTTTTATAAATTTCTTTGCTCTTTGCTCTTTTATAAATTTCTTTGCTCTTTGCTCTTTTATAAATTTCTTTGCTCTTTTATAAATTTCTTTGCTTTTTGCTCTTTTTAAATTTCTTTGCTCTTTTATAAATTTTTCTGCTCTTTTATAAATTTCTTTTCTCTTTGCTCTTTATAAAATTTTTTTGCTCTTTTATAAATTTCTTTGCTTTTTGCTCTTTTTTAAATTTATTTGCTCTTTTATAAATTAATTTCTTTGCTCTTGTATAAATTTCTTTGCTTTTTTCTCTTTTTTAAATTTATTAGCTATTTTATAAATTTCTCTGCTCTTTTATAAATTTCTTTGCTTTTTGCTCTTTTTTAAGTTTCTTTGCTATTTCATAAATTTCTCTGCTCTTTTATAAATTTCTTTGCTCTTTGCTTTTTCATAAATTTATTTGCTCTTTTATAAATTTCTTCACTTTTTGCTCTTTTTTAAATTTCTTTGCTCTTTGCACTTTTATAGATTTATTTGCTCTTTTATAAATATCTTTGCTCTTTTATACCTAATCATAATTTTAATCCCATTTACAGATTTGCTTTAATTTCTGTATATTGTTGTTTTTAATTTCCTCCTCATTTGAACACAACAAAAAGGATATCTTTTTAACATTCTTATAATGATTTCTTGGAGAGAAAATGGGAACTATCAAGCAATCTGAAAGCTCACTGAATAAGAATCAAAGCCATAGCCTGCTGAAACAGTCAAGGCCTAGATTAACAATGGCCATGTGTCCCATTGACTCACTCAAAAATGGGTGTACCAAGTGGATGACAGGAGTGACAAACACTATGAAGCTACCAACACAGGATACAACCATCGTAATGTGGAATGTTCACACCTGCTATGCTTTTAGAAAAAGAGTGGACAGACATGGCAATGCCAGAACTCCTGTGAGCCACTGTCAACAAATGATACTAGAGGACGTTGTCTGTTTCTTCTTCTCTCCGGTACTAAATTGAAACAGTTCAGGGACAAAAATTGAACTGGTTGAAGAATGGAGGTATAGAGGGTTTGCAATTGTTCAATACACTCTTGCAAAGACGCCAATAATCTTTGGAGCCAAATTTGCGATGTCCCCTGGGATCGTGTCTTTACTCTCCCCATTCAAGAATGTGCTTCTGAGGTCTCATCCTGGGTTAAAGCTGGTATCAACGCTTTCATCCCATCAAGGAAATATAGGCTCAAGTCGTGCTCCTCCCCCTGGTTCTCTGCTGCTTGCTCAGCCGCCATCGGCCATAGGACTCACTTCTTTCACCTATTCCGTAGCCACATGTCTGATTGCAATAGACATCTCTTTGCCTCCGCCCATAATGAGTGTAAACGTGTCCTCAACGATGCTAAATCCCTATTTGCTGGTAGCCGTCTCTTCTACTCCAATAGCTTCATGTCTCGCACCTCTCACCTGTGGAACTCCCTTCCCTATTCCAGTTTCCCCTGAGAGCTGTAATCTCCAGCTATTCAAATGTAATGTCAATCGACATCTCCAGTTGCCTTGATCTATCCACTACCCTTCTCCTCATCCTTTCTTCTATCACTCCTATCTGATCTTGCTCCAAATTTTCTGTAACCCCTTGCATCCTAGTGGCTTCCTGCCTTGCTTGGGGGGAAATGCTTAAAAAAAAAAATATATATAATGATGATCATCATCATGATTATCATCATGATGATTTTACCCTTATACTATGCATGGTCAAGTGCAGGTTGAGTAACAGTTATAGGGATTTATATCAAACTTGTCCCCTAGCAGTCAGAAGACCCAGGTGAGTTATCATGCTTGGCACACTAGAGAACCAGTTGGAGTTTTAGATATTGTCAGAGGTTAGACATGTTCTGACCAATGTCAAGAAGTGGTGAATAAGAAAAAATATACAATAACAAAAAAAAAAGATATTAAGTATTGATCAGCAGCCTCACTTTGCCCTAAAGGTAGCTATTTTCTCTAACTATGAAAACGCTGTCATTGTAAGTACTGTAATCATGTTTTCTTCCATTGTGTTCTTTATATTTGTTTGTGTTAATAAAATGTTAATTACCACACTTCTACTTTATTTCTCTTGGTACCTCAAAATTATATGTTTGCTGGTTCCTTGAGGTACAAAGTGATTATCAAATAACAACTTAACCTGTGTTGAGTTGTTATTGGATAATGTCTACAACACAGAAAATCAAATCAACAAGCAGAATTCAAATTCCAACCTAGTCTACTGCTTTCGCTTTCACACAAATTCTCTTAGGAAAGACATGATTCCATCTTTTCTCCCCCAATTATAAGTTAATAACTGGGTAGAATGAACCCTTTAGCCTTGGTTGGGTGCCAAATATAGATGCAGTGTGTTCTAATGTTTAAATAGAGACCTAATTTACATCCAGAGTACCCTAACAGTTATCTAGATATACAGAGTGATCTAATGGTTATATAGAGAATTGGACTGGTCTAATGGTTAAATACAGATGCAGGGTGTCATGATGGCTATATAGAGACTCAAAGTGGCCTAATTTTTAAATGTAGATGCCTGGTGTCCTTATAGTTGTATAGAGATACAATGGGGCCTATTGGTTAAATATAGATGCAGGGTATCCTAATGATTAAATATGGATGAAGAGTGGCCAAATGTTTAAATGTAAATACAGAGTGACCCAACAGTTATATAGAAACTCAGGGTGGCCTAATGGTTAAATATAGATTCAAGGTGTCCTAATGGTTATAGAATACCATTAGAACATCCTGCATCTCTATTTAAACATCAGGTCTCCCTGAATCTCTATAGAAATACAGAGTGACCTAATGGTTAAATGTAGATCTAGAGTGTCATAACTGTTATATAGAAATTCAGAGTGGCCTAATGATCATCTGGAGATGCAGAATGGCCTAATGGTCATCTGGTAATACAGAATGGCATAATGGTCATCTGGTGATACAGAATAGCATAATGATCATCTGGAGATACAGAATGGCCTAATGGTCATCTGGTGATACAGCATGGCATAATGGTCATCTGGTGATACAGAATAGCATAATGATCATCTGGAGATGCAGAATGGCATAATGGTCATCTGGTGATACAGAATGGCCTAATGGTCATCTGGTGATACAGAATGGCATAATGGTCATCTGGTGATACAGAATAGCATAATGGTCATCTGGTGATACAGAATGGCATAATGATCATCTGGAGATACAGAATGGAATAATGGTCATCTGGTGATACAGAATAGCATAATGATCATCTAGAGATGCAGAATGGCATACTGATCATCTGGAGATGCAGAATGGCATAATGGCCATAAGGTGATACAGAATGGCCTAATTGTTTTCAGCACTGAAAAGTGAATTATTAAACTAAGTTCAATTTCTGGGTGAGATTATTTGAAAGGCATGAATCTATATCTTGCCTTAAAATTCATTACCATATATCTTGATAAAATGTCTTATCACTGTCATGCCACAATTGTTAATGAGCAAAAGAGTGGATGAATGAGCAAATCACTCTCCTATAACTACTGTACCTGTCAAGCATGTGCTGCAAAACTTTCACTAACATTGCTAACCTTAGCTTGCTATTTTCTAAATGGACTTTCAGTACAAGGTTATATGTTTGTGGCACCTAGTACTGACTGATAAACTACAATATTATTCATCTATCAGAGTAGCTGGTTAACCATTATTCCCCAGTAAGGCAGTCTTAACTGAGATTAATCAAATCAGAAGGATGACGCATATTTTATTTTGAGTTCAAAAACTAAAACCACCACCACCACCACCATCATCATCATCATCATCATCATCATCAGTCCTATGACCTGGTGTGGCCATAGAGTCACTTCACAGTTGAGCAGTTTCCTTGCTATACCAGGGTTGAAAGCTGGAGTGGTATACATTCATATATAGCATGTCGTGGACATGTAAACGCCAGTCGATGCCTTCCCACTTGACTTGGTCACAGACACGTGACCATTGATACTATTGGAGAAAATCCACCATCATCCTGGCTGTTGACTTTAATCTAGTAAGCCAGTGATGCTGTGTCATCATCACACTGGATGTATAATTAGCTGTGGAGCTTTTTAATCCCAGCTGCTTTTTATAGCAACTCTTGCAATTTCATTCTACAAACACCAATAAGCAATGCAGATCAGAATAAGGAATAATGGTTACAATAAGACTTGAGTTCATATCCCTTTTTAATGAAGAAAATTATCTTAGTGTTGAATCTGTGCCAAATAAATACAAACTTCTGAAGAACAACGACTCGACAGTTTACCCCAGAGGACATTGCATCAGTTTAATGCTAAAAAGGGCAATACTCTTAGATGCCTCATACAAAGGGGGTCTTAATACATGGGGGAGTAGAACATTTCTCCATATGCAATAAAACGGTAGTGGTAATAAAAGAGGGTCAAAAACTCATTTCTTATTCTATGTGCTGTGTACATTCTGGACATAGGCAATCATGGCTCTTTACAATTTCCTGTCCTTAGTAGCTCTTCACAATGGTGTGATAATAAAAAGGCATAAGTGCACTTTTTGTGAAATGAGAAAAAACACAAAAAACACAATACATGTATCCTTTTTGCATTATATGATTTTTTTTAAAAACATTACCTCAGTTGACAGTTGACAAAAAGTTTTTCTATCAGTATATTGTTGTGATATCCTAAAGAGATTTGCTCATTTCAAAAATGGATAAACATTCAAAAATGTCTATGTCAAATTACTAATGCCTAATAGATGGGAGGGTTGTTTTATTTTTTTGGAGGAAATATCGCCATTCTGTATCACCAGATGACCATTATTTGTAATTTGTATTTTGGTTTCATTATTTTGCTAACAACCATGCATTCTCTCTTCTTGCAATTGATGATTAGTCTTTTCTTTTCACTTTCCTTAACTACCATCTGTTTACTTTCCATATCTGCTATCAAAACTCTATCATCTGCATATTCCTGTTTCTTAATACGTTGCTTAGGACATAGGCAATCATGGCTCTTTACAATTTCCTGTCCTTAGCAGCTCTTCACAATTGGGTTTTTGTTATCTCTCCTAAACCTTGTTCTGCCATCCATTTGCTTAAGCTCAATAGGTAGGTTATGCTTTGCTTTCCTGTCTCCCTTGCCTTCAATCTCTCCTTTGAATATTAAAATTTCCAAGCTCTCTTTCTTCCTCATGCATGCTACAAATTTCTTTTTCTCTTCTTCATTTTAAATATACGTGTCCTTTTTTTTCAGTTTTCTCTAAAACTTTATCATTGCTCACATGTTCAGTCCATGATATTCTAAGTTCCCTTAAAACCACATTTCTGTTACTTCAAATCTCTTTTTCATCTTTGAGGAGATTGTCGAACATTCACTACCATATTACATAACATATCAGTTCTCTTTTCTTTACTCTCCAATGAAAATTTCCTGTTTCTTAATACTTTGCTTAGCCTCTTAAAGGCATTTTTCACAATCTCAATGCATCTTTGTGTACTTGTTTGTTTTTGGTATCACAAATTTGTAATTTGTATTTTGGTTTCATTCTTTTGCTAACAACAATGCATTCTGCTTCTTGCAATTGATGATTAGTCCTTTCTTTTCACTTTCCTTAACTACCGTCTGTTTACTTTCACTATATGCTATCAAAACTCTATCATCTGCATATCTTATCTTGTTAAGAATTTGGCTGCCTACAATAAATCATTGTAGCCCTTCTAATTCTTTTAGATTCGCTTCACTATATAGGTGGACATAAATCCAGTAAGAAGAAGACATCCTTTTATCACACCCCTTGTAGATTTACTGAACTCATTTTCTATCCATTTGTAGGAATTTTAGTGTAACAAAAAGTGTAAAATCAAATGGGGGGATTTTAATAAGCTCTGGGGGAAGTCGCGATATTTCCTCCAAAAAAATAAAACAACCCTCCCATAGGCATTAGTAATTTGACATAGACATTTTTGAATGTTTATCCATTTTTGAAATGAGCAAATCTCTTTAGGATATCACAACAATATACTGATAGAAAAACTTTTTGTCAACTGTCAACTGAGGTAATGTTTTTAAAAAAAATCATATAATGCAAAAAGGATACATGTATTGTGTTTTTTGTGTTTTTTCTCATTTCACAAAAAGTGCACTTATGCCTTTTTATCATCACACCAATGATTGCTTGCGTAGGGCTTTCAGTCCTTACTGGATGAGCCCCAACAAGACCTTGTGTCAGTTTAAGCTCTTATAAACACTCCATACAGACAACACACATCATAAATCAGGAACAACAAAACACATTGTAAATAGATAAAATGAGTTTTTCTTATTTGTATTTCTTGCAGCGTCTCAGCTACAATAAACCAAAATAAAAAAGCATCTCCAAGTTGAACTTGATTTGAGTGTAAATCTTATTTGCTTTTGTAAATGATATAAGCATGTGTTTCATCAAAGTTTACAAGACACAAAAGCATGCTTCAGGCACAAGAACTGACAGGAACTTTTCATCAGAAAAAAAAAAATGGTTTAAGCTGCAAGAGCATTTGACATCAGAAGAAACAGGAAGGCATGCTGAGAAGTCAGAATCTACTTTGGAGTGCCAGCGACCAATGACATATCCCCATGGCTCAAAGATTCAGGTTAGTGCTACAGACTATAAAAAGCAGACATTGCCAAGTTGGCATTCAATAATTATGGTATACTCTGATTCACAATACAGTGTATACGTAATATTAAAACTAACTTTTCCCTGATTTTTGTTTTACTAGTAAAACATGTCAAACATAGCAGACAATATTTGATCACACAATAGATTTTTTAGGTACAGTCGTATGGTTAATGTTACTTTCTGATTTTTACTTCATTTTACATAAAGAAAGAATGCTGGAAGATCCTATAAAAATAGATGGTTTCCTTGTATTGGTCCAGAAAATACCTGACACCTGCTACCTTTCTCTGTCATTCCAAGAGTCAGAACAGACCAAGAATGCAGTATTACCACAATATCTGTGATGGTGCAGTCCAACCACCACTGTTCAGCTTTGACAGAATTCAAAAAACTGTTACATGGAATTGTGAGTGTTTAATTGTTTTCCAGCATGCAACAATTTCCCACAGATAAAACACTGCTAGCCTCTCATTACTCTATCACTATGCTATGGTAGATGTTCAAACAAGTTACATTCCTTAGTTCCACCAGCTCAGATCTTGACAACTAGGGCCTTCCATTTCATGTTCACAGTTGCAAAGCATCCCATTCCCATCATTTTCTTTTATTAAGGAGTAAATTCCATTCAGATTCTTCTCTAAGACTATTTCTTTGTGGATACTTCTTTGACCGCTACAATCTTACCTGCTTCAAGTCCAGGGTCAGTCAATATTTATCCTATATATTCTCATAATATTCTTCTGCTTCCCTTACTCTGTAACCTTGAATGGTCCTTAAATTGGGTGAACTAAAGTAAAAAAAAAAAAAAAAAAAAAAAAAGAATCAAGAAAAATGATGTTTTAACTATTTTTCTACTGTTTTGTGTCCATGCTTCATAATATCAAATCCATTCAGGTCAAATGTGGTCCTTTCTCCTCAAAGAGTTATCTTTTTTATTACCATGAATTCTTGGAAATGATAATATTTTCCTATTGCCTTCTCCATAGTTTTGAATTAGGAGTTTTCCTTTTCTCAAACTGGTTACCATCAGATCAGACCAGACACCAGGTTCACTGTTGGTGCAGTTTCTTCTTCAGACAAATGCTTATTGCTTAAAAATTACCTTTCAGCCAGATTGTTAACCATAAATGAAGAGCGAAACAATTTCTGACAGTAAACCAGATTTTATTATTTTTTGTAACTTACTGCTATAAGCAAACAAAGTAGAGATGAGGTGTAAGGGAAGGGTGAGGTGTACTGTTCAATGGCCATCTACTCTGTTCATCCTACAAGGCCCACTTCATTCTTTCTGTGTGCCTTTTCATGGGATGGTTAGTTTTGTAGATAACAGTTTTCTTTGTCTTGTCATCTTCATCTAAAAAGTAATTAATTAGATACTATAATATAATAATAATAATAATAATAATAATAGCAGTTTTAACATCAACAAAATTTATAATCCTACCCTCGAACACTCTTTCTATAAAATTTGAAAATAAATTAATTATTCCCAACACTAGAAACTTTACAACACAATTGGAGATATAATTAGAAAGAAAAATCCATCTAGCACCACTTCAGATGCCAGGATTTATCAAGTAAAATGCTTGCAATGTAGATACACTTACATTGATAAGACATCACAATATATATATATATATATATATATATATGTGTGTGTGAGTGTGAGTGTGTGTGTGTGTGTGTGTGTGTGTGTGTGTGTGTGTGTGTGTGTGTGTGTGTGCAGGCATGTAGAAAAATAGGAAAGAACATCTTAGGTAAATAATCCAGAGTTCTTTAGTATTTTTGTTTTTATTTTTAAAAAAACAGTGCTCCATACAGAAGTAGACACTGTGGTCAACACAAAATGGCAATAGTCTGTTTCATTCTTGAACACAATCTTCAGGCCATATATATATATATATATATATATATATATATTGTTTAACATTTGATTATTTATAAGTGAAGTGTGTTCTACATCAGGGATAAAACATATATAGCTACAAACATCTTGGACGTAGGTTTGTCATCCCCAAGTTTTCAAAAAATTAAAATTGCCTTTGATACACTGTTGTTAAGTTTAATGGAATTTTAATTTTTTTTTAAAAAAAAAACAGAAATAAAAAAATGGGACTGACAAACATGAAACTGGTGCGTTGATTTACTCACAAAGGAATTTACATATAAAGTCAATGTGAATATCACACAGCATGTGAACTCACTCAAAGGAATCTTATTGCCGACTGCAAGGGAGAAGTCTGTTCAGGCAGGCACAGTAATATCCAGACTGATTGGTTGCCAAGTTCCATCGAGGCCATGCAACTGGTTCTTGATATATTCAAAATGACTGGATATGTTCCAGACTGACCCAGCATAGTGTTAATTGGAAAAGAAATAGTGAATTATTTATTTCTATCAACACTAAACAGAACAAGTACAGGCGTTTTCATCTAATTTTATGAATAATTGAAGAATAAACTTCTTGTGCAGTTATCATAACAGATATTGGCGTGGAAAATGGAATCCATGAGTTGAGTTCAAATTGCAACCTAGTCTGTTGTATTTTGTACAAACACTGTTTGGAAATGCATGAATCAGTCTCTACACAATGTGTCAAATTGGAGGTCAGACTTTGCTCTCTAGCCTTGTGTGGCAACCAGTCAAATAGAAAGAAAACTCTGAATTCAAAACTGTGGCAATGGGAACAGAAAATTACTCTACAATCTTCCACAAGTGTGTATGGCAATTTACAAAGATAACAAAGAAAAGGTATCTTTGTTATGATTGTCTATTTCCTGAAAGAACATAACATTAAAAAAATCCTTATATTCACGGCTTGATCCAAGACTCTAACATATGACCACAGTTATTTCATTTTCATTTGTTTACAAGAGATCAGCCCAAAACCAAATAAGATTTTTTTACTTTTTTAAAAAAACTTCTTATTCCAAACAATACATTTTCAGTGAATGAGCATCAAGATTTGGTCAAAGACTCTAACTCACACAAATTTACATTTAGTTATTTCTCATTGAATAACAAGAGATCAATGTAAACATAAAATATCTTCTATATGTTTGATATGAGGTATTGTAATTATTTACATTGTTTGGACTGTTGCCCTAATCTTTATTGTCATATTCACAACATTTTGACTGTTGTACACTTCAGATGATATACAGTAGAATTTTAAACTGAACCCTTTATTTCATCCAATAGTGTAGATTGTTCTAGTTCCGCATGCCATGCCTCTTCTGAATATTTCAGTTTCTGTTATTTACCTTAGGGAGTTGAGTTGCTAAAGGGAAATAACTGAAACTGAGATACCCAGAAAAGGCATGGCATGTGGAACGAGAACAATCTACCCAGGTGGACAAAATAATAGGTTCAGTTCAAAATTTCAACGTATATCATCTGAAGAATGCCAAAGCATACAACAGCTGAAATATAACAATAACGATGAGGACAAGAATTTGGACAATGTAAACAGTGTAAATATAAAATATGTGTTTTTGCTTTTTTTAACATTCTTTTTCTCTTTTTCATTGGTTGTTTTTGTTTATCATACAGGTGCAGGAACATCATTTGCATCAGTGGGTGATCTTCCAGGTAACTGGCTAGTGGCATGCATGTTAGTTCTCATTCCAGAAACAAGATCTGTTGATGAGTTAGCCATAATTCTAGTGGAATGAAAATTTTTGACAAGATTGCCTGTCCTAGCTGTCATCCTAACTCAGAGGATTCCATTATTCCCACACTCAGGCATTGTGTCTTGACATTGTCTCATAAAGGGATCATCTTCCAAACTATACTATTTGCCCACAACTGGGACTCTAACAGGTGCTGCCACTCCAGGTAAAGGGGGATCTGTGAACAGCAGCAATTAAGAAGTGGTTCCATGCTACTCAAAACCTCTAATCTCCTGATCAGAAGTCTTGCTGCTGGATGTAGTTTATCGTCATACCCAGGACCAAATTCTTATTCAATAAAATCAATTTAAAACCTCAGGACTTGGTCTAAAACTGTAACCATGATATGAAAAAAGATGGTTCATTTTCTTTTTCACAATTAGATATTTATACTGAAATTACACTGAAAATCAGTGAAGTTAAGCAGTATCAAGCCAGATCAAAACTTAGATGGGTGATTGCTTGGGTACTGTAAGTAACCTCCTACAATCCAAAATATGTTTCTACTTTAAATAATCAACAAAGGGTTGATAACATGTAAAAACCAAATCAACCACTTACAATTAGAGGCTAACACAATGATTATATATTGATTGTTTTTTTAACTAGATTTTTCCTAAGAATTTGTTTTGAACTGAAGATGTTCACACATTGATCCAAGACTCAAAGTTTTATTTATATTTCTTACAACTAGAGATCAATCCAAATGAAAATAGAAAAATATGTTTTTATTGAACTCTTTTTTTCAAAGAATATATTTTAAATGAATGAGTTTTAAGACTTAGTCCCAGGATCTAACCCAGACACAACAATTCTATTTCTACAGCTACATATTAACACAAATCCAAAGAGGTATTCTTGCATTTTTTAAGCTACTTATTTTAAATGCTATGCTTTTAATGAATGCTTTTTATAAGACACAGTCCCAGAATCTAAACCAGCAATGTCTAAAACTTTTTTTGTTTTTTTTTACACCTAGCAATTAACTTGAATCCAAAGATGTATTTTTGCTTTTTTGTTGAGTTAATTTTTTCAAATAATATATTTTAAATGAAAAAAGTTTTCTTGTTTTCTCCCAGGCTCTAACCCAAATTTACAGGTTTCTTTTTTACATCTGGAGATCAACATAAATCCAAAGAAGTATTTTTTTTTTTTAAGCTACTTGTTTCAAATAATATGCTTTATATGAATGAGTTTTAAGATTTAGTGCTAGACTCTTACTCAGATATGACAATTTTCTTTTTACAATTAGTTATCAATGTGAATCTAAAAATGTATTTTCCTTTTTTACAGTTATTTATTTAAAATAGTATGCTTTAAATGAATGAGTTTTGAAACTTGGTACCAAGCTCTAATCTAGACATAATATTTTTTTGATATTTACAGATCAACACTGATCCAACGGTATATTTTACCATTTTTAAGCTGCTTGTTTTGAATAATATGCTTCAGAACTTGGTCTCAGGGTCTAATCCAGATAAAACATTTTTTTTACATCTAGAGATCAATATGTATAGAATATTGTATTTTTTGTTTTTTGAAGCAACTTGTTTCAGATATGTCTCAAATGAATGAGATTCAGAATATGGTCCCAAGTTCTAATCCAAAAAAAAGCTTTTCTTTTTACATGTAGAGATCAACATGAATACAATGATGTATTTTTGCATTTTTTGAAGCAACTTGTTTCAAATAATATATTTTAAATGAATGAGATTTAAAACATGGCCCCAGGCTTTAATCCAGATATATAACTTTTCTTATATTTCAAGATCACCATAAATCCAATGTTGTATTTTTTTCTTTTTTGGCTCTAGTTGTTTCAAATAATATACTTAAAATAAATGCACTTCAAGACCTCATGACCTGGACCCAGACTCTTAGCGAAATTTGTCTAAAATTGTTTTTTTTTTTCACTTTTATTTTTACCTCAATTACAGATCAGCAAATATGCAAAGATGTTTTTTTGTTTTTTTTTTAAATTTTATCACCAAAGAATATATTTTGAAGTGTCTAAGATGAATCAAAGAGGTGCTAAGTGCTTCTGAATTTTGATTTTGCCATCTACCTAGTAATCCATGATTTGCTGAATTACAGCAGTAAGTTTATAAAAAGTAGATCATTGTAGAATTTGACAATGATCAAAAAGATATAATTTTTTTTTATAAATATGTATATGCTGTAGTTCGTCAGTTATCAATAACAAAAAATACTTTTTCTTTTCTTTTTCTCAATTTCTTTATGAAATTGTTCTGGTTGAGCACATGAAATTTTCATGATATGCAGAATCTTTTCTCTGTATTCTCTTTTAAATGTGATTATTCTAAGAAGTCGCTGTCATTTTTATGCCGCCACAGATAAGAAAATTTGGTTTATGTTCCAGGAGATTTTTATCTGACATTCTATTACTTTTTTAGGCAATTTACTGACGTCTGTTTTGTTTCAGAATGCATGCAATATTTATTTCAAACACCATTCTTTTGTTATTCCAGAAAGAGACAGGAGAATGTCGCAGAGGAATGGGATATGAAAATATGCATGATATGTGCATGGCAGTTGCATACCAAAATGGTTACATCAACTAGATATTTTCAAGCAGAATATTGGTATAACAAAAGTTAAAACTTTGTTGTTAATTCTAAAACTCTTTATTTTCTTTCAAAGGAAATACACAACAAATTGGAAGAGCAAAAGTTAGAACTTTGTGGCTAATTCTACAACTGTTTATTATAATCAAGGGAAATACATTAGAACTGTTTTATGATGCCAAAAATCTCTTTAATTTTTGTAAAGGAAAACACCATAGATGGGATATATTAGAAGTCAGAGCCTTCTTACTAATTCTAAAAGTCTCTATTATTTCCGTTTCCCTATGTTTAACTAGGAAGAAATTTTTTATTTTTACTAAATGTCTACCCAATACAAGGCCCAAGAGCCACTCATGGTAGTGGTTGACTAAATAAGGTTGTATAGATGTAAGTGAAGGAAGGGAGTCTGTTTCATAATTTAGCAGATCTTGTTTGATATGTCTGAATGGAGCTTCCTTCTTACCACTAGAGTATGAAATAAATGAGTATGGTTCTCCACAGCGTCCACTGCCGGGAAGGTCTTAGCTTCAAAAATCTAAACAGGAACTAGAGAATATAACTTGTTATAAAAATTTCCATGTAAACAGTAAGACTAATGAGAGACCTGCAATATTTTGCCAGCAGTAGAGGGGTGTTTTAAGGTAGAAAATAATTCATTGCAGACAAGACAGAGTAAACACTTTTGAATTTTTTCAAGGTTGGAAAAGAAGATGAAACAGCTCCAGCCCAGGTATTCTATTTTTGGCCTGATATTGCTCTTTTAAATATGGATTATAACAGAAAGAGTCAGATACTTTCTGAAAGGGTGTAAAGAGGTGACAATTTTTCCATTTTTTTAAGTGATATATGCATGCTCCATCACTAAAATTGCAACTGACTCCTTCTGCCATGCTCAAACCTAATGAGGACAAGATCAAACAAAAACTGCAGTATAACTGCCATATCTGTTACATTATTTTCCTCCTGTAAACACTTCTCCCAGAGACACAACAATGCAAGTCTCTCACTACTTTATCACTACTTTATCACTGTCCCCATTGTTCTGAAAAGCTCACATATATATATATATATATATATATATATATATATATATATAGTTTATGAAAAACTAGGTAATCCGTATGGGTAAACCTAAGGAGGATAAAATCCAGAGAGCTCAATGTAACTTCAGAGCAAATAATTTAAATAAAAACAGACCACTTTAAGGTTCCATGTAATAAATTATTTCACCACAGGTTTGGAAGTAAAGTCTGATGATCAGCAGTCATTTTAAAAGGGCTGTGGTGAAATAATTTATTACGTGGAACCTTAAAGTGGTCTGTTTTTATTTAAAATATATATATATATATATATTAAAGAAGCTTTAAGCATAGAGCCATATTGAGAGGACAATTATTCATCTCAAATTCTGGGGATTTATGTTCACTTTAGCGATGATGGAGTTACAAGCTTGCTTTGTATTGATAGTTATAAATCAGTTTTTCCTCAAAAGGGGAAATTCTTTTTAAAAAAAATTGATGCTTAACTATTTTCTTCTTAGTCTCTCTTTCTTGTGTTTCTAAAATTTAACATTTTGATAAATATTTTACATTTTGCAACTATCCGTTTATGTGTTTTGCTTTCTAGAAAAAGAAGCTCAGATACATTTTCACAAACAGCAGCAGATTTCTACTTCAAAAATCAATTGACAGGAGTCTGAAAATACAGGCAAATGCCCAAGGCTAAAAATTTTAAAAGTCATTTAGGAAAAATTGTGCTTTCTCACCAAACACATCAGCCTTTAGCTTAGTGGTCTGCCTGTCTCTCTTCCTAATTTGGGATATGATGTGAATATTAAGTGACAATGTCTGCCTGTAATGAAACTACCATAGCCAGAAGGGAATGTAAAAAGGAAAAATATTTAATAAAATTAAATCAATAGAAAAAAAAACTGAAAAGAAAGAACATTCAATCTGATGTGGATTAAAAACAGAATTGGCTAAAAAGAGGGTTGAGATTTTTCATTGGAATTTATTTAGAAATTTCTTTGTTTAATGATAGACAAAAATATAAATGCAAAAACATGAAAACTGTTACTGCTATTTTGCTCATAAAAAATCAAATTAAATTATCCGTTGGTGATGGGTTACTATGCTGGATCCCTCATGCCATTTCTTGAAGCAATGGCAGTTATTTGGCAACTCCCATCTCCTTTAGAAGTAACATACAGCAGATAAACTGGTTTATAAACCACCTGCAGCAGATCATAATCTCTGAAGTGTGTCACACCCCATATTATTCCAGAATAGAATTTTTACTTGATATCACACTAAACTATCAATGAATCCAGGGTTGCAAATTTAGCAAAGAATTGTATTAAGGTAGTTGCATAAACGCCCACCTAAGAGAGAATTTAGGATGCCTGACAGATATTGCAAACAACAAGGTATAGTTCAAGTCTTGATGAAATTGATTGAATGTATTGAACTCACAACTAGTGTGGCACTGAATTCATAAACTTTAATTTTCTAATCATTTGGGATTTTTTCCAAAAATGCCAAATGACTATTTGCAAGTCCAGTGTGTGATATTGTTTGTCTCTTTCAATAATTTTGCAAAATATTTAACATTTGTTCTTAAAATGATTTTTCAAACAGTAAATCTTAACTATTGCCATGGTATTTTTGCAATTGGATACACAATAAGATTATTAAAACACCCTCACATTTGGTAAGAGAACATATCGATCAGCTCAAAAACAACTTACTGCAGAAAAAAATCAGTCAAGTCAGTTGGATAGATAGAAGCTGTAGAAAGAACACAATGGAGAAGAGCAGTCTACAAAAAAAAAAACAACATCCTTGGAAAATACCAAAATACAAACAGATGAGATGAAGGGAGCCAAAAGAAAAGCCATAACTCTCTATCCCTTGAACCTTCCTACCCTACTATGTGATGTCTGCAGACATCTCTTCAGATACAATGTAGGACTCATTTCACACAGAAGGGAATGTCTATGAACACCCCAATAATTTGATTCTCCATCCCACTACAGAAAAATAGTTTAATGCTGTTTTCAGTAAGACTTGGTATTTGATATTCAGGCTTTATTTATTTTGTCATAGTCAGTAATCCAGCAAAAAAGAAAGAAAAGAGATTCACTGTTCTTAGTAACTGCTGGTTTGGTTAAGGAATCAAATTTGTTCAGAGTTCTTAAAGATACTCTAAACATGTTATTCCCAAAACGGGTGCTACTGTGCTCCTGAGGGTAGCAAAAATATCCAAAGGGTCAGTTAGAAAAACGTTGGTGGCATTTCAACAAAGTAATGACTTTTTTCTGTTTTTTTTTTTTTGACACTGCAATTAAAAGAGTTGAGTTTCCATGCAGTTGCTGTGCTTCTTTTCAAGCAAAGAAACTGACTGAAAATTACTGAACATGGTGACCTATAGTCTGATGATGATAAGCAAATATCCCTGCACCAAGTATATCCCTCCCATTAAAACTATCAATTTACCCTTTCATGTTGTTAAACAATCTACATAAATTACTTTACTTGGATTACTTGTTTTTAGTGAAGTGCATATTACAGTATCAGATTTGTTGTCTTTAAATTTGCAATATACCTAAAACCAAGAAGCAACTTAATATGGATGTGGGAGGGAGGTGCTAGGGATGTACACATAGCCATGTTCTTTCTAAAACCTGATTATCTTCACATTTAAAAGCAGTTCTTCTACAAGGGATGTTCCAAAAGTTTTGAGCCCAAAATTCTTAATAGCATAAGAGCATAAAAGAATACATTTATTTTAATTTCTCAGAAATTCTTCTCATACTGTACAGAGGACAGTTTTTTGACGGTAGGCAAAACACAACTTTTTACCCAAAACCATATATGACAATTTAACTGAATGGGGCGTGATGTTCTGCCAAGTCACAATTTTTGATATTAGCTAAAATCTCTGTTGATAGTTTCACTATCTATTCATATTTGGGCAGAAAGCTATGGAAAGAATTTACTAAAACTGTAATTTCCAGACTTGATAGTGTCCAAAAGCTTCTACACACTCCTGTGAGTAATGAGTTATTTTCCATCCTACAAAATCTTTCCCAAAGATTAAACTTTGCAATCCTCTCATTGCTCTATTGATAATTCCATGAAAAGTGTCCAGATGTGTTACATTTCTTAGTTTCCCCCAATTCTAACCTTCATGGCAAAGACCCATCAGGCCACGCCCATTGTAGCAAACCACCACATTTTCTTTATATTCCATTGGTGAGAAGCTGTTCCACTTGAACAGCTTCTTCCCACAAACTGCTACTTTGTGGAATTAATTCCCAAGGAGATGCTTCTTCAATCATTATAATCTTAACCGCTTCAAGTTTAGGTTTAACCATTATCTTCGACATATTTCCTTATAAACTATGCCTCTTACCACTTTGTAACTCCCTGCCTTGAGTCTTAGGCCTTTTATAGGGTGAATATTATTGTAAAATAAAGTTCTTAGTTAGGTGCAGGGAATGCCTTCTACTTTAGCAGGGAAATTCTAGTGGTAGTGATGTGATGACCTAAGAAAATCACTCCTAATTTACTAAATTCACTGGGTTGAAAACAATGACAATTTGTTTTTAAAATGTACAAAAAACGAGCTGCAACTATTGTACATTTTCCATTAGGGTGGATCTGGTTATAATATGTTATGATAGCACTGATCTTTATCAGCATGTTAATAAAAATCAGCATTCATTTCATAACATTGACAAATGTCCAGTCTTATGTTAACACTGCTCGGCATTATAATCTAAAATCCTATGTGTGCAAAATTTTTTCAGCAGATAAAATGCATATTCAATCTCTTGTTTTCAAAAAGAGAATGTTGAGAATTTTATATGCATCTAAGAGTTAAGAAATGGCAGATAACGCCCAAAAAATTAAACAAAAACAAAAGATTGTAGATAAAGTTATGATCGAAAAATGGAGCCTGTATTTCTCTGATTTAATTAAATCCCTGAAATCATTTTTTTTTTCAGTTCGATATGTTTTATGTGGACAAATATAATATTATTGAGAAAATTGTCTTGTTTACTTTTTAAAAATTAAACAAAAATGAAATAAATTATTCAGATTGGATGTTAAGAGAAATTGAAATCAAATAGTGTTTGTTTGTTTGTTTTTAAATATTCATTTTTAATTTGATTATAACTTTAATATTCATTTTTAATTTTAATTTGTGCTTGAAGCTTTTAAGATATTCTTTTAACCTTTGGCAAGTCATCAGTTCCACTTAAAGTTATTGCTCTCAAATGTTAGGACAATGAATTTTCATAACTTTGGTTTAATTTGTACCTATATTTTATAAATTATATTCAAATTATAAGAATGGGAAACCAATTAAGAAGTATCAATATGTGACTTAGCTGCACCTTGTTCCAAGCTTTAAAAGAATGTTTTAGTGTATTTAGGCATATAAAATTTACAAAAGCCGAACACATTTGATGTTATGCTTTGTTTAACCCAGTGTTTCTTAACATTCTTAATTCAAGGCATACATGTAGAATAACGAAAACTCTGGCATGAACTTTAAATTTTAATAAAGAAAAAATTAGTCATGAAATTTGAAAATAATAAAGAAGTCTCTCTGAAATAACCATTTATTTTTATGAAATTACATTGTATATTTAAGCAGTAGTTTTCATTTAAATGGATTTATGAAGAATCTGCTATTTTTTTGATTTAAATCTGTTGAGGAAGGCAGAAGGGAAACGATTATCCACTCTTTCTTAAAGATTAAGGAATTTACTATCCAGTTTAAAATATCAAATGACAAAAACTTGATTTAGAAATGGAAGCCATGTGCTTAGTGTATCAAGATTTTTAAAAATAAAGATTTTTTTAGATATAAAAATAATTAATAAATTACTCTTCTGTTAATTTGAGATGCTACCTTTAAAGGTTGCATTAGTACACCAGTGCACACTGGTTATCATCCATAAACATTGTTATTGATAGTCTTTCCATGTTCCAACAGGTTGTAATGGACAACATATATTATACTACATCAGACACAACTCAAGAACTCCTGTTGATGAAGACGTGTTAAATATCTTGTTTTTGCACTAAGCAAAAGCTGATATGTAAAAAGCTTCACGACAACTGCATATATGCTGCACAAAAATTTTTAAATACCCCTGTAGCCCATCATTGTTAGTGGCCTTATCTTGTATTGAAGAATTAAATTTTTTCTTTGTTAATTGCTTCCTTTATGATGTTGGTGTTGATGACTAAATTCACCATCAATGTGCAGGTTCAGTACTAAAAGCTTCCAGTTTCACTAAAACCTGCTCTTGTTGTCAATTCCCTATCATCATTTGACTTTGCAAGAATTGGTTGAAGGTGAAAGGAAATCAAGTAGAAGAAAGTGCAAATGACATGAATTTATTTATGGTGGACCTTAACTTGCGATCTACACAATTGATTTCATGCGACACATATGGAATGAGACATGCAGAATCCAGTTATGCAACTGCAATAGACTACCGCTGACACTATTGTTATTTCTAGTGGCTCCTTCTGTAGCATGTATGTGCATGTGTCTATGCATGTACATATGTTTCATCAATATCTGTCTATATTTCTGAGATGAGGTATTATGTACACTATTTACATTATTCGAACTATTGTCCTCATCTTTGTCGACATATTTATTACAACATTTTGGCCTTTCAGTATCTGTCTATATTTCTGAGATGAGGTATTATGTACACTATTTACATTATTCGAACTATTGTCCTCATCTTTGTCGACATATTTATTACAACATTTCGGCCTTTCAGTATCTGTCTATATTTCTGAGATGAGGTATTATGTACACTATTTACATTATTTGAATTATTGTCCTCATCTTTGTCGACATATTTATTACAACATTTCGGCCTTTCAGTATCTGTCTATATTTCTGAGATGTACACTATTTACATTATTCGAACTATTGTCCTCATCTTTGTCGACATATTTATTACAACATTTCGGCCTTTCAGTATCTGTCTATATTTCTGAGATGAGGTATTATGTACACTATTTACATTATTTGAACTATTGTCCTCATCTTTGTCGCCATATTTATTACAACGTTTTGCCCGTTGTACACTCCGGCCTTCTTCAGGTGGTTGGAATGTCGAAAACTGAACCCTTTATTTCACTCACTGGGGTAGACTGTTCTAGTTCCACGTGCCATGTTTAATGGATATCAGTTATCAGTTATCTCCAGTGAGAGAACCCAAAGTGTGTGAGTTCAATACCCAGTTAAGCCAGTAGAGAACTTGGAGAGAGTGATTACTTTCCAAACACAGTTAATATTTAAAAAATGAAATGTTTAAACAAAGCCAACAGTACATTAAAATATTATAAAAGCACAAAAATATTATAAAAGTAATATATATATATATATATATATATATATATATATTCTGTTTATACATTATTTTTATAGATACTAATATTTAAGTAAATGGTCCATTTATTAACTACATTTACCTGCCTGAAAATATATTAAAATAATTGTCAGAGTTAGTCAATTTCATAGTGTGTATATATATATATATATATATATATATATATATATATATATATATATAATTATTTATTTAAAAATAATAACATAAATATGTTATAAAATCACTATCAAAATAACCATGATGTTGAATGTAAAATAAATCCATTCAACATCATCACTTGATAAGACACCAGAGGTGTTGAAACAAAATGGCTATTTTTGTAGTGATTTTATAACATATTTATGTTATTATTTTTAAATAAATAATAATATTCACTCTACTCTGTATTGAGCACTCTTTTAAGAATAGTAATTTTTGGTTATTGGAATTTATTCTGTATACACCAATCCTATACTTGGCTATATATACATATATATATATATATATATAACGTCATCCACAGACAGACTGTTTCGCTGTTTACAGCTCATCAGTGTGGCTAGACATCCGGTTGCCTCTAGCTAGG
Source organism: Acanthosepion pharaonis (assembly GCA_903632075.3). NCBI lineage: Eukaryota > Metazoa > Mollusca > Cephalopoda > Sepiida > Sepiidae > Acanthosepion > Acanthosepion pharaonis. Next base: position 747,618 of record CAHIKZ030003615.1, on the reverse strand, counting down.
ATCGAAACCTGACTGAATTGGTGTCAGTCGGAGCTTCTAACCACTAAGCTGTTGGCGCACGGTAGGGATGAAGGTGGATTTTTAGCATATTTATTTTTAGAAACATGCCCATGACTGACAAGTTGGAGGAATGTTTTATTCCCAAATACAGTTAGCACATTGTGGCTGTGATCATAGTTAATATTATTGACTGTTAAAAAGGGCTAAAAATAATTGCAACATTATCAATAAAGAAAAAGCCAACATTTAATAATATCAATGATGATCACAGCCACACTATGCTGGCCATGTTCGGGAAATAAGACATTCCAATAACTCTAGATAAATGTATAAAACAATCTATACATTCAGATAAAAGTAAAAATAAAATAATCCTTGATAATTCCTAAAAGTATATCCAAAGTGTTAGGACATATAAAGCATTTGGACAATTTCTACATAATTTATGTCTAGAAAAGAAATTTATAAGAACACAAGAAAAATTAAATAAAAAACTTGCTGTACTTGTGAGTCTTTTTTAATGAAATTTGTATAAAAGAGGGATTGCTACCCAAATACACACACACACACGCATATATATATATATATATATATATATATATATATATATATATATATATATATATATATATATATTCAAACAGGTTCGACTAAATAATTTAGACATATCATGCTGATTTATTTTGGCTGTGATCCCTTCAAGTTCACAGATTATTTTTTTGGTAGCCTTAGAAAATTGACTAAGAAAAATACCAAAATTTTCTTTCAAATAGTTTTTATTTTCCCAAGTACTTTCAATCTTATATGAGCCCATCTCCAGGTTATTAAATTGTCTGTGAATGTTTATATGTAAATTCAGAACATTTCAACAGTACATTTTACTGTGTTATAAAGTGTTCTAGATTACAAATTCAAAATTTACGTGTTTTTTTTCACTGTATAAGAGAGGTCATTCTTTCATTTTATTCATTTATTATATATATATATATATATATATATATATATATATATATATATATATATGCTGCAGGCAAAAAGTTTGGAGCCACCCTGCATTTCTTTTAAAACTTAAAATTAGATACTTTTGTATTTTTTAAGTAAAAGGTAGGTACAGTGTATTTGCTTTTATTTTGACAAACAATAAGCATTTAACTATAAAATAACAGCATCATATTTTTTTTTGTCAATAAAACCACCAACTGCCTTAATGCTTTACAAATTTTGGGGATTCTTTTCAACAGTTTCTGAAAAAGTAGATGGCACTCTTCATTTCTAAAAAAAATGCAGAGTATCCCTTAACTGTACTGTATTCATATATACAGTGTATCACAAAAGTGAGTACACCCCTCACATTTCTTCAAATATTTAAGTATATCTCTTCATGGGACAGCACTGAAAAAATTACCTTTTGACACAATGAAAAGTAGTCTGTCTGCTGCATATATAACAGAGTTAATTTCTTTTCCCCTCAAAATATAGCCATTAAAAGCTAAATCCCTGGCAACAAAAGTGAATACACCCCTAAGAAACTACACCCCTAAAAAGTGAGTACCCCCTAAGAAACTACATCCCTAAATGTCTAAAAATTGAGTACTGCTTTTTCATTTTCCCTCCAAAATGTCATGTGACTCATTAGCGTAACTATGCCCATGTGTTCATGGGGAGCAGGTGTATTCAAATTTGTAGTGCAGCACTAACACTCTCTTACCGGTCACTGAAAGTTCCAACATGGCACCACATGGCAAAGAACTCTCTGAGGATCTTAAAAAACGTATTGTTGCACTACATAAAGATGGCCAAGGCTACAAAAAGATTGCCAACATCCTGAAACTGAGCTGCAGCACAGTGGCTAAGATCATCCAGCATTTTAAAAGAGCAGGGTCCACTCAGAACAGGCCTCGGGTAGGTTGTCCAAAGAAGCTGAGCGCATGTGCTGAGCGTCACATCCAAATGCTTTCTTTGAAAGATCACCATAGCAGTGCTGTTAGCATTGCTGCAGAGATTAAAGAGATTGGGATTCAGCCTGTTAGTGTTCAGACCATACGCCGCACACTACATCAAATTGGTGTGCATGGCTGTCACCCCAGGAGGAAGCCTCTTCTGAAGGCAATACACAAGAAAGCCCACAAATAGTTTGCTGAAGACATGTCAACAAAGCCCATAGATTACTGGAACCATGTCCTATAGTCTGATGAGATGAAATTTAATTTGTTTGGTTCTGATGGCCTTAAGCATGTGTGGCAGCGACCAGGTGAGGAGTACAAAGATAAGTGTGCCATGCCTACAGTCAAGCATGGTGGTGGGAATGTCATGGTCTGGGGCTGCATGAGTGCTGCAGGTATTGGAGAGTTACATTTCATTGAGGGAAACATGAACTCCAACATGTACTGTGAAATACTGCAGCAGAGCATGATCCCCTCCCTCCAGAAACTGGATCGCAGAGCAGTGTTCCAGCATGACAATGACCCCAAACACACATCCAAGATAACCACTGCTTTACTGAAGAGGCTGAGGGTAAAGGTGATGGACTGGCCAAGCATGTCTCCAGACTTAAACCCAATAGAACATCTTTGGGCTATTCTCAAGCAGAAGGTGGAGGTGCGCAGAGTCTCAAATATCCGCCAGCTCCACGACGTCGTCATTGAGGAGTGGAAGAGCATTCCAGTGACTACCTGTGAAGCTCTGGTAAACTCCATGCCCAGGAGAGTAAAGGCAGTTTTGGATAATGAAGGTGGCCACACAAAATATTGACAGTTGACATGTTGTATGTTAATATTGACAACTTTTCCTAAGGGGTGTACTCACTTTTGTTGCCAGGGATTTAGCTTTTAATGGCTATATTTTGAGGGAAAAATAAATTAACTCTTTTGTATATGCTGCAGACAGGCTACTTTTCATTGTGTCAAAGTGTCATTTTGTCAGTGTTGTCCCATGAAGAGATATACTTAAATATTTGAAGAAATGTGAGGGGTGTACTCACTTTTTATATATATATATATATATATATATATATATATATATATATATATATATATATATATGAAATATCTTCCTCAAAGAAAATATGACATTCTGTCTGAAGTTCTCTGGATTAATAAAAAATATTTTCTCAATTTTTTTTTTTTGAAACATTTCATTAACAATAAAATAATGTCAAACTAATCACAAAATATCAGGTGAGATATTTGAATGTATAGAGTAATCCAAATACAGATTTTAGATAACATTAAGAATGTTATTTCGTTCCTAAATTAATCTAGAGTTGTTGCATTGCAACAGAATATTTTGCATTTTTAGATTCATAGAGAAAGATAAACTCATTATCATGTTGAATCTTTGCTTGGGAAACAGAATTATTTAATTAATTTTGATTAAGCTCATGTCAACTATGTTTCAAGAGTTCAAAAATAGTTTCAGTAATTATGTTGTCGATCATGGTCCTCTACAACTTCCTGTCTTTTTAGCCCTTATCAATGTTTCTTTTTTTATTAACATCCTTACCAAGATAAATGTTTTTGGTTTGTAGAAACATGCTTTGTTTGGTGAAACTTCCCCTCGCACAGTCTATTCTATGTTTAATTTCCTTATCACCTATGTTATGGTTAAATAGCAGGACAGACCAGGTTCTATAGCCTTGGATGGCAACTAGTCTACCACAGAAAGAAATGGCAAACTACTGCGGAAAAAAATCTGCCTCATCAGTCATGTATCGAAAGATACATGATTGCCTAAGCATGTATCACATTTGACATATAACTGACTGACTGATCACCTATGCTAAATATGTTATAACTCTTCAATACACCATTGTATTCCAAGTGATTAATGTTTACCTAACATGTAAGTTGCTACAAAGTCATAAGTAGATAGTGTCCTGGGTATGACGCCAAACTACATCCAGCAGCAAAGTCTCTGATCAGGAGATTTTGGGAAGCATGGAACTACCTCTTAATTGCTGTTGTTCCCAGGTCTACACTGACCCAGGGTGCTAGCACCTGTTAAGGTCCCAGCCATGGGAAAATAGTTAACACCCAAACTGGGGTAAAACATTATGAAAGTTTTAAAATATGTTTTTATAGTAAAAATACCAGCAATAATTTATTTTTTAATTTTTACCAGCCATAAATTTTTGCCTGGAGCTCCTCAATTAAGGTTGATATGCCGTAAAAGAAAATAAATGAAACCATAAGTAGATAGGTTTGTCTTTCATCCAGTTCACACTCCTCTCTGCTCCTTTGAACAGGAGTAGAGCTTTATGCTTTCTTTCCTGTTTAGGATTGGGATTCCTGTTTTTTTTTTTAAGTCTTCTTGTTCTCTTTCACTCTTAGTAGTCCTTGTGTCTTAGTGGCCTTGCTTGGGGTGAATTGATTAAAAAACCCAGATTCTTAATAAATATCATCAGATCATAACATTCATATATGTCAGGCATTGTTCAGAAATGTCTAACAGATCAATGGATTAAAGGTCTTAGCAAAGACCATTCTTCTTTGAACATCGTTGATTGGCACTACAGAATCACAAAGAACTCTAAGTTTACCATTCATTCATACTTAGATTATTGCTGCCATATATGGTCCAGTACGCCTGATATTTTTCTGGAGTACCTCAATAAAATCCAAAGAAGAACCAGCAATATTATTGGTCCTGATCTGGCCGCTCAGCATCTGTCACTTGTCCACCACTGTATTTGTTTGGATGAGCTCTATACTATGGTACTTGGACTTTATGAATTTAAGCGCAATACTAGACTGGCATCAAGATCTCATCAATTTATGGTCAAGCTAGCCATCTATGCAGCCATCTATGCAGCCATCTATGCTAAAAGTTTCTTATCCTGCACTTCTCACTTGCGGGACTACGTCCCGGCTTCATGCTTTCTAACCAATTTTAATCTGCAAAAATTTAAAGGCAATGTCAGTCGTTATCTACTGTCCTCCTGATTGCTCTTTTCTTTCTCCTTATTACTAATGTTTCTGTTCCTTATTCCTCCGTACCCTGTAACTCATTGTGTGCTTGTAGCTCTACTGCCTTGCTTACTGATTAAAAAAAAAGATAACAGAAACCACATCATTTGAGGACTTCAATAGCAGCAGCAGCAACTATAATGAATTGCACATTCTCAAAGAGTAAATAATTGTTATGGTCCAGTTCCTTGTACCACGGTGATAGTCCAAGGTAGAACCAATAAAGAACTCAAACACAGGTATGGAATAACACAGATATATTACAAACAGGAATATATACAGAGAAGTAGAAAGTGTTAGTACGAACAATCAGGTTTAGTAGAGAGAACAATGTAGTCTCAACCAGTATCACTATTTCAATCCAATGTCTTTTTCAGACTAATTGTCTGAACTCTTGTCTTTACTTGAACTCTGACTTTTGAGACTGCCTCTGACTGGACTCTTCCCGAGCCATTTCGGCTTGAACTACAGGGCTGTTTACTCACTTGAACTACTGGGTTACTCCCGTAGGAAGAGAGTTCAAACCGAGCAGTCTGTTGAGTCACCCCCCCCCACGAGGGTTGGTTTTTATTGTGGGATTCCCGAGCATGTCGCTTGAACCCGATCAACAGGTTCAGGCCTTTTAACGGCGAGACTCCGCCCTTCGGCATTCCATCCGAGCCAGAGAGTTGAACCGGCTCAGTCTGTTCAAAATGAACTACTGACTCACGATTTGAACCACAAGGCCTTTTTAAATTCCCGAGCCATTGGGTTCAGGGGCCGAAATTTCCTTTGGCGTAGCCCTCCCGCCCGTGGAAGAGAGTTCAAACCGTCTGTTCAAAAGTGAACTACTGACTCCAATATTCAGTCACCCCCACGTTCCTCAAGGCCTTTTTAACGTGGGTATTCCCATTAGGCTCGGGAAGAGAACGGGTTCAGGGCCGAAAGTACCTCCCGAGCAGTCTGTTCAAAAACAGTCAGTTCAGAACGAACGACTGACTCACGATATTGAGTCACCCCCACGAGGGTGTCATGTGGCACAAGGCCTTTTTAACGTGGCTCGGCCAAAAATAGTCGCCCATTGAACCCGTATAAACGGGTTCAGGGCCGGGTTTACCTCCCGCTCCGCCCATCGGGCGTAGCCTCCTTCGGGTTCCTCCGTCCGCAGAGAGTTGAACCGATCAGTCTGTTCAAAAGTGAACGGCTGACTCACGATATTGAACTCCCCACTGGGGCAACAAACACAAGGTCGGTTTTTTATTAGGATTCAGGGTCGGCCTCCAAAATATGCCACGTTTGAACCCCGGGTTCAGGGTCGAAGGAGACTCCGCCCATCGGCGTAGCCTCCTTCGGTTCCTCTCCGTCCGGAGACAGAGAAGAGTCTGTTAAACGGCTGACTCACGATCTTGAGTTCCCAAAAAATGAACGGTTTTTATTGTGGATTCCTGACCGTGGGCTCGGCCTTCTTGAACCTACAGGGCCGAAAACCTTCCTCCGTGCGTAGCCTTTTCCTTAGACAGAGTTGAACCCGATCAGTCTGTTCAAAATGAATAGTCCATTATTATTTATTAAGTATGGGTCCAAGATTATTATGGGTAAGATCCCAATAATAATGAAGATTTTAATGCTTCATACATTTTCCAACAAAAGTTTAGGAAGGGAGCCACCCATGAATATGACAATGAACGATAACAGTGACCTATTTTCCTGAAAAACTGTTCTAAGAGAAAGATTTTATAAATTTCAAACAAAAGTAGCATCAGGAAGTTGGTCAATGTATGCCAAATTTTTCCTGATAAGGAAACAGCTAATATTACTATTACCATTACACAAGCTTGTTCAATAGGTTACTCCCTTTTTCCTTTTATCTCTTTTTGCTTCTGTATAACAGGTGAGTATTAAATACTCCAAGACCTCTTTCCTTTTTCCCTTTTTAAAAATACAATCAAATTCAATCCTTTTAATGAAATTTTTTTTCTTTTATGTATCCTTCCCTCCAGGACCTGGGTAATCATGGCTCTCCACTGCTTTCTATCCTTTGTAGCACAAATCCATGTTAATTTTCTTACTATCACTCGCAGTTTCTATTCTGCTATCGACTGATACAAGCTCATTAAATAGGTTACTCGTTATTTCTCTCTACCATTCTTGTCTTCAGTATGTCCTGTCAGTATCAAATTCTTCAAGCCCTCTTTCCTCATTATGTGCCCCCAAAATACCTGTTTCTGATTCTAAGTAAAGAAACAAAATCAATTTTTTTAACCACATTTCAATGAAAGAAAAAAAAAGGCAATTTTTATTTCTAAATAAAGTGAAATACATTGCAAACTTTTCTTAAAGAAATTTAAAAGTTTGTCCTTTTACAGAAAAGTTGGTAAATTGCAGTTAGAGAATTACCAAAGTTCTAGAAAGGAATTTATTTGGCCATTTTGATTTAGGAGGAGATTTTGAGGATTTTAACATTTATCTCTCTTGTTACAAGTGAAAAGGAATTCTACAGTCCAATAGAAAATCTCTTGAAACGTCCATTCAAGTTTTTACATTAGAGAAATTCATTATTTGTTTCAAAGACATCTAGCCATAAGTGGGTTGTGTTTTTCATTGAATAACTTTGCTCACATCCAGAAATGGACCAGTAAACATGCAAGCATGCACATCCATTACATTATCTATATATTTTATGTCTGTAAATTTCAGTCATAAGTTCCCTTTCAGTCATGATTGCTTGAAAGTCGCAGGCCAGGATTTGTTAACAAACGGTAATCTTCTTATATTTTTCTTGAATGATTCTAAGCGCTTCTGGCAGATTCTATTGCTGGCATCTAAACTTTTAATCATGTGTTTACATTATGAAGACATGTTTAGAATTATGGATCAGTTTTGGGATTTTGGTTAGCATAGCTTTAACGACTTAAATATAAAGTTAAAGAAATGCAATACATTCAAATAACTTACAAACATAAACACATACACATATAATAATAATAATAATAATAATAATAATAATAAACAATATAATTATATAAAAATAATCATACTTATTATAAAACCAGGTTGTGTGTGCGTGTGTCTGTTCGTGCGATATATTGGATCAGATTTCCTACATTTTTCAACAGATTTCAACAAAACTTTACAGGACTATGTAAAATTACCTTGCGGTGGTTCTGACAGTGCCAAGAATTGGAAAAACACAATTGTTTTTGCACGAAATCAATTTGAAAACACGATTAAGAGGCATCACTGTCACAAAAATGAAAGGGGGACAACTCATGTTGAGTTATACTTATTATAAAACCCAGGTTGTTTGTTTGTGTGTGTGTGTGTGTGTGTGTGTGTGTGTGTGTGTGTGTGTGTGTGTGTGTGCGTTCATTTATATATGGGAACGGATTTCCTACATTTTTCAACCGATTTCAACAAAACTTCACTTTTTTTTTGGCAGGTAGTGTTTCTTATTTTCTTGCACACTTTTTTCTTTTATTTTTACATTCAGAATGCTTTAAAAATTCCATTTACAAGACAATTGTTTATAATAAAATTCTATTCAATCGGTAGACTCATAACGATTGAAAACAATGTTTTTGTTTGAGTTTGGGTTTGACCAATTCGTAAAAAAAAAAAAAAAAACAAAACAAAAAAAACTAATTAAGACATGCGTGTCCGTCAACCTTAAACAATAATCTTTGTCAATTTTATTTTTCAGCCTTTATGATGGTCGATACTTGATCTATCTCTTACTGTTACATCCCCGGGCAATGCCAGGCTCTACTGCTAGTATATATATAAAACTGAAAATGTGCTTAGGGAAAATATCAGTTGAGATCAAGATTGAAGATCTCAAAAAAACTGACATCATTTGTTTTGTGAGGATTTCCCAAAAACTTCTTGAGTAGTGAGGAAGTGAGGAAGCTTGCTGACACTGAGCCTCAAGAACAGAATTTCTATTGACAATGTCAGTGTATGATACCAACATAATAATAGCACATATTGAATTATGTAAAATTATATAATTTAACAAATTGAATTATGATATCATAATTGTTTCAATAATTACTGGAGATGATTTATGATGTTTTCAAAACATTTACTCAGTTTAGATAAGTATTGTGATCTTTTTTTATTTATTGTTAATAATAATAATATAGAGAATTAATATAAGTAAAAGGTTTGTCACTTAGCTGATTGAAGTTAACTTCAGCATCCTGACTCCAGAGTTTCATAGATGCACCTGTCCATCCACTCATCAGGGGATATCAGCAACTGACTTCTTATACTTCTTGATTTTTCTTTTTTATATCCACTTATCATTCAAGGGATATCAACATATATATATATATATATATATATATATATATATATATATGTATATATATATGAAACATCAAGTTTCAGTTTCGAACAACTGGTGGTCTCTTCAATCATCATCACTTCACAGCCAAGACCCACCTTCGTACGCATATTATTCGTGATTTGTTGTTTGCTGATGATGCAGCTCTTGTAGCGACATCCTTTGAGGCGGCCCAACATCTAATAAATCATTTCTCTGCTGCATGTAAAGCATTTGGTTTTACACTTAGCATAAAAAAAACTGTAGTTGTGTACCAACCTTGTCCTACTCCGAAGCAAGTGCGTGGTGAGAAACAAAAACCATCAGTCTACAAATTTCCAGAGAGACCATTGAGAGTAGAAGACAAAGCCATGAACTATGTAAAGTCTTTTACCTATCTTGGTAGCAAAGTCAATTACAGTGGAACTTTAGATGATGAAATCATGCATCAGATTGCTAAGGCTACCAGTGCTTTTCGGCAAACTTTTGCCATTGCTTGTGGAATGAGCCGGTATTCGACTGGATATGAAAATTCAGGTTTACAGAGCTGTTGTACTTGCCATCCTTTTGTATGGCTCCATACAGGTACCATATATGCCAGCTAGATGTTTTCCATAAAAGCTGTCTGCGTGCAATCTGTGGAGTTAAGCTTCAAGATAGGGCTTCTAACGTAGACCTGATTAATAGGTGTAATATTGGAGGAATCAAGGACTTTTCTCATACAGTCTCAGTTACAGTGGACTGGTCATGTCTTGAGAATGTCTGATGACAGGATACCCAAGATCCTAATGTACAGCCAGTTAGATCAGGGCTACAGGAATGTAAGATGCCCATGGCTAAGATACAAAGTCAAGCTGAAAAGCAACTTGTCAGCAGTTAATATACCACATAACACCCTTGGAGCACTTAGCTTTGGAGCAGATAGAATGGAGTGTTTTAGTGGACTCAGCAATTTTCAATCTGCTTGTCTGAATCACCTTCAAGAATCGAGAGCAAGATCTAAAAGGTCAACCAATCTAACATTGATCTCATCTCACAATCCTCACACTTGCTCCATATGTGGCCTCCTTTGTAAATCACTAGCGGGTCTTAAATGCCACTTAAGATTAGCGCATAAACTTTCATAACTGAATCAATAAGCTGGCAGATTCTCATACGTCAAAACCGACGGGAGAGTCCATTATTATTATTATATATATTATATATACATATATATGTGTGTGTGTGTGTGTGTGTGTGTGTGTGTGCATAAGAATGGATACTGAGCTCAACAGCAAATGGTGACAATCTACTTCATGCTTGAACAGAATCTGAAGATTGCATTCAAGTATGAAACAGACTGTTGACACTTAGTGTTGCTCTCAGTATTCACTCTTATATTTTTACACATATACTTTTGATATTGAGCACTTGTATACATAAATCTAGCATCTTAAAATTATATATATATATATATATATATATATATATATATATATATATATATATATATATTTTTTACAATGTGGTTTGCCCTGCACAAGGTTAGAGAGCTACTTAAAGTAGAGGTTTACAGGGCAAAGGGCACAGTATATGCAGATATATGAGAATATAATGATTGGCCCTTGAACAAGATGAGATTATAGTAATTGTGGAAACATCCTCTTAGAAGTCATTTCCACAGAGCAGTGGTCCGTGGGAAGAAGCTCTTCAAATGGAACTTACTTCTCACAAATGGTTTACAAAGGGCCATGAAGGTTAGAACTGTTGGAACTAAAAGATGTAGTTTGTCTGAGAACTTTCCATGGAAATAGCGATAGAGCAGTGAGGGGCTTATGACATTTCACCTGTGAGAGAGAAATCCCAGGTGGAAAATAATTTGTCACCCACAAGGATGTGTTTGTGTTTTGAGGCATTGAATGGCATATATATTCACAAATGATCTAAATATACTCTATAGGCAGATCACTTATAAAATAAAAAGTGGGTTGATCTGAGAAGCAACCACTGGAGGGACACCTGTGTTGATTGCTAGGGCTCCAGAGGACTGGCCATTAACCACTACCTGTCAGGAAGGACTTCATTATTGAGACGACTCTTGTAGCAATTCCATTGCTAAAGCAGCAGTCATTTGTGCCGCACTTTGTCAAAGGCCTTTGAAATATCTAAAGCTATGATCCTTGAGATGTATTTGTTGTCTAGTGCCTCACTGATTCTGTGAGTAATGGTACTTAGGATATAAGCAATGGATTGTGCTGATCAAAACCCATATTGCTTGTCGGTCAAGGCATTGTTCTTATTTAGTTGATCAACAATCTTCTTGTTTATTATAACCTTAAAAAGCTTGGTAATGATGCTGATGAGACTAATGGATCTATAATTAGAGAGGAATGAGCACTTTTCTGCATTCTTGAAAACTGCTTGGCACCTTCCAGACTTGGGAAAGGTTTTTTTTGCTAAGATCAGGGATATCTCTGGCTTGATATTTTTTAAAAACAACAATTGGGATTTTGTCTGGGCCAGTGGATTTCTTGGGGTTAAGACTTTTGGTAAATCCTGAGACTTCCCAGGATGTAATAAAGATACAATGAAGATTGTGCTCAGTGAGATGGGGTAAGTCAGGAAGGGGATGTCCAAAATCTTCTAATGTTGAACTAGAGACAAAGATTAGTTAAGGATCTGATGAGGAAGATGTGACCTCATGGACATACATATTTGTGGGCACAGCCATTTTGCCTCTATTCTTAATCTGGTTGGGGATCTTCCAGAACACTCAGGGACCTGTTTCTTTGGCCTGGACCACTTGAGTATTGCTACAGTTAAGGGGGAACCAGGGCTGGCTGTTCATTTTTGCTGGAATTTCAGGGTGGGGTGCATAAAACTCTCCATTCAAGAAAGGATCCAATGAGACAAGGGAAGCAATTTTGGAGGCAGCATGTTTAAAGAAGAGAGGTGCTTCTGCCAAGTAAGATCTAAATCTGTACTAGTCTGAATTCATATATATATATATATATATATATATATATATATATATATATATATATATATATAATATATTTCTGAGTACAAATTTACATTTCTTGTTCCAGTGCCTTTAATTATCTGCACTGTTCTTGCTCTATTTTGGATCTAACTCTGATGTCTACTCTATTTACCAGAATTCAGATGATAATTTTTGTTATTTAACTTGTTAGGCTAAATGTCTGACAGAGTTCCCATTTGTTTGCACCTGGCTTCTTAGGCAGTGCTATAAAATGGATCTACTTAGGTCTTCCAATATATCACCACTGTCAAATCGTTAATTTGTTATGTCTGTATTTTTTACTGCTAAAATCATCTAAAGCTGCCAGCATCTTTTTTTACAATTATGTCTTGTCCTGCTGCTTTGTGAAAAAGAGAAATAATTCTTTTATTTTGTATAAACAACTGATTTTTATATTTTCTCTCTATATATCCCACAACTATTTCAAAATGGACCAATAAACATTAATAAAATAAACAAACATTGACTAATTGTTGATGAAAAACATTTTAACAGAAATATTACATTCTGTAAACAATATTTGTATTTCATAAGTACATATGTTTCTTTACATTTTCTCTCTATACTTCCCACCATGGTTGAATAAATTTGGATAAAAATAAACAAATTTCTTTTTTTAGGATTCATTTGTTTGAATTAATGGAACTCTGTGTTCAAATGGATTCCATTATTAATTTACCAAATAGAATCACTTAATTTGACCATCCATTTTGCTGATTAATTTTGAAGATTCTGATTCTATCCAAAAAAATCTCATGTGTCAAACTGAGATACATGTGCCTAGGATTAATCAAAATAAAATCCCATCAGTGTCAATCTAACATTTTCGTCTCATGATGAAACCATGTCCAAGATATATATATATATATATATGTAATGACAAAATGTAAAAAGTTTTCCTCTAGTTTACTTTCAATGTCTGTTCTGTGTCATTTACATATAATTTAAAAAAATGTATTATATATGTTTTTGGTATATAATCTTAAATTTTTTTCAAATTTTATTTTTTTTATATGATTTAGGTTATTTCATTATACAAAAATAGGAAAACAAATTTTTCATTTTTAAAAATTTTAAATTTTTAAAAATTTTAAATTTAACATTCCCAGCATCCCTCATTCATGCACATATGTAGTCACACCAACATAATAAATTTGGTCTGATGAAGTGGTAAAGGACGAAACACATCGCACAAAATATTTTCCACTTCATCATACATTTTTGCCCCAATATTGTTCTTGTTATCTCATGTATATATATATATATATATATATATATATATATATATATATACATTGTTTGATCAAAAAATATCAAAACTGTTATGGTAACTGAGCTAAAGTATGCAGTGTGAATACATTTGGCACAGATAGACCTTGAATTCTGTCAAGCATGCACACTATGTTATAATGTTCTTGCTCACTTCTGTTATTTATAGTAGTGCTTGGAAGGAAAGTGTGTAGAGTGTGGTCATCTCACCATCTCACAGAAGTTCCATAAATAGCCATGGCTTGTGCAGCAGCTTTTGGCAAACCACAATATTCCCCAGATCTCACTTTTTGCAACTTTTTCCTCTGTTCAAAACTCGAATCCCACTTGAAACAAACAAGATATCATGGTAATCCAAGTAAATTTGACAAGGCACCAGCTCACTATCCAAAAAGTGACTTCCTGGAATACTTCCATCAATAGAAATGGCACTGGATAAAATATGTGGCTTCAGAAGGAGATTAAATGTCAAATTGATATGTATTGTAGTTTTATTTTTTATAGCACCAGTCCCAATACTTTTTGATAAGACCTCGTTTATATATATATATATATATATATATATATATATATATATATATATATTGTAAATAATGAGTATAGATGGCTCATATATATATTTTTTTTTTTAAGCGTTTTACCCCAAGCAAGCCACTAGGACGCAAGGGATTACAGAAGATTTGGAGCAAGATCAAATAGGAGTGATAGAGGAAAGGATGAGGAGAAGGATAGTGGATAGATCAAGGCAATTGGAGATGCCGATTGACATTGCATTTGAATAGCTGGATATTATAGCGCTCAGGGAAACTGGAATAGGGAAGGGAGTTCCACAGGCGAGAGGTGTGAGACATAAAGCTATTGGAGTAGAAGAGACAGCTACATTTAGGAGTTTTGACTGTGAAAGGGTGAGACCGGGATGCCAGCCTCGTAGGGCGCTTGAATTCATGAAGTCTGGGAACCAGCAAATGCAGCTCCTCGGAGCAATTGCCATGAAAGTATTTGTAAAACAGACAGAGAGAGGCGACGGCGCATCTGTGAGAAAGTGACTGTAGATGAGATGCCAGAGCAGAGCCAATTATATTGCATATCAGCCTCTGGAGCCTATCAAGAACCCCAAGGCAAACAGAAGGGGATCCGGACCATATATAGCAGCAATACTCCAAAATCATTTGGTAAAATCTAGTAATCGTTCATAAATTTATGAATAAAAAATTATTTTCATATTTATTTCTTTATAAATTGTTAAAGGATAAATATTGCATTGCATTAGTTTTAATTGGATTAGTTTTTAGAATGTTCTAAATATAAAATTAATTTTGTAAATAAACAATCTAATAAATCTTCCTCTTTTATGTGACATGTCCCTTCAGAATGTAGGCGATCATGATCCTCCACATTTACCTGTCCCTTGTAGCTCTTAATAAGGATTTTTGTTATTTCTCCCAAATCCTGTTCTACCATCCATTTTTACTCAAGCTCATCAAATGTTTTACACTATATTCCTCTGTCTCTCTTTTAGATTTTCCAAGCCTTCTTTCCTCATTCTGTGCTCCAGAAATTTCAACTGCTTCTTCCTGATGTTAAGTATAAGTTTCCTATTTGTTTCCATTCTCTCCAAAACTTTCTCGTTGCTCATGTTTGGTCCAAGGTATCTGTTGAAACTTGACTAATGCATAGAATAATAATGCAACACAAAATGTACTTAGAACAAAATGTATTGAAACAAGAAAGTGTACACAATATTTACATATAGTCTTTTGTATATTCCTGGGAAGACCGTTCCTAGAGAATGTGTTGACTGAGTCGCAGTCGGGCAGAGTCTCTGGTTGAATCTCTGGATTCCTCCCTCTCTTCCCGGTACCAACCATATTTATATGGTCGGTACTCCACTATGCAAATTAGGTGGATCCTACCACAACAGTATCCTCAGTATCTTTCTGTAGAATCACATTTCTGTTGCTTCAAGTCTCTTCTTCATCTTTCAGGAGATTATCCAGCATTCACTAACATACAGGAGGACAGATATGTAATAGTCCAGTAGTCTTTTCTTTGTTTCTAAATAGATAGTGTTTAATATTTTTGTTGTAAATTCTCAAAAACAATACAGGAATTTCTATGGACATTTTCTAGTAGTGGAACTTGCAAAGAGCTTATTCAATCATTAAATTTACAAATACAGTTCACCATAAAATTCAAATAGGAAAGCTGTGAAATTTTCACAGTTGTTTCTCTATAGATAAATAGTATTTCAGTCGATGAAAATGTTTCTCGACTGAAAGTATCATTGTTATCTCAGTATTAGTTGTAGTTTCCATAGAAATAAAAAAAGGAACATTGCTTTTGGAGCATTCCTTGTATGATGTCAAGTCTAGGAATATCACATCATTTATTTGTTATATGGGGTCATCTGTATGCAAGAGACTCTTTGGACGTAGATGAGGATTGCTCCAAAAGTAATGCATAACTAATGCTAGTGACTATATGGATAAATAGTATACTTGGAGACAAAACAAAATATGGTATCACTTATATATATTCATCTATAATGATGAGGTTCTTTTGGTTGGGATAATGGATGCTCCAAAAGTAATGCATAAACAGTGGTATTGACAAAATGGATAAACAGTTTTTCTGTAACTGAAATCTATCCACAGCGTTATTGTGCCATCTCTACTTGTAGTTTCTATGGAAATAAATAATAAGCATTACTTTTGGAGAGTCCCCTTGTATGATGTTGTAACAAAGAAAATTGAATCAATTATTTGTTATAAGTGGTCATCCATAACCAGTAGGCCTGTTGTGCCCCACCAATGAAAGTAATACCCAACTAATGTCTTTGTGTCTATATTGATAAATAGTATTTCGGTAGCTGAAAATGTTTCTCTAATCACTGTGCCATAGTGCTGCCAGTATCTGTTGTATTTTTGAAGAAATTCTATAGGAACCATTACTTTCAGAACTTTCTATGTGTATGTGTGCGTAGGTATTGATATATGTGAGTCGATGTGTGTTGTTGAAACTCATTTTCTGATGTGCTGCAATTTTATTTTTTGTCCGGATATAAGAAGTGATATATTTATGCCACTATAAAACTAGTTAAATGAATCATTTTAAGAGTGAAGTTACAAAGTTATATCACCAAAGAATAAAAAAAAAATGTTATCTGAAGCTAACAAAAATATAAAAGAAGTTATCAGTCCTAAGTTATTTCAAACTTAGTCCAAGGTAGTCTAGAAGTTGCCGCAGCAGTGTCAAAGGTTAAGCTATCTAAGCTGGCTCAGTTCCTAACTAAAGTTAGCTTAAAAAAAAACATATAGATGGAAAAAAAGTATAACAAATATAAGACTGTAACCTGATTCCAGATGTCTGTAATAGATTTAGAATACATATTTTGGTAATTCTTTTCATCGGTAAGCAGGGTTAAGCTGTTGTTATATTTTAGTAACTTTTGTTTTTTGGGGGTTTTTTCCCCTTTTGTTTGAAAATAGAAATGAACTTAACATTTTCTTCAGTAAATGATAACTGTCCCTGTCATTCTGATGGCAAACCTAATAATAATAATAATAATAATAATAATAATATACGATTCTATTTCAGTTTTTGGCTTGTCTAGCAAGATATTTCGCTACAAAGTAAAATTTTTTTTCCAGAATCATATTCTCCAAAGAAATAGCAGTATTCTGTCAGCCCCATAGATGCAATTTCTTCTTTCTTTTTTCTTTTTTTCATTTCACCCCAAGCAAGGCAATAAAGCCACTAAGATGCAGGGGATTAATTGGAATAAGAAGAAGACAATAAAGTAACAGATTTGGGTTCAGGAAGACAGAAGCTGGTGATTAATGTTGCATTTAAATTTTTGAAGACTGTAATTTGCAGGGAAGTAAGAAATCAGAAGGGAGTTCCACAGGTGAGAAGTGTGAGAAAAGTAACTATTAAAATAGAAGGGACAGTTGCATCTAGTTAGTTCAATAGTAAAACAGCGAGACTTAGTTGCCAATCTAATAGCACGCTTAAATTCATGCAGTCGAGACACTAAGCTCATCAGAACAATTGCCATAAAAAATATTTGTAGAATGGACCCAGAGAAGACACATCACTGAAGACAAGATGTCAAATCAGGATCAGTTAAATTACAGACTATTCTTTTAATTTACTCAAGAATATTGAGATATACAGCAGGAGCACCAGACCTGATATGGCAGCAGTATTCAATGAATGGATGGATGGTAGATTTATAAATGATTGATTCTGATGAGGAAAATCTTCTGGCAGAAGTCAGTGGACCAGCTTTCCTAGCAGTAGATGTAGCAGTTGATTCAATATAATCACTCTACTTCTTGTGTAGTGAAAAACAGGATCCCAAGAAGGTGCAAAGTGTTGCTTTCCTGGAGTTTAGCATCAGCCATGCTGATGGCTGGCAAAAAACTTTCTCTTTTGTGATTAGATGAAAGTAGTTTTGTTTTGGAGGCCTTAAAATTTACAAGCCATTTCTTGCTCCAGTTATCCCTTTGGAGATCCTTTTTGAAAGTAGTTGCCATGTTTACCTTGTCAGATCTGTTTGTTTTTCTGCTAAGACTACAGTAAATGTTTGTGTCATTGCAAGGCTATAGCTAGTCTATGGCAAATTTTCCACTGAGTGCCAATCTGTAGTGCAACAAGCTGTCCTTTACAGCCTAGAACTAATTGGCTTTTTACAGTATTTAATCACTCCCATACCATATGTATTCCTTTATATGTACAAAGAGTGTTACATTCAGAAAGCCTCTTCTCAAGATCCCTTACTCTGGGAAACAAACTTCTGAGTCCATGTTTCCCAGAATACAACAATCTTAGCCTCTTCAAGTCTAGAGTCAGTTGTTATCTCTTTGCAATATCCTTGAAATATTTATTTCCTCCTTTTTTCTCTTACGTTCACATCACACAACTCATTCAGTAATCTTTTATCTTGAGTGACTCTTAAGTCTCCTATTGGGTGAACTTTAGTAAAAAATTAAAAAAATTCTATTTGTCATGTCCTTACAAGACATGGGTTATCATGTCTTTCATAACTTGCTGTGTTTTATTGCTCAAAGTAATTTTTGACTGTTTATATTTCCACTTCGTACTGACATCCATATTCTTTTATATGCCATATCTTTTCATGACATGGGTGATCACAGTTCTCCACAGCATCATGTCATTTATTGCACTATGTAACTTTTACTATCATTCTTCATCCTTGTTCTGCCATTCATTCACTTCAGCTTATTAAGTAGGTTACACACTGATTTACCACTGCATCTCTTGCATTTAGTATGTCCTGTGAGTGTTGAATTTTCCAAACCTTCTTTTCTCAATGTGTGTCTGAGAAATTTCAGACAGATAATTTCATATTATTAAAGGTTAGTGTGAAGTCATGTGTAATGGCTATTCTTTTTATGTGGCCTTGTTTCCAATAACCGTTACACATGATGTCACACTAGACCATTTCAAACATCCAGCTTCCCAAAAAATATTAGGATGCAGACAAAGGGTCAAACTGTACACATCAGTTCTTGATGAAAAATACTTGAACAAAAATAACAAAATATGAACTTTGGACAGTTTATCCATAACTTCAAGAACAATACTCAACACCTTATCCAAAAATTTGAAAAATAAAAATCAAACAGACAAACCTTGTTAGTTCTTTTTAAACAAACTTGTTTGCATGAATACTTTCTATCTTTTATATATATATATATATATATATATATATATATATAGAAAGGTAATGAAATGTTTGGTAATCCATATGTAATCCAGAGAGCTCAATGTAATAACAGAGCAAATATTAAATTAAAAAAGAAACAACATGGCAAATATAGTCATGGAGCCTTAAGGTTGTCTCTTTTAATTTAATCAATTAATATATATATATATATATATATATATATATATATATATAGAATTTGAATGAAACCTGTCATGTAATTTATTGGGGTTGTTGTAACGTCTTCCTTATCGCTCACCCCTTAACCACCTTTATCTAGAGACGAGACGCGTTAGATTTGAGCAACATCCAGCCGACACACTGGGGTTAAAATAAGAAACTAAAATGATACATATGACACACTCATATCCTCTCTCCCACCTCACTTCCTCACTTCGTTAACTGTGCGTATACTTGATGAGGTCCGTAAAAAACGTGTGAATTTCTTTTCATTCTTCATTTCAGCTTTTGGAAGTAAAGTCTGATGATCCAGAACCCTGTAAAAGGGGTTATGGTGAAATAGCTTATTACATGGAATCTTAACGTGGTCTGTCTTTTATTCAAACATATCTGCTCTGAATTTTACATTGAGCTCTCTGGATATCATCCTCCTCAGGTCTACCAATACGGATTACCTAAATTTGCATAAACACTATATATATATATATATATATATATGAGTTTGATCAAAATTTTCAGATAAGGTGTTGTGTATTGTGCTTAAAGTTATGAAATAAATTTTGTCTATATCCTGGTATTTTGGGTGAAGCTGGATGTCCGAAAGGGTCTAGTATGATGCCATGTGTAACAGCAACTAGGAAGAAGGCTGCACAAAAAAATTTAATTTATTTATTTTATTTTATTTCATTTTTAAAACAGCCTACAATAAATAAAATATCATTCACCACAGGAGATGGTATCTTGAAGTGCATATGATATAATTAATGTGCACATATTAAAAATATTAAAAAAGAAAATAGATAAAAAATTGCATTCTTTTTACGTGACTCCATTCCCAGTAGCCATTACACATGAAATGATGCTAGATCATTTCAAACATACAGTTTCCCACAGAATTCCAGGATGCAGACAAAGGATCAAACTGACAACACACCAGTTCTTGATAATGACTGGAATAGTGAAAAGTACTTCAACAAAAATAACAAAATATGAACTTCAGAGAGTTTATCCACAACTTCAAGTACAATATTCAACACCTTATCCAAAAATTTGAAAATTAAAATAAGAAATGAAACAGACAAACATTGTCTGTTCTTCTTAAAAAAACTTGTATTCATTACTTCAGAAGCAAATTTTCAAGGCAATCAGATACAAATGAGAGAAAACATCATTTACAATAGCTTTTTTTCTTTAAATAGGAACCCTTTCATATTTAGTATTGACGTCTAAAACTTGCATCTTATTACACTTGGATTTTATGTCACTTTCTTTTTTACTGTATGCATTGGGAGTATCATTCAAATCATGACTCAATTAGACCTTGTTGGTTTTTTTAATCAAACTTGTTGGGATGAATACTTCCTGCTTAACTATATCTTATATATATATATATATATATATATATGGTTAAGATATAGTTAATCTATTTCCATACCTGAAGATGTCTGTAGGAACAGATGAAAGCTTGTAAAAAACTAAAAAAGACCTTATGCAACTGGAACTTATAAACAGGGATCATAACATACATATACAGGTTCGGGGGTTAATGTACTTTATTAAATTTGTTTGCGAAGATGTATGCTCGCCATTTAAATCATTAACTTCTATATATATATATATATATATATATATATATATGCATATATACATGCTCATATATATAAATATATTTCTTTCTCAGGTGTTATAAATACAATGCTTAATGTTATGTAACAGGGCTATTAAGTATATATTAGTTAATATACATAATATTCAACACCAATAGCATGACTCATAGTTTCATGCAATTTTGCAATCTTCAGGTGCTAAGTATATTCTGACCATTATGAGTTGTGTCGGAGGATACATGTTTTCAGTGAAGATTTCTCAGACATTCAGGCTGGTAAATATTGTTAATTATAAACAAAGCATTCACTTAAATATTTGTGTCTATATATATATAACATATAACAATAAAATATATATATGTATATATATATATATATATAGAATTGTCACTGAAAACCATGGTCTCATGCTTAAAGAATCTTTATGTTGAAGGATTTAATTCCCTTTACACTTTGTACAGTTTGAAGTGCAGCGAAAGACAAGCATGATTTTGAAATGTTGTCTACAAATCTTATACTATAAGCATCGTTTGGGAATATTAAGTTTCAGACAGACAACCTATTGAGAAAGAAAGAAACCCTAGCTTTAAAGTGCAGAAAAAAGAAAGTGCCTGTAGCCACTAAGAATCATTCTGAGATTGGCCAAACTAATCAGGAGGAAGCAAAACTTAATCAACCCAAAGGAGCAATATCTGACTCATTCAGGATTTTAACCCTACTCAACTGGGAATATCCATAAACACTGGCATTTACCTCCACCAAAACATCTGAATAATTTACGAGAATCAATAATTCTCAGTGTTCATAAGGAGATGGGAAAATCTTATTTATGAAAAAGACGAGGAAGTTATAAGTTTAAAATACGATAATAGTTAAGTGGTAAAAATAGTTTTGAAGGTATGCTAATGCCTAATTACAGACACATATGATCTTAGATCATGTACTGAAGATAAGAATGTAAGTTCCAACCCTGTGTAATGCAGGTTATTGCAGGAAAATTAAGACAAAAGAAATAGTGTATTTCATTATTTAGAGATATCTGTATATGCTCACACATACAATCTGATGTACCAAAAATCATTGAATGATAATAGCAATGAGAAAATTAGCAGTTTCCTTATAAGGAAACATTTAGCATTCATTGAAATTTATAAAACTTTTCCCTAAAAATCTTTTTCAAATCATTAAACTTCTCAAGTCTGCTAAACATTATAGCTACTTCCTAATACTAAAGGGGTTTTCCTACTAAACCATGTGTTTTTGGTACTGAGGTAAGAGAATGCTACACAGCTGAGGCAAAACTTGAGCCATCAGAGATGTAGATCATCATACGGATGCTAAGAATACCATCAAAGGATTGTGTAAGTTTTAAGTAAAATGAAATCAAAAAGGTCATTTATAATTAGAATGAGAGAGAGATGTTTGAAATTTTTTAGACAAATAATGATGAAAGAAGGCTTAGAAAATTTAACACTCATGGGGCATATTATAAAGATTTTTTCAGTTGCAGTTAATTTCCACAAAGTTAAACATCAAAATGGAAGCAACTAAACAACATTAACAAACACAAAAGGGTGTATGTACAACAGGTAAAAAAAGGGCATGCAAATATAATTTATATTTGCAGACTTAACTGCTAGAAGAGTGTCCAAAGAACATTGGAAAGGACAGCTCAAAAAACATGTGATCACTACAGCTGCTCATTACAAAAGAGAAAGATTTCAGGATCAAATTTGCTGAGATCCCGATTGGACAACAGCTAATCAGAATTCTGGATTAGTAAGAGTTTCAAGTTCAAGGTTGATCTTTGAATGGTAAAGGGTTAGTTCCTTTTATTATCCCTTTCAAATTCTTATGATTTTGAAGGCAAGAGTAACAGAGGGAAACACCAAGTAATCTAATGAACCTTAGATGGCAGAACAGGGGTAGGAGTTTTAGTAAAATGGTAAACATTACTAAGAACTACAAAGGACAGTAAGGACACAAAGAGACAGGGTACATAAATGAAGTGTGAAAAGTTAACACCTTGAGTATATCATTATTTACTTTTCTAGTTACATGTGCTACTCATTTTTGTTGTTGATACTTTTGGAAGTTTTCAAGTAATGTGTTTTGTTGTGATTTGGCAAAGTACTTGTTAAGAGAATGTATTTTTACAAGCGAAACTTCTCAGAGTTCTGGGTCATTTAGATCAAAGACATGAAAGACCTCTTTGATGTGGTCAGATGACCTTACAAATTGAAGGTTTACATCCTGGTATTCATATTTGGTGGTTGGAGCCCAAATTAAGTGAGTTTGTTAACAAAGTCAGTTGTTGTAGAAATCTGGTTCAGAGCTGATTGTTTTATGGGACATGTAAACTATCACAATCACGATAACAAATCCTGTGACCCTTTATAGCCACAGCCACAGTAGAAGTAGTGTTTCTTAGGCAAGATGGCCTGACAGAGCCCAACTCTCTCTAGGCCTGTTTGAATTCAGAGTTTTCCAAGTCTTAGTCCTGTTGCAACCCAAGACTATAGTCTGTCCTGCAATTTACCTATAACTGGAGGAAGAAGAGGATTCATACCTTTCCCAAGGGTATTAGCACATAAGTGAATGCAATGAATCTGACTGAAATTTGAACTCTGTTCTCTGATACCTCAATCCAAACCACTATCCATTACTCCACTGTGCCTCCTGTACATTATATCATGTGACAAAACCCAGCAACTTCCAACTGAAGTTATTTTTGAAGCATTTCTAACTTCTTGCCAGTATGTTTTTTTCCCTTTTAGCCACTGACCAAATCACCAAAATTAAATAAAACCTTTTTTCATTAACTATAAAACTTAGTTGGACTTCTGTTGTTCCATTTACTTCTCTTTAATTTATTTCTTTTGTCACACACACAACACACTCAATTTGTGATTTTGTCATCCCAGTCTATAGGGTCTCATGAGTGACTGTTTTCTTTAAGATTTACAGGATTTCTTCAGTTGAAGCCAGTTTAAACTATTGCTCTTAGTATGTTGAATGACATGCCTGAAAGTCTATATCAGGTCGGGTTATTTACCAATATGACTCATGTTTTCAGGTCATTAAGCCATTGTCTGTGATACTTTGTATTGTTTTAGAATATTGATGTTTTTCACCACCAGTCAATAATTAGTTTTAAAAAATAATGAGATTGATGCATTATAATGCAGATTTAAGATTGATTTTACAAGTTTACAATCTTTTTTCAGTTTTTTGAAGAAGACAGTAACTTAAATTCAGTTTTTATCCAATCACAACTCCACAGTCTCTATCAATTTCAGACAAAAACAGTTTATGGTGCATCTCTTAAGCTAAAGTAATGGCAATGGTAATAATAGCTGTTTAATGATAAGGAACATTCCATCACTGCTGATCAGACTCCGAACTACAGCCAGTCACGATGAACAGATGTCTCCTTGAGGAGGCACCATGTCTTGAGAGAATATTGGGCCTCAAATCACACCTGATCTCAAATGAAACTCTTATATATGATGCATTGCTAAAGATGCAGGTAAATTGTTTGGTTCCTTGCATCACTTCAGTAAGTACTTGACTCCTCATGTTATCTTCTACCTTAAAAAGAGTCAGATCAGACTGAAAATGAAGTAATGTTGCCATATTTCAGCAGGAACTTCCCAGTTCACACTTTCCAGTTTTGATAGAGTTCAAAAGCATCTCTTTTTTTCGAAGAATTATTTTCTTTATTGGAGAAGAATTATTTTCCACCCTCCAACCTCTCTCTCATAGGTGGGATGTGGTGAGTCACTCACTGCTCTATCACTACTTCCATGGAAAGTGCTTGGATGAACTACATTCCTTTGTTCTGCCAGGTCAAACCTTCTAGAACCTGCCATACCAATTACATAGTAGCAAACCATTCACATTCCCTCTGTATTTCATTGGTGAAAAGTAAGTTCAGTCGAGCCATTTCTTTCTGAAATTCACTGTTGTCACTCGGTGTTGACTTCATTGTTCACTTTATATATATATATATATATATATATATATATATATATCTTACTTATTATAAAACGCAGGTTGTGTGTGTGTGTGTGTCTGTAACGTTTATATGCTGGATCGAATTTCCTACATTTTTTAGCCGATTTCAACAAAACTTCACAGGACTACATAAAATTACCTTGTGGTGGTTCTAACGGGGCCGAAAATGGGAAAAATACAGTTGTTTTTTTAATAAAATCAATTTGAAAACACGATTAAGACACATCGTGAGAATGAAAGGGGGAGAACTCACCCACGAAAGGCACATTCATGTCGTTTAGATAACTTACGGGAGGAGAATTCTTTCTACGGATGGAAGGAAGTGAAATTATTTAAGTGAACAAATTATCTACCTTGTTACTTTTAAGAAAAACTTTCAGCGCTCTAATTTTTGATTTTTTTTTTTTTTTTTGTACTTAGCTTTCATTTTTACGTTTACGATCCTTTATGGAAAATATAAAGAAATTAAAAAATAAGACTGTTAAAAGTGAGATTAAATTTCATAAGAAAAAGGTATCTAATTAATTTAGGTACCTTTCTTATGAAATTTTATCAGAAGTGTACATAAAATACTATAATTTTATGTACATTTATTACATTTTACTGTGTTATTTGTATTTCCATTCATTTTATTATTAATTTTGATATTTCATTTATGGAAAAATGTCATAACTGAGATTAATATAAAATAAGATCATATAAATTAAGGTTTAGCAGTAGTTAAATTTCATAAGATGATACTGTTACTTGTAGGTACCCTTCTCAGTTGAAATTGAAAACTCAAATTAACTTCTCCATACATGTTTTCACAAAAAGTAAAGGGCTTAACAGCGGAGAACAATGCTGAACTCAAATAATGCAACTAAATTGTATTCTGGTTGGTCTTCCGTACTTGATAATTACTGTCCGACTATAAACACAAAAATTACATTTCTTAATTACCATGGCTAATCTGATTGGTCCAAATTATACAATTTTCAAAGCACTAGACAATGACAATCTCACACGGACATTTTGAAAGGTTGATGTTGCTTTTAACTAATGTTAAAATATTTTGTAAAATTCAATTTAAACATTTTTAAAAATCTTTTTAAAATTAAAGAAATAAGAAATAATTGTATTAAAATTCAATTTTCATTGAAAAAATTTTTTGCTTTCAGAAAATATTGTCCATATTCATAAAAACAAATTAAAACAAATAAAAGCATTTGAAACTAAATAATATATTTGTTTTATTGAGTTTTGTATGTTACAATTCACAGCTGATTTTCAGGTACGTTGGCCAAAAAAACAAAACAAAAAAAAAACATGATTTGCATTCTTCAAAGCCTTGTGCTTTTAACTATTGTAATCACTAAAACCGATGGTCTCAAATTTCTAGAGTTTTTCATAAAATTAGTTATGGGGGTGTTAATAAATATAAAAAAAAATATTTCTGCCATGACTTTAATAAAAAAAAATATTTATAATAATTTCGATCATCTGTGAATAGTTTCTGAAAGTTTCATTAACATCTGACAATTATTTTTATTTTTGCAAGATTTTCCAAATTAATGTGTAAATACAAAAATGCGCTAAAAATTATCTATGTTATTTACTACCCCTTGTTGCGACAAAGAGAAACAAGGTTTTTAAATCAAAATTTAGAATATTCTAAAAGATGGAAAAATTTTTTAAAAATAATTAAAAAAAAATTTAGTCTACCCTCTTCATAAAAAAATAAGCATTTTGACGATAAAATTTTGTTTTCATAAACTTTGGCGTCTTTTTCATCAGACTATGCTCTATGTTTTAGCGATTCCGTAGAGTGACTTAGGTTAAAAAACCCAGGTTGTTTATGTGCATGTGTGTGTGTGTGTTCCTTTATATATGGGATCGGATCTTACATTTTTCAGCCGATAAAACAAACATCCACTTTTTTTTTCGGCAGGTAGTATTTCTTATTGTCTTGCACATTTTTTTCTTTATTTACATTCAGAATGCTTTAAAGATTCCATTTACAAAAACAATTGTTAATAATAAAATTCTATTCACCAATCGATAGACTCATTACGATTGTAAACAATGTTTTTGTTTGAATTTGGGTTTGACCAATTCGTAAAAAAAAAAAAAAAATAATTAAGACATGCGTGTCCGTCAACCTTAAACAATAATCTTTTGTCAATTTTATTTTTTCAGTCTTTATGATGGTCGATACTTAATCTATCTCTTACTGTTACATCCCCGGCAACGCTGGGCTCTACTGCTAGTATATATATATATATATATATATATATATATATATATATATATATATATATATATATATATATAAAAAACAAAAATATCTCAAGCAAAATTAAATGACAAATAATGAAATAAACACCATCATGGAATGCTAATCATAAAACCTGTAAACTCTGCTTAGAAGAAAAATGACAAATAGTTTCAAAAATAAAAACTACTAAAAGAATGGATTACTAGGATTTTAGACACATAAATAAACACCTATTTTGTTATAAAAAACAGATCTAAAAAAATTAAATAATGAAAACAATAAAAATAATACCTAAAAATTTCTAAAAAACAAAATATGATAATTCATCCACAAACTTTATTTAATTAATTAAATATAAATTGTAATTATAATTTAATTAAATCAAACATGATTTTAGTTTTATGATTTTATTAGTAGTAGTTGGTATCCATTTATCTCATGAGATAAAGGTAGTACCCTGTTTGGTTAAAATTCAGTACTTTGTGCAGACTAAATGCCCACACTCTCTTGTCCGTACTGACAAAATTACATTACAGGGAATTACATTTGAGACTGGTTTGGCTGCAAGTGTTGCCAGAGAAGTTGTCAGTGTTGACAGCCAACCAGCTTCAGGTCTCCACTTCGGGTTTTCTTCCATGGCCTTTTCCATGTTTGGAATGACCACAAGACAGTGGAGGTTTAAAATCAGAGTTTTCTTTCCTCTAGACGGACTGCCTTCCTGTACTGTTGAGCTAAATCTACCCAAAGCAGCTGGTTAGGAGGTATCAGTTGTCTGCCTTCTCCCTTTCATCAGTTTGGAGATGGACTTATTTATCAGAGGCTATTTTAGTTGCATACCACAGAAATATTTTATAGACAGTGGGAGCTTGTCCCTACTATAACCCCCGATTATGACAACCTTTTGAATATATATAATATATGTATATAAACATTGCATATATTACATGTTTTAAAAGCTCCCAAAAATTTAATGTTTTTTAAAATATATAATATATATTTTTACAAAATAGTCATGTAATTTTTTTAATAGATTCCACCCCAAGCAAGGCAGTAAAACCACAAAGGAACAAGGAGTTTCAGGGGGTGGAGGAATTAGGAACAGAAACATTAATAATAAGCAGGAAGAGGTAAGAATAATCAGGAGAACAGTAGATAGCGATTGACATTGCATTTAAATTTTTGCAGACTAATGTGGGTTGAAAAGCATGGAGGCAGAAGGGATTTCCACAAGAGGGAAGTGTGAGAAAAAAACTGTTAGCATAGACGTTAGGGCTACATCTAGCTAGCTCAACTTTAAATCGATGAGATCTCAATGCAAGTCTAGTACTGCATTTTAATTTAAAAAATTTAAAACAACACAAATATCGAAAAGTTTGTTAATTTTAGAAAAATTAATTTTAATCATTAATTATGACTTATTAATTAATGATAAAATCATCAAAAATATTTATAAAATTGTATATATGTTATAAATAATTGTAGCCCTTCACTAGAATTTACACAAATTCATGTTCTAAATAGAATTACCTTCTCAAAACTTTCATTAATCAGCACAAAATTGGTGTAAATAATTAGACCAGATATACATGTTAATATTTCAATTAATAACAAAACACAAAAAGAAAATTTAATATTCCATTAACATCTGATTCTTATGTAATACATGATTTAATAATTATAACTGAACAATTTCAAAATTTTATCAACAAAAAATGAATTTTGCTTCATTAACAGAAATATGCGAAAACAATTTCCATCATCACAAAAACAAGCAAAGAAAATATGAACCAAAAACAAACTTAAAGGATTGGATGAAAATTCCATGAAACTCATATTCATTTTCTTTAAGTGCCAAATCCCTTCATGACATAGGCAATCATAGCTCTCCACAATTTCTTGCCCTTTGTAGGTCTTAATAAATTGAACAAAAAAATGTCAAAATTTATTTTGACTTTTTTTATTATTTCCCCTAAACCTTGTACTACCATCCATTTACTGAAGTTCACTAAGAATTATTATGTGTTGTTTTCCTCTCTCCCTTTTGCTTTCAATCTATCCTATGAGTATCAGATTTTCCAAACACTCTTTCCTCATTATGTGCTCCAGATATTCCAACTATCCACTATTCACTTACCTGATGTTAAGTATAAGTTTCCATTTTCTCTAAAACTTTGTTGTTATTCACATGTTCAGTCTATGCTATCCTCAACATCCTTCTGTAGAGTCACATTTCTGTTGCTGCAAGTCTCTTCTTCATCTTTGAAGAGATTGTCCAGCATTCACAGGTATATAGAAAAACAGATATCACATAACAGTTCAGTAGTCTTTTCTTTGTTTCTAATTAAATCTTTCTGTTTCTTAATACTTTGCTTAGCTTATGGAAGGCATCTTTGGTTATTCCAATGCACCTTCAGATTTCAGTGCAACACTTTCCACCCTCAGTTAGAACACTTCCCAGATATCTAAATTTTTTTACGTGTTTCATTTTAGTATCCCTGATGTTTAATTTGCATTTTGGGCACATCCTCTTGCTAAATATCCATTGATTCTTTCTACTTACAATTCATCTTTAATCCTTTCTTCTCATCTACTTTCACAACCTTCTGTAGCAGTTTAAGTGAACTATTTCATTTTCATTATTAATAATTATATACATACATATATCTCCAAATAAGAGAAAGAACAGATTGAATAAAAAGTAGATGAGTAAAGTTAATGATATGAAATGGTGAAATCCCTTCATTAACAAAATTTTAAAGTTGCATTAA
>CAHIKZ030003615.1:565000-712500 GCA_903632075.3 Acanthosepion pharaonis | reverse complement strand
AGTAAAGCAAAGATATCCTATAAATCTTTCAGATTAAATGCAGTATGAGTCAGCTTGACTTTTGTCATCAAACTTACGGAAATTGCACCTGCTAGGAACATGAAATTTTCAAGATTTAAAAAAAAAATTCCATGTCTTTTCAGGATTTAGGCTATCATAGCCCTCCATACATTTCCTTTTCTTTATTATCAGTGCCTTGCAATCTTGGGAAAGATAGGAAAGTGGGTTCACATTGAATTTTTTAGTGTTTTTCTTCTCTTAGACTGGTTGTCATCCAAGGCTAGTGAGTACATTATTTAACCCATAGCTGGGAGGAGAAGAGACAGAATCATGCTTTTCCTCAAGTAAGAAAATAAATGCATCATATTAGCCTAAAATCTGAAAACCCTTCTCACCTATTCTACTTTCTGTGCCAATGTTTGTTACACTGCCTGCTATGTACCTCCAAATATTTTCTAAGAAAAAGCATACAATGATGAAAAAACGGCCAAAACTTGATAAAAACAAAGTTTTATCCTCAAAATGTGTATGTTACTATTAAGAGGAAAGACCATAATATTTTTTATTATTTTATCTAATTCTTTTAATCCTTTCTAGCATACGCAAAGTTTTGGTTAAATATCTTACTTTTCTTACGTCAGTGAGTGAGCCAAAGATTAGTATAGGGATTTTTAGCACCTTTTTTTTTGTCATTAAAAACACATTGTTTTGGAAATTCTTGTGAAAATCAACTAATAGTTGGATTTTAATCAAATGTTCAGGATTTATTCATAAATTAATGAAATTAGTTTCAAAATTTTTTTTTTTTAAATCTCAAATTTTTTGATATTTTATTTTGGTGTTTATTTTTCATTGGTTGGACAGACCTCATGTGCAACTGTCTTGTCAAGCAACATTAGTTTGTAGAATTCATGTGTTTATGCATATCATAATTTTAGTTTGTTTCTGCAGGATTCAGATGATGATTAATATTTGTTTTATTTTTTAGTTGGCAATATAATAAAGGGAGTGTTTAAAGTAAATTTTTGTCCCCTCCATATTTCATTCTCTGATGAAGTTTTAATAAAAATGAAGCATGTTAGATTCATAAATGTTTTCTTACCCTACACACACACACACACATATATATATATTAAACATCTTTCATTAAAAATGACAGACAAGAAAAATTTAACTAATTAATTACTCCCATCAAATCGAAAAGAATTCGGAAAAAAAATTAATTAAATTTTCCTTGTCTTTCATATTTAATGAAAGATGTTTAAAAAAAAGTTACTACCAATATATATATATACATATATATATAAAAATATATATATATATATCTATATATCTATCTATCTATATATATTTATATATATATATATATATATATATATATATATATATATATATATATATATATATATATATATATATATATAGATAGATAGATATATAGATATATATAGATATATCCACATTACAACCAAAATGTTTTAGGTATCTCTCTTCTTTTAATACACACTTTTCTCTTGTTGGAACTATATAACCTCTTCCTTTTATATATATATATATATATATATATATATATATATATATATATATATATATAAGGAAGAGGTTATAGTAGTTCCAACAAGAGAAAAAAAATATTAAAAAGAAGAGAGATACTAAACATTTTTGGTTGTAATGTGGATTTAAAAAATATTATGCTTTTATTTTCCATAATTTTGCTACACGTTTCTGGGGGTTCTCTAGTGAGACAGTGTGTATGTATGGAGAGGGAATATACACATATATACATGCATGCTGACAGAAACACACGAAAACGGAAATAGATCTAAGAACACAAAAGGTCATTAAAATATTAAAAGATAAGACACCAACAACTAATTCATCATTTCTCTCAGAACAATCTTAATTGTTTTATGACCCTTCACACAGAACTCTTCATTGCCAGTTCAAGAAAGACATTCGGATTGCTAACACACAAACAAAAAAAAGAATGTCTCATATTGAGAATATTTAACATCGAAAAACATAAAGGAGAAAAATATTAATTATTTTTAATAATATATGGAAATCTCCACCCTTTACCTGATGACAGTCGTGAGACCAGAAACCCGTGTAGTAAAATTATGGAAAATAAAGCATAATATTTTTTAAAAAATCCACATTACAACCAAAAACGTTTGTCAACAAACTATATGGCATTGAATAAACTGATTGAAGAAGAATGTGCTTATACAAAAATATCATCTTCTGTCTGCTGATTAGTTTTCATGGTAGAATTAGTGAAGTACCACCTTAGTCAGGCATGTTCACTAGAATAAGGTATAATCACTCTCCTAGATTTGAACCATTTATTTTTGAAATTCTTTTAATGGTCAGAATATCTCCAGATGATCTATTTATGATATAGAGAGATCATGGTGGGGTCACCAGTATGGTATATAGAGATGAAGGTTGGTCTAATACATAAGTAAAGGCTAAATTTACTGTCTATAGTACCATTTTATTGTTGACTACATTTTGGTTACAGTTGTTGTTAAAGTTGGTGCCTATCACCTTAGTCCTTTTGTGATTTAGGAGTTCATACGGGGTTGTTGCATTTTTGGTTGACAGGAATTCATTTGTTGAATTCATCCTTTCTTTTTTTTTTTTTTCCTGGAGTTGTACATCTGATCAAACTCCCAGATGATGAATCTCCAACCTTTGTGTCTTGAACAGCTACATCGAACCAATTTTTCCACTTTTCCTTGCGCACGTGTTTTTTCTTTTTATTTGTCCTGACACATCCATGTTTTCTGTTTGATTTTTGGTGTGATATTGCCATTGGTTGATTTTTTATGACATTCACTGACCCACATAAGCTATGTCCAAGTTCTGTCAGTTACCAAGGATAGGAACAATAGAAGGAAAGGAAGTCTCTCTATAAGAGAAGAGGGAGAGAGAGATTTCTTTGTCACTCTCTTAGTGAAAAGTATAGTGTATATTTCCATATGGTGTTACTACTACCTAATCCTGCTACATGTTCATTATAATAAAAAAAAACTCCAATAAAGATGAATAAAAAAACTAGCTAAAATTAATAAATTGCACTCTCTCTGTCCCATTAAAGTTGTTACATCTGCACACACATTTCATATACTATAATTAACAACTATTATGGGACAGAGGTAGCATTAATTACCACTGTCCCATAGCAATTAGTACATTTGCATACAGATTTGATGCAGTATATATAACATCTGTTATGGGACAGAGGCAATAATACATACCTATCTCCCTTTATAGTTGTTACAGTTGTACATACATTTAATACACTAAATGTAGTAACTATTATGGAACAGAGGTATCCCATTTGTATACAGGTTTCATATGTTAAATTTAACAATTATTATGAGAAAGCATTAATAGCATTAATAACCTTTGTCCCAATATAGTCATTACATTTTATACACATTCTATATGCTAAATAGAATAATTATTATGGGACAGATAGTATTAATAACCACTGTCCCATTAAAATTGTTACATTTGTAGACACATTCCATACACTAAATGTAACAAATATTATGGGACAGAGATAGCATTGATAACTTCTTCCCATTATAATTGTTATATTTGCATACACATTTCATACATTAAATATACTGATAAAATCCAAAGAAGAATCAGCAATATTATTAGTTCTGATCTGGCGGCTTGACTTCAGTCACTTTCCCACCATTGTAAGGTTACCTCGAGAAAAAAAATTCCAGCATCCTTGCACTAACTATTAATCTCTAAATTAAATTAATTAATTTTTTTTTGCAAAATAAAAACAGAATATAAAACAACAGGTAAGGTTTAAATAATCTATCTTGCATATCTTACATATCTATCTCTACCATTTGCCCATGCTTAGAATATTGCTACCACATATAGTCTGGTGCCCCTGCTATTTGTCTTGAGTTCCTTGATAAAATCCAAAGAAGAATAATAAGCAATATTATTGGTCCTGATCTAGCTGCTTGGCTTCAGTCACTTTCTCATCACCGTAAGGTTGCCTCACTGTGTCATTTCCATAAATACTTTCATGGTAGTTGTTTGGATGAGCTCTTTGCTATAATGCCTAGAAATTTTGAATTTAAGTGCAGTACTAGACTGGTGTTGAGATCCGTGGCCAGACATTTGCCAGACAGACATTTGGCCAATGGACATTTTACCAAAAAAATTTAAGTAAAATTAGTAACAATCAATACTTTAAGTATTTTAAATAGCAGTTTTATAAGGTAAAATAGGACTAATAATTACCACTGAATTTCAAGTAATTAAATTACAAAATCTAAAGTTTACTTATTTCAATATTTGCTTACTGAAATTAGTATTTTTTTAAATATTTGAGTGCATTTGGCTAAAAAGTAGCACCTAATTATTTAAATTCATATTTAACAGTAAGATAAAAGCTATTTCATCTCTTTGAGATAATGATCATTAAAAATGAAATTGAAAGATCTTTTATATTGTAAAAGCTAAAGATTTTTGCTGTAGTAAAATGTGCTTTTTCTCAAAATAGTTATCATCTTGCAGCGATATTTAAAGCAAAATATAATATATACAGAATAGATTTTTATAAAAAGCCTCTCAACAAAAAAAGAAAATGGAAAATTATAAATTAATACAGTAAATAAATATAAATATATGTAGCACATTATGATAAAGAGTGTGACGTTCATGTAAGTACACCACTACATTTTTGGCAAAATGTCTGTTTAGTTAAATGTCCATCGGACAAATGTCTGAGTACTGTTGAGATCTCATCAATTTGCAGTTGAGCTGGCTAGATGTAGCCATAGATTCTATGCTAACAGTTTCTTTTCTCGCACTTCTCACTTGTGGAACTCTCTTCCAGCTTTCCACTTCCCTATCTACTGTCTTCCTGATTACTCTTTCACTTCCCGCTTCATTATTAATTGAAGTTTCCATTCCTAATTCTTCTGCGTCCTCTTGTGTCTTAGTGCCTTTACTTCCTTGTATGGGGCAATAGCAATTAAAAGAAAAAATTTTAAAAATATAAAAATTTTAATAAGACAGAGATGACATTAATAACCCTTGTCCCATTATAATTGTTACATTTGTATACACATTTCATACACTAAATTTAACAACTGTTATGGGACAGAGGTAGCACTTATCGTATATTTCTTTTATCTTCTCTTTGCAATACTAAACCTCCATCAGAATTTCATAACATTCTTGATTTATACTGAACTCTAGTGTAGATATTGACTTCACAATACTTATGTCATTTGTTATAAGTTTGTTACATTGATTTTCAATAACTTGGCAAAGAACTTTCAACTTATGTTCACCTTCTTTTGTGTTCATTCATTTAATCAGTTTCTTTTACTTTGTTGTTCTGGGAAATAATTCAGAATGCTTAATGCCCTGGCTTTGTATAAATGTCATATCACCCTTTAGTGATATATAGCTTTCTACCTGTGCCTCTGACATGACTTCTATGTTTTGACCTTTTCTCTTCCCCTCCTTCAGTAGTTCAAGAATGGTTCTGATTGCTACACTTATACAATTTATTTCCAATCACTTTTGTAAAATAGTAAAAACTCAACAGCTACAGATGCATAAAAACTGGAAAAGCACTCAAAAAAGTGCTTACCTCTGCTGATGAGATTTTTCCAAAAAGCTAAATAAAAATCAATTCATAGATAGATACAATACAGGGTAGATAAAAATAAATTACTTACATTATATACATTATTCAAACGGTTATGCTCATCTTCAATGCTATATTCTCAATGTTTCAGTTGATGGATGCTCTGACCTTCTTCAGGTGATTGGAATTTCGAACCGAACCCTTTATTTCATCCAGCAGAGTAGATTGATCTACTTCCACATGCCATGCTTATTTCGGATGTCTCAGTTATTTTCCTTTAACTCATCTGTCAAAGTTTGGTTCACCACTGCTGTGACCTGGTATTGAACTCACAACTCTTTGGGTCTAGTCACTGTTCAGAGCAGTTGCCATGAAAATATTTGTAGAAAAGACACACCACATTGGTGAGAAAGTGATTGAAGTTGAGATGCCAGGTCAGGATCAATTACATTACAGACTGATGTGGACCCAAAGTTGGGACCACAGAAGGAAAACACAGAACACGGATTAGAGGTAAGAAAGATATATTAAATAAAAAGGTTACAAAGATAGTGTAAGTGTAAGTGGATCTTACTATGTGCTAGTGTCCAATATTGGTAGTCGTACGCGGCTGATACTATGGTATTAGAATACTCTCTCTCCTCCTCTTCTTCTTCTCTCTAGAGTGTTATGTTGCATACTTTATATAGTCCTGGAAGAGTCCATGTTGCAGGTATGTTACAGTTTCACAATACCCCCCTTCCAAGAGTTTTCTTTTTTTTTTCTTTTTGAAAAGGAAAAAAAAACATAAAACTGTTAATACTTTTTTCTCTTGGGATTTACGTCGAGCGGTTGAGTAAATTTCCTTTTCCTTCCTGAGCATCGCACTTCAGGAGAGACTTGGGGTGTGTCGAGATCAAAGTGATCGAAAATTACATCGATCGGCTATTCACAGCTATTTTGTAGTGATTCCTCCGATTCCTTCAAGCGGCATTTTCTGAGCTGGTTCCAATGGTATATGTGAGTGTTTTTCGGTTCGCTAATTCTTTGTTTTATGGTGCCTACTTCCCAGAATGTTATGTTGTTTTTGTAAGCCTTGAAAAAGACTTTATCGCCAGGATTGAAATATTTCTTATGAGGCGATACGTTTTTTTTTAACTTTGCTTGCCATGGAATAAGTTTGTCGAAGACAGACTTGATTTTCCTTGTGAACATCTTCCTGCAGACGAGCTTCCCATAGGCGTGTTCGGATTAGGGGTTATCCGATACACCTGCAGAAACTGTTGCAATGCTCTATCTGTCGGTGTGCCTAGTGCGTTTTTTTAAAGCCCTTTTTAGAGTGTCCATGAACCTTTCGGCCTGGCCATTCGACCTAGGGTGGTACTGAGGCGTTGTAATGTGGTCCACCTGATATGACTTGCAGAAGTCTCTAAATTCACTTGATGTGAATTGAGTGCCATTATCTGTAACTACACAATATACCACGCCAAAACGCGGGAATAGCTCGTAGAAATCCGATCGTGCAGTTTGTGGTTGGTCTTTTGCATTGTAGGACCTCAGGCCATTTTGAGTGGCTATCCACAACAATGAGGTAGTACATGTTGTCTATAGGCCCTGCAAAATCGATATGAATTCTTTGCCATGGATGGTCTGTGTTTGGCCATGGTTTGCACGTCGTGGTTGGAGCTTTTGCTGATTTTGCATGATTCTATCATGTCTGCTATGTCCTTGTCCATGTTCTTTTCGTATGGTTCTTCCCCGGATGTCCCATGTGAAAATCCCTGAGGATTTTTCTTTGTAGGCTGTTTGGAATCACTACGCGGTCATTGTATAGTAGGACATCATCGCGAAGGGAGAAAACTTCAGGCACATTGGGGTCTTTGTTGCGAATTTTGCTTTTTATGGATTGAATGAATTCATCCTCTCGAGACTCCCTTTTTATGTCAGCCAAAGTAACTGGGAGCTCTCTTATGGTACTCGCAATCATGTTTTTGATTTCACAATTTGTCTTTAGAGTAGCAATGATGTAGTCTTCAAAGACTTCTGTATTTTTTGGAATGAGTAGCAATAAACTGTCTGCATGACAAATATTTTTGGATGTTAGGAATTCTATCTTGAAATTATAGTTTAAGAGAATCGTTCCCCAACGAAGTAGTCTATTTGCAGTATAGACTGCCAGACCTGTTTTAGAACCAAAAATTGTAATTAGAGGTTTATGGTCCGTCTGCAGTATGAACCGTCTACCATGTAGATATCTGTGAAACTTTGTCACAGCGAATATTAACCCTTGAGCCTCTTTCTCTATTTGGGAATATTGTTTCTCAGTTGGAAGTAGAGATCTTGATGCGTGAGCCACAGATTTTCGCGAACCATCTGGCAGTTTATGCAGAATGCAAGCACCAATGCCGTATGAGCTTGCATCACTTGCGACTATGATGTCGAGACTAGGGTCGTAATGGATGAGGGAGAGGTCCGAAGTAAGAGTTTTCTTGATCTTCTCAAATGCGTCTTGGCATTCCGGGGTCCATGACCATGGTTTGTCTTTTTTAAAAGTTGGTTGAGAGGCCCTTTCAAATTTTGCATGTTCTTAATGAACCCTTGGTAAAAGTTAGCTAGGCCAAGGAAACTTTGTAACGCTTGAACGTTATCTGGGTTCGGCATGTTTCTGATCGCATTGGCTCTTTCTGGATCCGGCCGACAACCGTCTTTATTTATGATGTGCCCTAAGTATTTAATCTCTGGTAAGAAAAATTCACACTTTGCCTCCTTAATCTTAAAACCGTATTCTTGTATCTTTTCGAATACGTTTATTATATGGTTCCGGTGCTCTGCCGTAGTTTTACTAGTAACCAGTATATCATCCAAATAGGCTGTTGCGTAGTCAAGGTCGCCCAGCATGGCATCCATGACCTGCTGAAAAATTGCAGGCGCAACCTTTACTCCAAAAGCCAGTCTATTGTATTTGTATAACCCTCTATGGGTGTTTATGCAGAGCAATTTGGAACTTTCTTCTTCCACCTCTATCTGAAGGTATGCATCCAAGAGTTCAATTTTAGAAAAAAATTTCCACCATTGAGTTTATTTAAAATTTCTTCAGGGCTTGGGAGAGGATAGTGGTGATCTTGCAAGGCATCATTTAACCCTGTGGAAAAATCTGCGCATACTCGTATTTGATTGGACTTCTTTTTTACATAGACCGTAGGTGCTGCCCACTCGCTGAAATCTGTTTTTGACAGAATACCTACTTGTTCAAGTCTATCTAACTCTTTGTTGATTTGCTCTAGAACAGCGAAAGTGACATTCCGTTTCTTTTTGAATACCGGTTGTGCACCGTCCTTCACCTTGAACTTAGCTTTCATTTTAGTTACATTTCCCAAGGCCGCCAGAAAAAAAACCTGGAGAAATTGTTGTTTGAGTTCCTTTTGAGATTTACCAAATTGATGTTGTACTTTGTATCTTGCGACAAAATGTACTCATTGGGCAATATCAAAGATTGAATTTTTCTATCCAATCTGTTCCAAATAAGTTATCTGAAGTTTTCAATATGTAGGCTTTGAGCTTTTTGGTAATTCCATTTAGTGTTACTGTAAGTATTACCTCGCCTAAAATGTTAATCTTTTCGCCAGTTACGGATTTTGCTGTTTTATCCATTTTAATAAGGTCGACTTGTTCAATTTTCGCCAAGTACGCCAATTAATGGTTGAAAGATTGGAACCCGAGTCAAGCTGGAATTTAATGGAATTATTGAAAATATCCACAGTTACATATTTCCTTAAATTCCTATTGGCAATATTGTCAGATTGAGCTTACCTAATTTTATTTTGGGGTTTTCTCGTTCTATTGGCGTACCAGTATGAAGTTAAACTATGCCCACTTTTATTGCAATTTTTGCAATATTTTTTGTTCTTTAACTGACAGAATTTCATCCAATGCCATTTACCACAATGGTAACATGGTCCAGGTGGTTTCTTTAACCTATTTGGGTTTTGTTACTGCGGAATTTAGGACATGAGATTTGCCTTTGTCTTTTTGAGAGGAATAGGAGGTAGACTTGTTACTGATTTTATTAATCTGAGCCACACCTGATTCCTCGATAGTGTTTGAGCCACACTTTACAGATATTACTCTTGACAGTTCTCTGCCAGTTTTGAGAGTCAATCTTGTTCGTTCTCAAGCTTGGTCATTACCCGTCGTCTGACTTCTCGGCGTCTTCTGTTGATACTAGACCTTGTGCGAAAATCAAGCACTTGAAATCATCGGCAGTCAGTTCAGCTAGTTTAAAATCATTACAGAGCTTGTTTACCGATGCTGCAAACATTAGAAAATCTTTCTGGTTGTCTTTGACTGTGTTCAGGCATTTCCAACGTTTATGGAAGAAGTTTATTTTAGGCCCGAATAGGTCTGATAGGAGCTTAATAGTCTCTGAAAAATCCAAGTCAGTGGTTTTCTTGGGTAGTATGAAGTCTACGAACCTACTATGTTCTGTAGTTCCTAGTTTTCTCAATAGTAGACGTACCTTTTTTTACTGGGCCATTGTTCACAGTCTATGCTGAAAATATCTTCGTAGCACCTGTAAAAAGCCTCGAACGTTTTGTCATTCTCTGGTACATATTCAAAGGTTTCCATTGAATTGTAGATTGTACTCTGGGAGAATATTGTATCTTTTTCAGAGTTTGAGCCTTTTA
This sequence comes from Acanthosepion pharaonis, assembly GCA_903632075.3. NCBI lineage: Eukaryota > Metazoa > Mollusca > Cephalopoda > Sepiida > Sepiidae > Acanthosepion > Acanthosepion pharaonis. The sequence continues at coordinate 702,195 of CAHIKZ030003615.1, read as the reverse complement.
ATGCATTTACGAGTAATTCTTTAAATTGTTTCTGTTGTAGTTCAGCATTCTGAAGCTTAATTTGTTGGAATTCCATTTGTTGTTTATGTAATTCCAAAAATAGTTGTTGTTGTCTTTCTTCTGATTTTTGTTGCTGATCCAAATTTACTTTTAGCATTTGGGCAATTACTTTTTGAAAATCTTCCATATTTAGACAAACAAAATGACAGCGATTTTTTCTTGTTTTTGAAACCCGTGTACCAAGGGAGGTACACAAAAAATCTTGATAGGTTTTTTCTTTTTTTTTTCTTTTACACAAAAAAAAATATGGACAGACAATTAGTTAAACTAAACTAATTATGTATTTAGCTTTTTTGCGATTCCGTGGTTCCGTTAATTTTTAACGTAATTGTATAAATTTTCACCACACTTATTATGTGTTTTCTTTTTTTTTTTATAGACGTACAAAAAAGAGAAAACTCGCCTCAGTGAATTTGAGGGGAGAATAATTTTATGCACGAGTTCAACTCAGTTACATAAAAAAAAATTTTAGATAGTTCTTTTCGAAAACTTGAGTCGTAAATAGTACTTTGGCTCTTGTGTTGTCAGTTTGTTTTATGAACAAACTGTTTTTTTTATCTGTGTGTGGGTGTGTAAGAAATCATTCTCGTAATGTTATTTGGACAGACTTTAATATTCCGTACATCGCTAGTTCATCACTGCTGTTTGGTATCGGAATATTTTTTTAATATGTAGACGCTGGGTGTTGCGTTTAAATTGCTAATGTAGTAATACCAGCTTAATTTCTCATTCAACACTACTGTGGGAATGCATGGAGTTTCTGTGTATTTTTCAAGTACTCTGTCACTATTGATATGGTGAGAACGAAATTCTCGAATCTTTCTGTCGCCACTGATGTGGGACTGGCAAGGTATTGCGGTTTTCGACATGAATGCGTTTCTCGAATTCTTCGTCAACACAGATGTGGGACTGGTAAGGTATTGAGATTTCGGCGTGAGTGAGTTTCTCGAATTCTTCCTCGCCACTGATGTGGGCCCAAAGTTGGGACCACAGAAGGAAAACACGGAACACAGATTAGAGATAAGAAAGATATATTAAATAAAAAGGTTACAATGATAGTGTAATTGTAAGCGGAGCTTACTATGTGCTAGTGTCCAATATTGGTAGTCGTACGCGGCTGATATGACGTTATTAGAATACTCTCTCTCCTCCTCTTCTTCTCTTTAGAGTGTTATGTCGCATACTTTATATTGTCCTGGAAGAGTCCATGTTGTAGGTATGTTACAGTCTCACAATACAGACCCTTCTTTGGATTTTGAGATGAATAGCAGGAGCACCAGACCAGATGTGGCAGCAGTATTCCATGCACGGACAATTGGTAGATTTGTAAATGTGCAAGATGGATTCTGATGAGAAAATTTTTCTGGTACGACACAATGTCCCAACTTTCTTTGAGGTCAAGAAGGGACAATGTGTTATTCTGGAGTTAGCGTCAGACATGCTGATGACAAGCAGAAAAGTTTCTTTATAGGTGTTAAATGAAAGCGGTTTTGTTTTGGAGACATTAAAATTTTGCATGAGATTTAAAAAGGCAAATATAGGTTGGATTTGCATAACTTAAAAAGGCAGACATTTGTTTGATTTGCATGAGATTTAAAAGATAGATATATGTAAAATGAACCAGTGGTCTTTTGGAGAAGGTTTTAATCTTCTGCATAAGAATGCAGTTATCATATTCCTTGTCCTAACTAGCAATGTTTCATGGTAAAGTGTTCCAGTCAAAAAGGCAATGCCAAATGGGATGTATGATATGAATGGAAGAAAAAGGCATAAGAAATAAAAAAATTATGAGGATAAGGAGGATAGATAACAACTGACCCTTCACTTGAACTGATTGAAGATTTAATTATCCAAGGGAAACATACACAAAGAAGTCGTTTCATGAAGTATCAGTTCTTGGGAAAAACTCTCTGAGAGTGACTTTCTTCTTATATTTAGCACATGCAAGAAATGAGGGCAATTCAACTCTGTGGATGTGGCGTGGAATATCTTATTTGTAGAAGTTTGAACTGGGAAAATATGTTAGTTTTGATTTTTCTATATATTTCAGACAATGTATGAATTTCTATGATGTGGAATTACTATTTACATTATTTATATCTGAATGAATCTCCGCATTTTTGTTGTGGTTATTACAATGTTTCAGCTGTTATGATCGCTGGTCAGGGACACAAGCTTGACAATAAGAATCAGAAGGACAGGTCAAGATGAACATTAGCTTTAAAGCCCCAAGTTCTAGCTTTGGAATTGTTTCACAGTGCAACAACCTAGAGGATTACTAAAGTAATTAGGGTATTTGGTGGCATAGTAACTTTGAGGTCAATTACTGGGCTAGGTAGTACAAATATACTCAGAACTGGACCAATAATATTTGAGCAGTATAGAAAAATTAACCCCCAAAAGTTTAGAATAAGAACAATTTACCTTATAGATTGAATAAAGGGTTCAGTTCAAAATTCCCTGTAGGTTACCTAGATTGACAGACAATAAGATCACAACAGTTGAAATATTGTGATAGTGGCAGCAAACATGATGATATTAGACTGGTCATAGTTAATGTCTAGTATTGTCTTAATATATAAAATATCTCACATTCAAAAAATATTGTGTATTAAATTAAATTAATTTTTCCTTGGCCAACGTATCATACATCAGTGTAATGTTGAAATTCATTGAAAACTTGGAGAAATTGTGTAAATAAAAAAACATGAATAAATATAATAATTGTTTCTGTATAATATGCCCTAATGTATAATACACACCAAATTTTGACCTGCAAAATTCTGGGAAAAGAACTTTCATGTATAATATACAGTGACTTCTAAAATTTGTGTCAGCTAAATTTAAACTAAATTTAACATCTGCCTAATTTTTACTTGCTTTATATTGACTCAAGTATCTAAATAGTTTACATTATGTTTTGAAGTACAAAATTTACACAGTGGTTCTGTATTGATTCATTAATTTCTGTCTGAATTTCTAGGATAAGGAGTTATTATTTACTTTATTTACATACAGACTAAATAAAAACATAAATGAGATCTTCTTTGATACAGTCAGAAGAATAAGAATAATCTACCTCTGTAGTTTAATTAAACATTCAGTTTGAAAATCTCAGAAAGTCAACAAGCACCTGATGAAGGTTGACTGATTCATTCATTTATTTATTTTCTACTGCTTATCAAACTTTACAGGTTATTTAAAATCATAAAATATTTTTAGACTGTAAGAATTTCTTTTCATTTTTTTTCAGTTTTTAAAATTTCAGTAATTTTTTTTTGTTTTTTCAGTTTTTAAAGTTATCTTGTGAAAACAATTTTCATTTTTTGATAAGTTTGCCTTGCCATAAAATTCAACGTTTCAAAATTTTGAATCATTCATTCATTGATTCATTTTTTATGGTTTATCAACCCTTTTCAGGTTATTTAAAGCCAGAAAATAATTTTAGATTGTATTTTGAGATACAAGACTTTTTGAATAATACCAAGTTTTATTAAGTATCCCATAACTGGGGGGGGAGAAGAGGTTGATTCATAAGGGAATATAATAAACCCAACTGGAATTGGAACTTCACATTCAAATTAAAAATTCCAAATCATTCTCTATTACACCAACCACAATTCAAGCTCACAGCACCTGGTATTCCCAAGCAGTCACCCATTTACGTATTGACCAGGATTGATGCTGCTTAAATTTAGTCATTGTACAGATGTCAACAGGTTGTGCAGCTGCTTATCATCTCTACATTGTAGCTGGTCACATTCTGCTGAAACCATGGCATACCAAGGAATCTGGAAGAGTAAGGAATCTTCACTCCTCTATTGCTGCAACAGTACTTACCATTTTCATGCATTTCAGTATTTTCAATACACGGCAGTCAAACTAATTTCACTCAGTTTTGGTCATCAAAGTTTGTATCAGTATGGTAAGGTTTGCTATTTTTGGTAATTTGGCACATTTTAGTCCTGGGTATCATGATAAATTAAAACTAGCAGCAAGGCCTCTGATCAGGAGATTAGAGATATTGAGGAGCCTGGAACCATGTTCCCAGGTCCACCCTGGTAGTAGTTATGGGCAAATAGAGAACCCCAAAGCATAAACAAAACACAATGTAAGTATAAAAATACATTTTTATAGTAAAAATAACAGCAATACAATTACCAGTAAAGTTACCAACAATACCTATTTATAGTAAAATTACCAGCAATACCAACAATACATTTTTGAAGCACAAACAATACATTCTATCTGTAGTTGTGGCCATAAAATTGTGTTCCAAATATTTAAATTTTAGCATTAAATAACCCATAGAGGTTGATATACCACTAAACAAAATCAGCCAACCAACAAGTTTATTAAAAGTCTTTATGAAACAAATCCTTGAAAAAACAGAATTAAATATCTTTTAAAAACTATATTGGCTTTTGTTTAGCATTATTTGATATAAAACTGGCTCTTATGCAAAAAGAATGTCTTGTGTTATCAGTGTTTTTCAATTAAGTTAATTGCATGATATTGAAATTCCTAGATCAGTCCTTTACAGCCAAGATCCACTGGTTTGAATTACCCCATTCCCTTTTAATTTCTTTTATAATGTTGTGTTGGAAACCTACCACCCCTCTTGAAGATGAACTTTTCTGCGTCTGTGAACGAAGACTTTAAATAATGAGAAGAGAGATAGACAGAGAAGTTCTTAGCTGAACTAGTTATTGACTACTCAGGCGATTTCTTTACCTTTTTACCAACCTATTAAAACCCTTTTTATTGTTACGTGTTATTTGGCATTTGTCTCTACTAACCCCAAATCAACATCATAACAGATAAGTAGTACATTTCACTTTGAAAATTTTTCTTTTTACAGTAAGCTTCCCACTTTACAAGGCCCAAGTACCACTCAAGGTAGAGGGTTATGTTAAGGGGTAGTTTATATGGATAGAAGGGGAAGATAATGATTAACTCCAGACTTGAATAGACTAAGATTATAGTTTTCTCCAAAATTGCTATTTTATAGAACAAACTCAATATTGATGCTTCCCTGAAATGGGATGATACCAATGAAAAAAAAACTAAATCTTTTTTAGTCTAGTGTCACTCCAAATTCTCATAATCTTTACTTCCTTCCTACTCTTGCATTTCTATCACACACATTATTCAGTAACCCTCTAACTTGAGTTACTCTTAAGCCTTGTATTGGGTAAATTTGAGTCAAACAAAAAAAAATGATACTTTTGAAGAAGCGTTAATCCTCACAGCAGTTTGTCCTATGTTCTAACACTGTGCTATATTTTACAAAAACAGTTTATATCACTGATACCAGCATGACATGACCTGCTGATCAGGCATCCAGCTTCCTAGCATCAATGGGAAAGCTAACTCAGATTTCCTTTCCCAATAAATCCATTTCTATTTTATTTGCCTCTCTCCCTTGGGGCCAGCCATACTGATCCCATCCCTGTAATAACATTTGCTCCACATGCCAAATAATCCTGTGGCTACAGTCCTCTTTCTCTTGCTGGTTGTTATAGAGATAGTTGTTATTATAGAGGGCTTAGAGAGTTATGGCCTCAATGGAAGTGTACCCAGGGGAAAGCTTTGGGCAGATCAGCAGGGTTGAGGCTTAAAGGGTTTACCATTCACGAAGGGATGTAGAAGTGGAAACTCACATACAGGTGATAGAGAGATGATGGCGGAAATAATACAAGAGAAAGATAAGGGCAGGGGTGGGGAGCAAAGAGAGAAAGCAGTGAGTGGTGGGATTAATAGAAAGGAAAGGGTGAAAGAATAAATATGAGCGAGAAGCTTAAGTTTATGAAAAAGAGGTTTTAGGCCCAACTGAAAAAGTAAAATTGAAATCATCGGACCAACAGTGTGTATCAAAATAGTTAACATTTGATATTATGATAAAGAAAGGGGTGATTCAGAAAAAGAAACAAGCTTTTGAGATTGAATCAAAATTAAGAAAAAGACAGAAAAAAAGAATAAATATGAGAGAGAAGATTAACGTTATGAAAGAAATATTTAAGCTCATCAGAAAGAATAAGAATTGAAATTATGGAACCAATAGAGTATCTATCAAAATTGTTAAGGGATTATGGGCACGTCACATTGAATCACTAGTTCCATACAATCACCATCAGTACCTAGATGGCTGACTGCTTAAGAATATCAGATGCTGTAAGCTTCCATGTGTGGGTGGTGTAATGGGTAATGGTGTGGAATTGTTAATCAGAGAGCCAAGTTCCAATACCATTTTCACTTCATTATATTCACTTAAGCACAAATAGCCTTGGAAAAGGTATGAACCCAACTCTTCTCTCCCAGCTATGAGTTAATTAATAAGACTGATATCACTAAATTATTATATATATATATATATATATATATATATATATATATAGATAGATAGATAGATAGATAGATAGTCATCCACAGAGATACTTTTTTGCTGTATCACAGCTCATCAGTGTGGCTAGAGATCCAGTTGCTTCAAGCCAGGATCGAAACCCATCTGATTTGGCATCAGCCAGAGATTCTACTCCCAACCTATTGTTGCATGTCAGATTGGAAGGGAAATTTTAACGTTTTTACTATGCGAAAACCATCAGTAGCTAGGAGAGCTTGATTTGAGTAAAAGAGCATTATACTAGCAGAAGCAGCCACTGATTTTTAATACATACATACATATACATACATATATATATATATATATATATATATATATATATATATATATACATAAATGAAATGTAATATCCACACATAGGCACATGAGTGTGTGCACATGCACAGAGACATTCGCACACACATACTACACAAAATTGCACCAATGATAAGTCTATATAAAAAAGAAAAATCAAGAAGTATAAGCAGTTAATTGTTGATACCCCCTGATCAGGGAACACACACACACTTATATATAAATATATACATATATATATATGTGTGTATATATATATATATATATATATATATATATATATATATATATATATATATATATATATACTTGATAGAGCCATAATAGTTACTAGACTTAAGAAACTTATTTTCCTGAAAAATTGTTTTCAAAGAAAGATTTTAGAAATTTCAACCAATAGCAACCAATTTTAACCAATGGCTGCTCAATCATTGAATGCTGAATGTTTCCTTATAAGGCAACAACTAATATTACCATTTAGTTGTACCTTTTGTTTGATGTGTGATGCTAGTATTGTGATTCTTGCAATGTTGCCAAGAATCAAATCAACAGCAATCAAAAATATTTATAAAATCTAAGTTTAATAACAATAATAATATAATGGAGACAGAGAGAGCTATCAGATGTGTACAGGAAATATACTTTGGATAAAAGCTTTCTAAAAAATGAAAATACTTTTGGCACACAATAATAATAGCAGTAGTAATACATGTGTATATGAAATAAGCTTTTGGTAAAGATCTGTCATAGATGAAAATACTTTTGTTAGAATATATGGATTGTACAAATGAATATAAATTTGAAACATACACTTCAGTCAAAAAATGTGAGGCCTCTCTACATTTCTTTAAAAAAGAAATTAAAATGAGATATGTTGTATTTTTTAAAGTAAAAGAAAAAATTCAGTAACTGCAGTGTATTTGCTTTTATTCTAACAAAAAATAAGCATTTGACTAAAAAAATTATCATACAACAGCATTATATTTTGTTTTCATCAATAAAACCACCACCAACCTTAATTAATTCTTTAAAATTTCTTGGCATTCATTTCAAAAATTTTTGTAAAAAGTATATTTTAGACCTTCCCAATCAAAATTGTTTGGAACAAGTGTTTGCAAAGAGCAACAATACTTTTGATCTACAATAATAAAATAATATTAATAATATGGTGGAACAATAATTTTTAGATGCGTACATGAAATAAGTTTTGAAACTTTGATCAAAAGGTAAAAGTTGAAAAGATAAAAACAGGACATCCATTTTTATATTTTTATACTGCTTAATCGAGATCTCTTTCTAATTCACAAATACATTTCACCAGACATGTCAGTCAGAAGTGGGTGCTAAGTAAGCAAGCCCCAAAATAAAAATGTTGTCTTCTGTGCAGGGCCTCTGAGCATCACGTCTGGTCAACAAAGCAAATCCTCACAAAAATCCAAAAATGCAATAGCCAATCACAAACATTCACACACAAAAAAAGATGTCCCTGGGAGTCTATACCTATTAAAACAAAGATATAAACATGGCACTCGTCACTGACCACATTGGCTTCAACACTTTGGCCTCATTACATGGCTACCAGATCATCAAATACCTCACCACAGGTCTCTCTCCTGGCACCAACTGTAACCTCGACCAAACAACCCAAGAAATCAGTGAACTCCTGGCCATACTGACACCACCCTTACATCTAATCACTTTTCTTACCAACAGCAACTAAGGAACCACATATAAACAATATTTTGAACCTTTCACACAACTATTCTGAATTCTGACCAATAAACATTTAAATCTTAATCCTTTGTTGTTCCTTTCCTTTACAACCAAACACTCATTATAACAATATTTACTCAGCTCAAAGTAGTCTAAATAGATATCACACCCCTGGTGCATCCAGTGGATATAAAATACAATATTGATTTGGTGAATTATCTTGCTATCCATTGCTCCATAGTGAGATTTCTAACATGTAGAAGTGAAAGTTCACTGACCAAAAAGTCCACATGTCTACATTTCAAACAAGAAAACTATTACTTACATAACCATCTTTAAAGAAGCTGTTTTTTTGCCTCACTAAAGTCTTCTAATTCTCTTTTCACTAACAAGTAACACGTCTTAGTGGCATTGTTGCCTTGCTCAAGATAAAATAACTGAAAAAATGTAATAGGAAGGAAATAAAGAGAAGATTTATTTTCACAGCATTAAGTTATATAGGTACTGATCAGCTGTTGCTGTGATTTGACTGCTGGCTACAGCTACTGTTACTACAGTATGTTTTCAACAGCCAATATTCTTTGTCGGTGGAGGGTGGGGCAAATCACCATAAAGAAAAAGTGAAAGAGAAAATCATGCTTATTTATCAAGAAAGAATAATTTCAAGTAAGATTTTGAAACTACTTAATTGATTGACTGATCATTTTTACAGCTTATCAACCCTTTCTAGAATCTATTTTGGATTATAAGAATAATTCCTTTTTTGCAAGTGAATATGACATTAACAATTTCTTGAAAATAAAAATGATTTTTCCAGGTACAAGTCCTACTATTGAACCTATAACTTGGGGGAGGAGATTCATTCATACTTTTCCCAAGTGTATCTGCATGTAAGTGTATTAGGAAACCCAACTTGAATATGAACTTGGCTCTCTGATGTCTAATTCTCAGCTTCTATACATTACACGGAGACACAGTGAAGTAATGGATAGCAGCTTGGGTTGAGGAATTGGAGAGCCGAGTTGAAATTCCAGTCAAATCCATTACATTCACTCATATGCTAATACCCTTGGGAAAAGTATGAATCCTCTTCTTCTCCCTCCCACTATGGGTAAATAGCAAGAGAGACTGGGTTCTATGGCCTTGGGAGGTAACTGGTCTAGGAGAAAGTAACTGAGTTCGAAACTATGTAACCCTGGCATAGCACATAATATACAGCTAAAAATTCAAAGTTTCAAACAGTTTGTTGCTGATTTCAGGCTCATTCTGGCAGCTACTGTGATGGCACTAGTGCCAAACTGTAATGGCTATGTTGTTCTTTTGGATCCATCAGCAACGTGGAGAAAGGAGACATGTTGAATGGGTAACATCTTTTCTTCCATACCATCCTGCCAATACTATTCCTACTTTACAGATGGGTGGGATCCAATCAGTGGTCATTGATCACCAGCAGAGGCCTATACATACATTGTACCTACACACGCATACTGGAAAGTGCTTGAAAAATTATTGTATTGAAAAATATTTCTAAAGAGACAACACTGAAAACAGTCTCCCCAGAAATAATTTCAAAAAGTTAATTTTGACAATATAAGTTAAATTCATCTCTTGACATATTTTTCTTTTAATATCAAAACATACTTTCCTAATTTTTACTTGTCTCAAAGCATTAAAAATGAATTGCAAAATTCAGAAACTTTTCTTATAAAAGCTAATGTGAATAAAAAACATTCTTGCTTTGACATACAGAATAAAATTTGTTTTGGAACTTTGTAAAGGCAGCAATGAACAGATGTATATTCAATACTTACAAGAACTGTAGCAGAATACAGACTCCATCAATTCTGGAAAGAGCTGTCTTTGATAGTTTACATAGCTCATGAACAATGATGTGACAGGGAAAAAGTGCAACACAGCAGCATAACAAAAGGTCAGTCAGGATCATTCTAAAAAATATCAGCACACACACACACAGACATAAGCACATATGTATGTACAGGGCTTTGCAGACAACACCAAACCCTCCTGATAGTGACCCTTGCTATCTTATCAACATTTGCTTTTATTACCTACATTTATATATGATACAAATTAAACTATTCACAACTGATTATTGAAGGATGAAAAATTTTCTCTGATTTTCACGTCATTCTGTGTTCTGTTTTTTTCTCTCCAAATCCATGAATTTGTTTTCCTCAAAAAAGGACTATATAAATTTCTTGAAAAAACACAATATAAAATTCACTAGTTTTTATCCATAATGTTGAATGTATTAAAATCCAACATTTTTACAAGAAAAATCTCAAGTTGATGTTAAGAATTGCCACCAAACATTGTCAATTTGTTTAAGATGGAATGATCTATTATGAGATGTCTCTAATTTTTATTTTAGATAAATTGTATTATTTTCAATTTTTCTAGTTGAATTGTTCACCTTTATTGCATATGAATCATGATTATACATAATTATGTTACAATAAAATTTGTATTTTATATGGATATGTCACGAGACAAATTTAACTTATATTGTCAAAATTAACCTTATGAAAATTGAGATATAGTAGACTAGTGGGGACCTTGTATCAAAGATTCAGAAGTAGAGCCATATCATAGATTTTGTAAAGGCTGACAGGACCTTTGCACCAACTCTGTGTATGTATTTTTTTTAATTGGTATCACCCCAAGCAAGGCAGTGCAGCCACTAGCATGCAGGGTGTTGCAGGCTGGAGAGAAATTAGGAAAAGAAACATTAGTAAGGAGGAGAAAGAGAAAAGAGTAATCAGAAGAGTAGATGGCAATTGACATTGCATTTAAATTTTTGCAGATTAAAATTGGCTCAAAAACATGGAGCTGGGTGGAAGTTCCACAAGTAAGAAGTGTGTGATAAGAAACTGTTAGCATAGAAGTTACAGCTACATTTAGCTAGCTCAATTGTAAATTGATCAAATTTCAGTGTCAGTCTAATATTGAACTTAAATTCATATAGTCTAGGTACCATAGTGAAGTGCTCATCTGAATGATGAAAGTATTTATAAAAAAAAAAAGGCACAGAGAAGGAACCTTACAATGGTTAGCAAGTGACTGAAGCTGGTCTGCCAGATCAGGACCAATAATATTGCTGATTCCTCTTTGGATCTTATTGAGGAACTCCAGGAAAATAGCAGAAGCACTGGACCATATATGGCAGCAATATTCTAAATATAGATGAATGTTAGAATTATAGATATGTAAGATAGATTCTGAAAAGAAAAAATGTCTTGCTCAACACAGTGAACTGACTTTCTTGGCAATGGATTCAATGCAGTCTTTCCATCTCATGTTAGTTGAGAACATTAACCCAAGAAGACGCAATGAGTAACTTTCTTGGTAGATAGCATCAGCTATGCTGATGGAAAGCAGGGAGAGGTCTCTCAGATGATTAATGGGGAGCAGTTTAGTTTTGAAGGCATTAAAATTGACAAGCCATCTTTTTCCTCAGTTAATGACAGTCTTGAAGTCATTTTGACCTAGTCTAACTGATTAGCCTCAGTATCAAAGTAAGTAGTAAATGGTAGTGTCATCAGTGTAAATGGCAAGTTGAGAGCTGATGTCATTGGGAAGGTTGTTAATGAAGATTAAAAACAGCATAGGACCAAGGATGGAGACCTGGCAGACATGCACATTAGTACGAAATAATGTAGACGAATAGCTGTTCAGGACGACTTTCATTTCACAATTTGATAGGAATGACTGGATCAGCTCAAAAAAGGTTCCTAGAGAAAATGTAGCTTTTCAGCTTGTAAAGAAGACCTGAATGCCAGATCCTGTCAATGGCTTTTGAGATGTCCAGCAGCACAGCCGTTTTTATCTAAAGTGCAGCAGACTCTTGTCACAATTATCATTAGGACATCAGAAGTTGATCTGGAGAAACACAAGCCATATTGCTTGTCTGAGAAAAGGCCCTGTGATGAGAGATAAGAAACCATTTCAGCATTGATTAGGACCTCTGGCAGTTTCCCAAAAAGAGGCAGAAGGTTAATAGGTCAATAGTTGAATGGGCCAGGGTGTTCTTAAAAACTGAAACAACAGCGGATGACTTCCAGAAAGCAGGAGGCAGCAAGGCATTTGTTATACAGCACACTTCTTACTGACAATTACAGAGATACCATCAGGTCCACATGCTTTGTAGGAATCAAGAGATGAAACCATGGAAAGGGTTATGTGCATATCATTCAACAGGAAATCAGTTCTAAGTGGGAAGTTAAGCAAGTATATTCCAGGGCATCAAGAGTAGAGTTTAGAAGAATTTATGGGAAAAGCATTCAGCTTTATCAGCAGAGGATAACACCTCAAATCTATTATAGAGGGGATAGAATAGAGACCTTGCACATATTTAATACCCTATTTAAGAGAAGTCAGTAGTCAGAAGAGCCAAAGTTTTTAGAGGCTATGCAGTGCCTCATTCTCTCAGCAAACGATGACTTAGCTTCTTTGACAAATCATTTATGAGCAGTAGCAAATAGGCACTTGTTATGACAAGAGACATCCCATTCATATAGCTGGGAACAATGGTTTCTGTGTGCTATAGCAGCTGAGCATGCTGCTGTGAACCAAAGAGTGGATTGCATTTTCACCAGGTATTTCCAAGAAGGGATGAAAGCATCCATGCTGGCTTTGACCCAAGAAGAAACCCCAGTGGCACATATTTCCATTGGGAGGTTGAGATGTCAGTCACAAAGAAAACCCTGAAATGAATACTAATCAACATATTGGTACCAATATATATATATATATATATATATATATATATATATATATATAGAGAGAGAGAGAGAGAGAGAGATTAGAAGAAAGAGTCCATGTGTGCTTCATATAGTTTATAAAATAGAATCAATAAGTTGGGTAAAATACAGTGTTTGTTTTATTAACCAACATCTACATATTTTATATATATATATATATATATATATATATATATATATATATATATATATATATGTAAGCAAATGTAAATGGATATAGATCCGACAGAATGAAGAAAATTTGGAAAAAAACAAACAAAAATATAATATCCATCTCACGCACGGTGAATACTAGACCTGGTTTCTTTAGTATTTCCCCTTTTTTAGCGAGATTAATGCTCGACAAGCATACACATAAAAATTTTAGATCATAATAGAATTCTTTTCATTTTCTTTTTCATTCAAAATAATCAAAAATTTTTAGGAATACGTTTCAAAAGTGCCGCCCATGTGACGACAACGTGAACATGCTAAACGGAAAGCTGATCATTTTAAAAATTTTCAGTTATCTGTTTTGGATAAGACTTGTTTTTATGTCCATCGTCTTTGTCAAATTGAACTGAATTGTATTTTAATGAATATTGTCCTGAAGAAGGTTCATTAAACCGAAACGTCAGACGTCGACATTTCATTCATTTTAAACAACATAATTGCATGTAAGGATTTTTGTTTGTTTTTTCCAAATTTTTCTTCATATATATATATATATATATATATATATATATATTATAGTTATTATTATAAAAAGAACAAATACTAAAATTTAATGAGGTTATATTTATTGCATTAAGGTTATAAAAAAAGGGGCCCAATTCATCAGGCCTTCAAATTCAATTGCTCTCCCTGGATTTATATCCTTTTTGGAAATACCCATATATATATATATATATATATTCTTCAAACCATCAAAATTGTATTCATGCAAGAATACAATTTTGATGGCTTGAAGAATGTGTTCAAGCATGAAACACACTCTCATCACACTTATATTTACTAATTCTCTATCCAAGATAATGAGGATGTTTACCCATAAATATATCATACCCATAAATATATCATACCTTAAAACTATATATTTTTCATATATCCTACAGGTAAAACATATGGGGGTCACCCCTACATTTATTTAAAAATCACCTTAAACTGAGATATTTTTGTATTGTCTGTTTACTTTTTACTATTTTTGTAGTAAACTTCACCTATTCCAAGGCTAAAGAACCATACAAGGTAGATGGCTACATTCACAATAGTAATGGTAAATGAGGAAAAAATGACAGTTGACCCCAGAAGACTAAATCCTTCAAGACAAGTGACAATCAATATCTATACTCCTTATCTTCATAATCTCCACTTCCTACCACTTTTTCTTTCATTCGTATCACATACCATTCCTCATTAGTATTTTAACAGACCCTCTACTTTGAGTGGCCCTTGAGTCTTGTACTGAGTGAAATTTATTAAAAGCAACAGAAATGCTCTCATTATTAACTTTTGGTACAGCATCTTGATTATGCTCATTACTAATAGGTATACATTTATATGAACAGGTGACCGAGTAGTTAGATCATTCACTTTCTGACTGCGAGTTCTGTGTTCAAATCTCACAATGGTCGATTTGTCAGGAATGCGACTTCTTGATGTTATTGGACTGGGGAGTGTGACACTTGGAAAGTGCTTGAAAACCATACCACAAGTTGCCAAGACATATGAGTGAAATTAGATAGATGAACCTATTCAGGAGCTTCCGATGATTATGCTAGCACAAATCGCAAGTCATCATGACTGCTGTTTTGAGTGTACTAACCTTGTTCAGACTGTTGATCATGCCAGATAATGTGCGCTCTCCCAGAAACAGTAATTAAGGTATGTTCAGCATAGCTGCATTATCATACACAGGTGGGTTCTATGGGTGCTGAACAAATACAAATGTGCCTGAGCAGACATCTGCAATAAGGATTGGCTAGCTGCTCTAGCAGACTAACATACTCGGTTATGAGTGGCCATCCATTACACTACTCATATCACAGTTACTTGTGAGTAAGTAATGTGTCTAGGTTTCATATTCACTATTTACATTATTCAGACTATTGTCCTCATCTTTGTCGCCATATTTATTACAACGTTTCGGCCATTGTACGCTCCGGCCTTCTTCAGGTGGTTGGAATGTCGAACTGAACCCTTTATTTTGCTCACTGGAGTAGACTGTTCTAGTTCCACGTGCCATGTTTAATGGAAGTCAGTTATCAGTTATCTCCAGTTAATTCCCTCCCCAAGTTCTTCACTGCCTTAACCATGTATTGAACTCACACTCTTTCAGTCCTGTCACTGGTTCTAACTAACACCTTTATCCACTGTGCTATGTGTCCACAGTGGATAAAGGCATTAGATAACTGACATCCATTAAACATGGCACGTGGAACTAGAACAGTCTACCCCAGTGAGAGAAATAAAGAGTTCAGTTTGACATTCCAACCACCTGAAGAAGGCCGGATCATACACGGTCAAAACATTGTAATAAATATGGCAACAAAATGAGGACAATAATCTGAATAATGTAAATAGTGTACATAATACCTCATCTCAGAAATATAGACAGGTTTCATATTGCTGAAATAATTATTGTCATAGATAATAAAAAGAAATATGGAAAATCTCATGACATTCTAAACTCACCTACCTTTTCTTTGATTTGAAATAGATCATTTTCAAAATCATGTTATGTATTTACAGATTTTAAAGTAATGAAACTGACTCTTATTATTTCTTTACTCTGTCTGATACCAGAGCCAATCCATCAATGATCAAAACCTGTAAAATATAAGAGACATTTTCCACTTCATTTGTAAAGATTTTGCTATCAGATGTAAATCTAAGCTTCCCAAAACAACAGACAATTTCTTGGTCTTTTAATAGATATTTTTATTACAATTCATTTTAGCTTGTTTTAGCCTGAAAGCAATAAGAGAACACAAAGGGAACTCCGTCTCGCAGCCAGACACACAAGCAGATAGACACACACCAAAATAGACATCCACCGATATAGGCACTCAGCAAAGGGATTTTAAATAGCTTGACTTAAGTGGAAAGGCCATGCCACTGATGGAGCTAATAATCAAATCTAAATAGCAAGAATGTTGATGCCTGTTCACAGAAAGTGTTCAAATGATTAAGAAAATTGTGAGTGTGGAGGCAGACATTTGCTATATAAATGGCGTCTGAAGGAAAGACATGGGTCAGTGAACTGTCAGCCAGATATAGGACTAATGCTAATACTAATGCTCTCTTCTGATTGGTAGTGTTCAGTCCTCAATAATAAAAAAAAGTATTACACACACAAACACACACACACACACATATATATATAAATATACAAACATGATGGCTGTTGGCCCATGAATGAGTATGACCATCACTGACAAGTTTGATCAATGTTTTTGTTTCTTATGAGAAATGGCTCTTGAAGCCAGCAAAGGACATGCAATGATTATCACTGTTGAAACAAACTAAGTTGTTTTGTACAGGGCCTGGCCTGTTTTGTAAAATCTATTTAGCTTGCTCATGGGATTTGTTTTATGCAACGGGATCTGCAAGTTTTCTGAAACACTCTGCATGATGAGTTATCTTCAGTGCAGTACTGATTCTAATTTGTGAAAGGTCTACTAATCTATGACTTCTTGTGGCTAACAAGGTTTTTATTTGAGAGACATACACTGTCACTTTTATCACACATAAATTGATGGAATGGTGGATCAATGACTTCTCCTCTCTTAATAGCAAGCTTCAAATTTTCCCAATTCAGAACATGTTCTTAGAAGATCTTAGTTCCTTCATGAATTGTACAACTACATACACATACATGCGTACACACACACATAATGGCAGATTATTTGTTTCAAAGCATATTCTTGGGCTAGGACAACTAGCCAATTCCTGTTAAAGAGTGCACCTTCTGACATGATCAACAGTTTCAACAAGGCCAGTACATTCAAACCCTCAGTTACAATGACTTGTGACTTTGTTCTAGTGCAATCATGAATGGCCTCAAACAGTTCTGTCTACCCACTCACAGAGCTTGGATCATGATGTTGTTTTCAGGTATTTTCCAAAGGAACTGTTTGCTGGGATTGTCTCCCAAGTCAATAAAATCAAGAAGTGACATATCAACTATGAAGTCCTATAAAATTAAATTAAATTAAAGGTCTCATGGTTAGAAAGTGATCATTCTAACCACTTAGCCATAGCCACATGCATACAAATGTAGAGGAAAAAAACATGCAAAATGTGAAGGAAGAAATAATCTACAAATTTAAATAGATTTTATTGAGTATTTGTTTTCTTTCAAATTGAAAGAAATAAATTACAAAAATCCTCACAAAACAAAGTTCCACAAAAATATTTTGTTTTTATTATTAATGTTAGTATGATAGAAAAACATAAAGTCCATACTAAAGAGCATCACGTATTTATATTGTTTTATGAATGCATGTAATTTTCCTGCAGTCAGGTAAAGAGAGTTGTAATATTGCTACTACTAATATTTTTGTTGACATAACTACGTTTGTATATTTTTTGTTGTGTTGCTTGATTTACTTTAAAATTGTGAGACAATTACAAGTTGCTCAATAAATATGTTAAAGTTTGAGTAATTAATTATACAGAAAGTGAGTAATCAGTTATACACCAAATAAAAACCCCAACTCAAATGTTTTCTGAAAAGTAAAAACTAAACTTTGTGAATTTATGTAATCATATTTTTGAATTGATAGGCTCGAGGAAGCTAAAAGTTAGATTTACTAAATTCAGAAGTTTATTGATTAATAAATATTTTTTCAAATCGTTACTCATTTATTTTTAGAAGGGAAAGTATTGTTGACCATTTTCTGGAGTGATCTTACAAATTTTGTCACAGACAACAAACATAGTTGTCAGAAATTTCAAAGCCTTCAGCATATTTGATGTGCAAACAGGTAAGTGGGTAAAAAGTATGGTATTATTTTTTTTTTAATATAACTTTACATAAGCTGCCTAAACAAGCTGAAATCAGTTGTTTTTTAGTAAAAACACCTTGATTTTGATTAAGTGTTTTCTTAACTCTGTAAACATCATTTTTTCAGCAAAAATCCAACTTCCAGTTCACACTGCATTTGCAAGAACTATAAACAAATTACAAAGCCAAACACTTCAAAAAGTTGGAATTTGTCTCCAGAAAAAATATTTATGCATGGCCAGTTGTATGTTGCATGCTCAAGAGTAAGAAATCCAAAGAATTTATTATTTGCTGTTAAAAAAGAAAAAAGAAATCTTAAAAAATAATGTTTACTATGAAGTTCTATAAAATTAAATTGAATTAATGAAACTATTTAACTGCAAAGTAGGGTTTTTGTGAAAGTATTTTTCCAAACAAATCAGCTTATTCAAATTTCATCAATGGGTTTATGAAATTGAACAAAATGTAGAGTTTCTAATCTCAATAAAAAATGTTAGTGATAACTTCAAAAATACTAAATACTGTGATGATTTCAATATTCGTACAGTGTGTTGTAAAAAAATTCTAGTTTTCAAAATTGCACAGATAATTTATGGACACCCTGTATATATAATTTGTAGTGACAACTTAAACTTAGCATTCATTCAAGACTATCTTCAAATTTAGTAAATTTAGAGCAGTCTGCTTTCAAAGAATGGAACAATATACCAAACAACATTTGTCATAGATTAGTTACTAATTATAGAAACCATGACCAGACAGATGAGACTACTATCATCTGACGTTTATGGATAATTTTACTCCTGTTTATTTCGTTCATGTTATATTTATCATTTTAATGATAAAAGTTTCTGAAATTGATTGTGTGTATATTTCTTTTAATTGATATCACCTCATGCAAGGCAGTAAGGCCTCAAAAGCAGAAAGGGTTACAGGGTGTGGAAGGATTAGGAACAGAAACATTAATGATGAGCAGGGAGAGAAAAGAGTAATATGGAGGACAATAGGAAGGGAGCTCCACAAGCAAGAAGTGCAAGAAAAGAAACTGTTAGTATAGAATTTATGGTTACATCTAGCCAGCTCAACTGTAAATTGATGAGATCCCAATGCCAGACTACTACTGCACTTAAATTCAAAAGGTCTATGTATCATAGCAAATAGGTCATCCAAACAATTACCATGAAAGTATTTATAGAAAAGACACAGAGAGACAAACTTATGGTGATGGGAAAGTGAATGAAGCCGAGCTGCCAGATCAGAACCAGTAACATTGCTGATGTTTCTTTGGATCTTATCAAGGAGCTCAAGGTAAGTAGCAGGGACATCAGACCATAAGTTACAGCAATATTCTAAGCATTGGAGAATGGTAGACTTATAGATATGTAAGTTAGATTTTTGAGAGAAAACTTGTCTTGCACGACACAGTGAACTGACTTTCATAGCAGCTGACCTAGCAATGGATTCAATATAGTCTTTCCACTTCATGTCAGTTGAGAACATCAGCCCAAGATGGTGCAATGAGCCACTTTCCTAGAGGTTAGCATGAGATGGAAGACAGAGAGAGGCCTCTTAAATGATTAATAGAGAGAGGTTTTGGAGGCAAAGAGTGATGGCATCCTACTGTTCTGCACCAGTTCATATGAAGCAATTCTTAAAATTATAAAAGCTTAGAGAATTGGTTGTTGGATTAACCAAAAATAATTTTATATATTAACAGCCGATGATCTATATAAAATGTTAGTTACGCTATGCAAACACGCACATTGTGAAACTCTAATAGACATGCACTCCCTACCACAACAATAAACAGTAGTCAGTGTAAAGTAAAAGGAAGGTATTGATAGATAATGGAATCTGTGTAGAAAAAAACATGTGAAACAGAGACTCAACAGAAAATGTTAAGGCAAACAAATGAAATGTCAGACATTAACAAATTCACTGAAAACTCTTTAACACACTCCATTTAATGAACTTTAGAACTTAGTAACTATTCAGTAACCACCTCTTTTTTTTTCATGATTTACACATTCTTATTTTAATGAAAATTTGCCCCTTTTTTTTTTAATTTATACTCAAAAAGAAAATAAGCAATATGTGTTCCTAATGATTGCCTGTCTTTATAGAATTGGTTCCTGGAAATTTGGGATGCCATTATTGGAAAGAACTACTGTCAATACTGGAAAGAGTTACTGGACTTGGGAAACCTTTTTCCTGACAAATTGTTTTCATAAATTTCAACCAACAGTCATACTGGCTTCTTGGACAGTAAATACCAAATGTTTCCTTATAAGGAAATGTCTAATATTACCATTAGCCTCATCATCTTCACTTCGTACCACCTCCTCTTTCATTCACATCATGTATGTTATTCATCATAACCATTTTAACACAGTATGCCTCTACGTTGAGTAGTCCTCAAGCTTTACTTTGAGTGAATATAATATTAAAAAAAATCACTGCTTTTCTACACTAGGTTGTGTTTTTTTTATATTATTCAATTTGAGTTTTAAAGAGTAAAGTAAAAAAAAAATATTTCCTGGTCTAAAGAGAAATTAAAAAAAATTGTTTTTTTTAACTTGGGATTTAAATTGCTTCGTATGTAAGAATTTATATTCACAACAATTAACTTTTTTTTCAGGAACTGCCGATAACAATTTGCCTTGAGATGTGATGTACAAAAAGAAGACATTGATGGGAGCCCAAACCAATACTGACATGTGAGCTCAAGTCATCTGTTACAAGACTTAAAAGGTTCCCTCTTCAATTAATATGCTGACAAGGAAAAATTACACCTAAAGAATTGGATTTTAATTTGTTTAAATGGCTAATTATTAATTACATCAAACTGCCTTCAAATACAATTACATGTCAATTCTTTTCCTGTTTTTGTTTCTTTGATCATGTATTTTTTAAAATTATTTTATTAAGTTTCTGGAGTTTGTTACGTTCACATTTTGCTAAATACAATTTTTTTTATTGTATAAAAAGAGCTTAAATTATATCAGCTTCAAATATTAAGTTTTTTTTTCATTTTTTTCATATAATTTGTTTAGCCCTTGAACTGCTCTTATCATCCTAATGAGAGATTGGCAGCATAAAAATATATTTTAAAATAATGGCGCATTTACAAAATTAAAAATATAGTCAGTTTCTAGAAAATGTAAACTCACATCTCCTTAGTGGCATAACTAGAGTGTGTGCTGCTCCAGGCAGCTGATGAGTTTACCAATTCTCCACACTGCCTTACAAAAAAAATACAACATATTGCACTGTGACTTCCTTTGATATATATAATTTATGTCCAGAAAAGAAGAACACAAGAAAAATTAAGTAAAAACTTAACTGCAGTACCTGGTCAAATCATTTTTAATGAAACTTGTATAAAAAGAGAATTGCTGCCCAAATACACAATATATATATATATATATATATATATATATATATATATATATATTGTGTATTTGGGCCTATATACACAAATACAATATATATATATATATATATATATATATATATATATATATATATATATATATATTGTGTATTTGGGCAGCAATTCCTCTTTTTATACAAGTTTCATTAAAAAACGATTTGACAAGGTAAGTTTTTACTTAATTTTTCTTGTGTTCTTTTCTGACATAAATTATGTAGAAATTGTCCAAATATTTTATATGTTTGAGCACTTTTGGCTATACGTTTAACCATTATCAAGGATTTTTATTTTTAACTAAATGTGGATTGTTTTATGTATGTATCTAGAGTTGGAAACAGTTGGACAATTTCTGTATAACTTACCTCCAGAAATGAAGAAAATTATAAGAACATGAAAATTAAATAAAAACTTGACCACATTACTTTGTCAATCATTTTTAAAGAAACTTTATATATATATATATATATATATATATATATATATATATATATATATATATATATATGTATGTATATGTATGTATTAGTGAATATGCATAATATCCAATGTTGATAACACTACTTAGAATTTCACACCTGAAGATTGCATAAACTGCATGAAACTCCAAGTAGTGGTATCAATGTTGATATTATGTATATTCACTAATATTTACTTATAGCTCTGTTTCATAACTTTCAGCACTGTATTTATAACACCTGAGGAAGAAATATACTTCTGTATGTGCAAATATATATGCATGGATGTACATTTTTATCCTATCCATTTGTATATATATATATATATATATATATATATATATATATATATTAACAGGAGCAAAAGACGAAAAATAGACCAACATATATCTTCAGAAGAATTTCTGTTGAGGAAAACGACTGAATATATATGTGATAACAATGAAAATGTGTCTCCCACACACAGAAGTTCTGCAACATTAAAAGAACACAGACTGGGTTTATTCACTGGTTTCACGTTGTCAACAATGATAAAACAACACTGAATATATCAATGGATAATGTTTATTGCTCAGCTAAGTTAACAATCGCTTAAATACATATGCCACAGTTAATGTTATTCGAAATCGAAAAGGTCCTTCAACTTTGAGCAGCGTCCCGACATTAAAACCACTTTTATTTCAATACAGCCTATACAGGCTTATACTGCAGACACAAAAGTGCTGCCCTCATAAAAGTATTGCCTCGGGTGAACTGTCCCCTCGCCCACTCTAGCAACACTACTTCATCATATAAAATAGACTGAAATGACCTTTAAAGCTTGGAAAAGTCATGCTACCTCCACAGAGTTGAATCACCATGATTTCCACTGTATTCCAAATGTGAGAAGAAAGTTCCAATCATTTAGCTTCTTCTCAATACCTGCTACTTTGTGGAACAGACTCCCACATGGATTCTTCCCTGAACATTACACTCTTAACCTCATCAAGTCAAAATTCAATCACCATCATTTTTTTCATATTGTAAATGTCAGAAAAAAGTCCCATTCAGACGGCTTTTTCCCAAGAACTTCTAATTTGTAGAAGAGTCTCCCATGTGGATGATCCTCTGAAGTCTCTGAGTTGAATGAGAGTGAATATGTCAGGGAGAGAAGATTATGAGGATAAGGAGGATACACAATGGTTGGCCCTTGACTTGAAGAGGTTGAAGATTATACTGTTTCAGTTTAAAATTATCTAAGCCTTCTTCTTTAATTTTGTGTTAGAAATTTTCACCATCTTTTCTTCTATGTGCCATGTCCCAAATTAGAGGAATTCCATTATCACCAGGCACTGAGCAGACCCTGAATTTTCATCTGTTGTGATGAACTAGAGTTCTCTCAAGGTGCCTATTGAGACTTAAATTTACCCCCAAACCCAAAGTGGAACTCATGCATACAATCCATTGCTAAAGGTAATGGAAAATTGGTTGGTTCCTTGTACTGTTCCTGACCCTGCCTGCTATCTTCTATCTATACAAGAGCTAGATCAAGCCAAGAATGGAATACTACTGCCATATATGAACAAGAGCTGCCTAGTCTTTACTTTCCAATGATAGAGTCCAAAAACATCTAAGCAGTCTTGTTTTCCACCCTACAACACCTTTCCCCACAGACAAAACATTGTTAGCTTCTCACTACACTATTGCTATTTCCATGGAAAGTGTTCAGACAAACTACATTTCTTGGTATCACCAGTTTTAAAATTCACAGCTAAGTTGTAGCAAACAACCATCATTCACTTTGTATTCCAATAGTGAGAGGTAAGTTTCACACAAACAACTCTTTGTGGAACAAGACAATGCTACCCTGTAAATGATGCAGCCACTCATATCTGAGGATGCCAGTCTACTAAACTCCATTGAAAATGTCTGCTCAGACATATTTCTGTTTGTTCAACACCCACAGAGCCTACCTATAGTTTGTTCTGAAACTATGCTGAATGTTTCTGGGAGATTCACAAGTCTTAGGTCAATCCATGGTATTCCAAAGGTGCCACATCAAAATGTCATCTTCCTGACTGCTATAACCTAGGGAAGGTTACTGAATAGAATAATCACACAAAGGTTAGTAATGAATGATTATACTTAGGACAAGAACAACACATATAAGATTTGCAAGCAGCTAGAAGTGAGTCAATTGAATTCCACAATGAATCTTCAACTGTAGACCAACATATATTATTTACTACTGTATTTATGTGAATGAGGGCATACACATTATTGTCTGTAGGTATGCTACAACACTGACAAATCAACTATAGTGAGATTCAGACCCAGGTCACATGGTCAGAAAACAAATATATTAACCACTCAGCCACATGCCCATTTTGTATTCCATGTCAGATGTAAGTTTCACTCGAACAACTTCTTCCCATAAACTGCTACATTGTGGAACTAAGCCCCAAGACAATGCTATCCTGATTATTAATATAATAATCTGTTCAAATCTGGGGTTGTTATTTTCCCAACATACCCTCATAAATTGCACCCCTAACACTCTTACTCTGTAACCCTCTACATTGAGTGGTTTTTAGGCTTTGCACAAGGTGAATATTATTATAATTAAAAACATCGACCTTGTAAAATGTATAATGATGAAATAGTTCAATTATTCTTCTTTTAAATCTAATAACATAGATGTGTCAGTGGCATGAGAGTTATTAGTGAAGAAAATAGAACTGGAGAAGTGAGTTCAAATTCTGGTTGGTTGAGTCATTTGTATTCACTTTCCATTCTTACCTTGGGAAAGGTAAGAATACATTTCTTCTCTGCATCAGATATGAGTTAAATATTCAGGCATCCAGGTTTAGAAGGACAAACTAGAATAAAAATAACCTTGGCAAAAACAATAGGAAATATGACTGTAGTGCCTATTCCTAAAATTATCAATCTTAATACTCTTTCACTGTTTCCAAGACATGATGATTTCTATTGTTTAGTTTCACCAGTTTGAACTTTAACAGCAAAGTCACACAATGGCACTTCCATGGATTCAAATCACCCTAATTTCCTCTGTGCAATGGGTAAATTGTTGCCATTTTATATTTTTAATTATATGCATGCACATTGTTTTTGTTTTTATTTTTGTTGACTGCACAGTATAGTAGGGTCAGTTGGGCACCGTCTGTGAGAAAAAGAGCATTATCATGTTATTCACTCCACCAAAAATTTGGAAACGGTACTGCTTGGCATTTTCCCCAGAAACTCCAATACAAACACTTCAGAGTAGTTGGGTGTCCATCTGAGGACAGTGCAGAGAGTTTGAAAAGAGCTGGATGAATCTAATGGTGATTACAACGGTACAGCACCTTGGAAAACTCAATCTGATCATTCTGATAAGAAGAGAACTTCCAAATTGGTTTGTGAAGGCCTCAGACAATGCAGAAGTCTACATCAAGTTTCCTTGTAGAGGTAGTGCTGCCCTGGGTCAAGAGGGTGGCTGCTGGAAACACTGTGTCTGGCAACGGGACTCTGCACCATGCCACCCAATCAGGAGAACCCACTCATGGCTGTCAGATAATTTCTGTGACCACATCACCCCTTACATCTGGTCACATAACTCCCCAGACTGCAATCCCCTTGTTTATTATGTATGGGGCATAGCTGACCAAGAGACCAACAAAACAAAGATGAATTGAAGGCAAGGATTATGACAGCATTCATCAACTTAAACAAAGAGACTGTCCATAAGATTTGCAAAGGTTTTGAGACCATGATTGTAGCCAATGGCAATTTTATTGAATAAATTTACTTAAGATATATTTGTGTAATTTTGGTAAATATATCTGTTAAAATGAAATGTCAGTGTCATTTTCATTTTTGCATAATTTAGATGTCAATTTATCCATCGCACCCTGTATATGAGTAAATTCCTTGTTAAACAGAATTGTCTCAATAACACTCAATTTCTGAAACAGACTCCTGCATGGTTGCTTCCTTGAACATAACAAATTTTACTTTTCAATTCAAGGATCAATCATCGTCTTTCTTCCTTATTCTTATAAACTTAATTTTCTTTTAATTACCTTCACTTGCATTCAAATCACCTCCACTTCATTCACCATTACTATTAGGACTGTGTCCTGGGTATGATGATAAACAGTTATCCAGTCTATGAAAATTATCCAGTCTATGAAAATAAACTACTTTTGCATCTTGGGTAAGACAATAAATTATGTCCAATGGCAAGGCCTCTGATCAGATTGCTTTGACGAGCATGAAACCACCTCCTAATTGCTCCACCCTAACCTGGTGTGGTAGCACCTGCTAGGGTCCCAGCTATGGGCAAATAGCTAATGCCCAGACTGGGGTCAAAACACTATGAAAGTGTAAAAATAGGTTTCAATAGCAGAAATACATTTTTGGAAAAAAATTATTACCAGCAATACATTTTTGGAAAAAAATTATTACCAGCAATACATTTTGGAAAATAATATTTCCAGCAATAAAAATCTTGTCAGCATTAAATAACCCATTGAGGTTGATATGCTATAAAACAGACTAAACCAAACCGAACTATTTGGACTGTAACACTCTACATTGAGTGACTTTCAAGCCTTTTATTTGGTATTACAAAGTTCCAAAATAATAATAAAACTCTTCATTGTCTAAAACTAAGGGGTACACTTTAACTGTGTCTTGGGTATGACAATGAACTATATCCAGCAGTTAGGCCTCTAATCTGGAGGTTTTGTGGAGCATGGAACCACCTCTTAATTGCTGGTTTTCCAGGTCCACCCAGACTTGGGGTGGTAGCACTTGTTAGGGTCACAGCTATAGGCAAATAGTTAAACCCCAAACTGGGTGTCAAAACACTATGAAAGTTTAAAAATAGGTTTTAATACAAGAAATTTTTTTTTAAATAATTACCAGCAATACTTTTATTTTTAAAAATATTACCAGTAATACATTTTTGAAAAAAAAAAAATTACCAGCAATAGAAATCTTGTTGGCATTAAATAACACATTGAGGTTGATATGCCGTAAACCAAACCAAACTATGTATTGTAGTGTATTCTTCTTAAAAAGAAATCCAAAATTGATCAATGGGTACTTGATCAGTGGATGCTTGATTTGTAAGCCATAATCAGCAGATATAGTGATTTTCCAAGTGTAGCTTAGATGTGGCACAAGGCCAAAAGCATGGGGCACCCAGTGAGGATTGTACTCACTATTCAGTTGTAACAGTTCTAGTGAGACAATCATTACACCACCTTAAGGTGCTCCAATCAGCAGATATAGTGATCAACTCCTATTCTGTTAACAATCAGCCAATGTCAATCAACTTATATAAGGATACCAAGTACTTGGTGTCTCCAAGTGGCACCAAGTGCTTTTTAAAAATAAAGATATTTTTAAATATAAAAATAATTCATTAATTACTTTTCTGTTAACATGGGGCACACCCTGATATATTTCAGGGTGCATTAGTGCATCCAGGCACACCAGTTGAGTCGTTGGCTACATCAAGACAAGAAGACATAACAGTTATTGCGTGGCCAATATCTTAGAATAGTTTCAATATAAATCATTATTTGCTAATGCCATCTGAAAGTGACTGACTCAAAATGTTATTCTTTGGGTTGCTAAGCAAAGGTGGTCCTTCCCTCAAATAAAACAGCTCATTAGCTCATTGTGATTTATTCTGGCATTTTACGCCAATTACAATACTAAAATACTTGTTAGACAATCTGACACGTTGTCTATTAACACTACGTTTCCCAAAATCACATTATCCGCTGTAATTATGTCTTAGAAATGTTATTCTCTTATAACACATTGGCAAATAGCAGTTTAAGCTGGAAAGTTAATATTATCAGGTTCACACATGAATAAATGGCTATGTGAACAATTTTTTTTTTCCTGGGATGTGGAAATATGAGCAGATTACATTTCACTGCAGGTGACCAATGATCAAGAACTATTTGCTTTTTGAACAAGATGCTGCTGTATTTATTTGATCATGAAATAAATCTAAGAATAGAGATAAAATAAACCTTTTTTTCCCTCACTCTCTGTCTCAACATCTTTTAAATCTCTATGTATATATATATATATATATATATATATATATAATATAATCATTTATTAAAAATGTAATTTAGGATTTACTTATGTATTAAGCACAGTTTTTTAAAAATAAAAACAAAAATACTAAAGAACTTTGGATTATTGACCTAACAGTTCTTTCCTATCTTTCTATATATTTGCACACACACACACACACACACACACACGCACACACACACACACACACACACATATATATATATATATATATTTCTAATTGTATATTTGGGCAGAAATCCCTTTTTTATAGAAGTTTCATTAAAAGTGACTGACAAGGTACTGCGGTTAAGTTTTTGATTTTTAATTTAATTTTTCTTGTGCTCTCATATATATATATATATATATATATATATATATATATATATATATATATATATATATATATATATATATATATATATATATATATATATGTGTGTGTGTATGCATGTGTGTGTGTGTATAAAATTTAATTTATGATATATATTAAAACAAAAAACGTTGAAAATCACTACACAACTGTGATTGTGTTTCAACACATATCAATGCCTAAAAAAATTCTTACTTAACTTTCCTGGATAGATATATTTATATATTTCTAATTGTGGATTTGGGCATATATATATATATATATAATATATATATATATTTTTAGAAATACATTTACTCCCGTGCCAATAACCTTGAAAAAAGCTCAGATATACAAAACATTTGGACAATTTGTAACACAATTAATGTACAGAAATGAAGAAAATTATAAAAATACAAACTTAACTAAAGTACCTTTTGTCAGTTGTTCTTACTGAAACTTGTTGATATATATATATATATATATATATATATATATATATATATATATATATATATATGCACAAGTTTCATTAAAAATGATTGACAAAATGGGCAAATAGCACTACCCTCTCAAAACATATATGGAAACTGAAAAGCAAAAATCAAAACACAACAAAAATACCAAGAAAAATAAGAAAAACAGCACCACCTTAGATCAACACCACTAAATAATGTAACTATTCCTTTGATCTTAAACCAGCTTATTTACAAATATACCCATAAAGCAAATTCCTTTAAAACTTTTTATAATCATATCATGATTGAATAAAACTAAATGACCTTCCATAACCTAGACCAAATAAAGCTTATTTCAATTAGTAAAATTAAAAATTAGTAAAATAGACAAATCAAATATATGATTAAGTGAAATATACAAACAAATAAAATAATAAATTTTAAATGCTAAACTAACAAGTAAATAAATAAAATAAGAAAACTAAATGGCATGTCTATAAATAACATAATACCTTAAATACCTCCTTTCTCTACTACCCTAAATCTCTCATCAAAAGAATAGTAACATAAGGTCTGAAGTTGAGATATGAAACTGACAGTCACTATGCAATACTGATTCCTATGTTCACACTGACTTTCATCTACAATACTGAACAAATTTCAAACAATGTATATATATATATATATATATATATATATATATATATATATTATAAACCCTTATGCCCCTTTTCTTTAAACAATTGCTCTAGCCGTTACCATAGTAATTTTAATTTCAATAATGAATATGCTTATAAAACGCGTAAGTTTCAGGAATAAGTTATTCCAAAAAAATTTTGCTTGAAGATGGAACAGAGCTTGGTATTTTAATTCAATTTAATTCAAATAATTATATTGAAGTTTTCGGCTCTTGTTTTGAAACAATATATATATGTACAGATATTGCGAGAGATAGAACCCAGTCTGTCCTGCCATTTATTGATAATTATGTTCCCTTCTCCAAGATGGTTTCCAACTAAGACAACAGAATCCAATCTGTCCTGTTATTTACCCTAGGGGTTACAAGAAATGGATTCATAACTTTCTCACAGGTATAAGCATGTCAATGAATGTAAAGGAAATCAAAAGACACAAAACTAAAATTACCAGAATTTTTCTTTTTTCTCCATATCTCATTCTCTAATGAAGTTTTCAAAATAGAGAAAAATGTTAGATGGATAAATTTTCCTATTTGTTCTTTATCCTTAAATTCTGTCAGATTCTGCTTCATATTTGATCTGTATTTATCACAATTCATATATATATATATATATATATATATACTTAAATATTGTTTATATATCAAAACATTTTCCTGCTTTCCAGTACATATTTACAAATTTTCTAGTGCCTGAATAATTTTGGCTTTCATGAACCACTGATATGCAAAGATATGATATTTTATGGATTGTTTAATTAGTTTTTATGCCTTATCAACATTTTGCAGGTTATTTAAAGACAGAAAATATTTTCAACTTGTAAAAATTTCGGAGATATAATAATGATTTGCTGATACAAGTTCGAATAATTACCCCATAGTGACATATTGAATGTTCCACAAAATCTTACTTAATTGCTTGTTTATTGAATTATGCCTAGAAAGTTTCTTTAGTCATTTGCCCATTGAATGCTTCCCCAAAGATTTCTTCATCATTTGCCCATTGAATGCTTCCCAAAAGCTTTCTTCATCATTTACCCATTGAATGCTTCCCAAAAGCAAAATCGAATGCTTTGAATGCTTCATCATTTACGTATTTACGAATGCTTCCCAAAAGCTTCATCATTTGCCCATTGAATGCTTCCCAAAAAGCCTTCATCATTTGCCCATTGAATGCTTCCAAAAGATTTCTTCATCATTTGCCCAAATGAAAAAGAATTCATCATTTGCCCATTGAATGCTTCCCAAAATGCTTTTCTTCATCATTTGCCCATTGAATGCTTCCCAAAAGAATTCTTCATCATTTGCCCATTGAATTGAATGCTTCCCAAAAGCTTTCCATCAAAAATGCTTCCCCAAAGATTCTTCATCATTTGCCCATTGAATGCCCCCAAAAGCTTTCTTCAATTTACGTTCGAATGCCCCAAAGATTTCTTCATCATTTGCCCATTGAATGCTTCCCAAAAGATTTCTTCATCATTTGCCCATTGAATGCTTCCCAAAGCTTTCTTCAATTTGCCCATTGAATGCTTTCCAAAAAGCTTCATCATTTACGTATCGAATGCTTCCCCAAAGATTTCCCCCAAATGCTTTAAAAGCTTTCTTCATCATTTGCCCATTGAATGCTTCCCCAAAGATTTCTTCATCATTTGCCCATTGAATGCTTCCCAAAAGCTTTCTTCATCATTTGCCCATTGAATGCTTCCCAAAAGCTTTCTTCATCATTTGCCCATTGAATGCTTCCCAAAAGCTTTCTTCATCATTTGCCCATTGAATGCTTCCCAAAAGCTTTCTTCATCATTTACTTATCGAATGCTCCCAAAAGCTTTCTTCATCATTTGCCCATTGAATGCTTCCTAAAAAGCTTTCTTCATCATTTGCCCATTGAATGCTTCCCAAAATTGAATGCTTTCTTCATCATTTAATGCTTCCAAAGTTTTCTTCATCGAATGCTTCCCCAAAGATTTCTTCATCATTTGCCCATTGAATGCTTCCCCAAGATTTCTTCATCATTTGCCC
The DNA here is from genome assembly GCA_903632075.3 of Acanthosepion pharaonis. NCBI lineage: Eukaryota > Metazoa > Mollusca > Cephalopoda > Sepiida > Sepiidae > Acanthosepion > Acanthosepion pharaonis. The sequence goes on along the minus strand of CAHIKZ030003615.1, from coordinate 670,459 downwards.
ATTGAATGCTTCCAAAAGCTTTCTTCATCATTTGCCCATTGAATGCTTCCCAAAAGCTTTCTTCATCATTTGCCCAATTAAAAAATCGATTTCTTCATCATTTGCCCATTGAATGCTTCCCAAAAGCTTTTCTTCATCATTTGCCCATTGAATGCTTCCCAAAATGCTTCCCAAAGCTTTCTTCATCATTTGAATGCTTCCCATTGAATGAATTCCCAAAAGCTTTCTTCATCATTTGCCCATTGAATGCTTCCCAAAAGCTTTCTTCATCATTTGCCCATTGAATGCTTCCCAAAAGCTTTCTTCATCATTTGCCCATAGAATGCTTCCCAAAAGCTTTCTTCATCATTTACGTATCGAATGCTCCCCAAACGCTTTCTTCATCATTTGCCCATTGAATGTATCCCCAAAGATTTCTTCATCATTTGCCCATTGAATGCTTCCCAAAAGCTTTCTTCATCATTTGCCCATTGAATGCTTCCAAAAGATTTCTTCATCATTTGCCCATTGAATGCTTCCCAAAAGATTTCTTCATCATTTGCCCATTGAATGCTTCCCAAAAGCTTTCTTCATCATTTGCCCATTGAATGCTTCCCCAAAGATTTCTTCATCATTTGCCCATTGAATGCTTCCCCAAAGATTTCTTCATCATTTGCCCATTGAATGCTTCCCCAAAGATTTCTTCATCATTTGCATATTGAATGCTTCCCCAAAGATTTCTTCATCATTTGCCCATTGAATTCCCAAAGATTTCTTCATCATTTTATCCAAATGCTTCCCCAAAGATTTCTTCATCATTTGCCCATTGAATGCTTCCCAAAAGATTTCTTCATCATTTGCCCATTGAATGCTTCCCCAAAGATTTCTTCATCATTTGCCCATTGAATGCTTCCCCAAAGCTTTCATCATTTGCCCATTGAATGCTTCCCTCAATGATTTCTTCATCATTTGCCCATTGAATGCTTTCCCATTTAAAAGCTTTCTTCATCATTTACCCATTGAATTCCCCAAAGCTTTCTTCATCATTTGCCCATTGAATGCTTCCCAAAAAGATTTCTTCATCATTTGCCCATTGAATGCTTCCCATTTCATTTACGTATCGAATGCTTCCCAAAGAGCTTTCATCATTTGCCCATTGAATGCTTCCCCAAAATTTCTTCATCATTTGCCCATTTGCTTCCCCCCATTGAATGCTTCCCCAAAGATTTCTTTCATCATTTGCCCATTGAATGCTTCCCAAAGATTTCTTCATCATTTGCCCATTGAATGCTTCCCCAAAAGCTTTCTTCATCATTTACTTATTGAATGCTTCCCAAAAGCTTTTTCATCATTTGCCCATTGAATGCTTCCATCATTTGCCCATTGAATGCTTCCCAAAAGCTTTCTTCATCATTTGCCCATTGAATGCTTCCCAAAAAGCTTTCTTCATCATTTGCCCATTGAATGCTTCCCAAAAAGATTTCTTCATCATTTGCCCATTGAATGCTTCCCAAAGCTTTCTTCGAATGCTCCCCAAACGCTTTCTTTCATCATTTGCCCATTGAATGCATCCCCAAAGATTTCTTCATCATTTGCCCATTGAATGCTTCCCAAAAGCTTTCTTTCATCATTTGCCCATTGAATGCTTCCCAAAAGCTTTCTTCATCATTTGCCCATTGAATGCTTCCCAAAAAGCTTCTTCATCATTTGCCCATTGAATGCTTCCCAAAAGATTTTTCATCATTTGCCCATTGAATGCTTCCCAAAAAAGATCATTTCTTCATCATTTGCCCATTGAATTTGCCCATTGAATGCCCCAAAAGATTTTCATCATTTGCCCATTGAATTTCCCAAAAGCCTTCATCATTTACGTATTGAATGCTTCCCCAAAGATTTCTTCATCATTTGCCCATTGAATGCTTCCCAAAAGATTTCTTCATCATTTGCCCATTGAATGCTTCCCAAAAGATTTCTTCATCATTTGCCCATTGAATGCTTCCCAAAAGCTTTCTTCATCATTTACGTATCGAATGCTCCCCAAAAGCTTTCTTCATCATTTGCCCATTGAATGCTTCCCAAAAGCTTTCTTCATCATTTGCCCATTGAATGCTTCCCAAAAGCTTTCTTCATCATTTGCCCATTGAATGCTTCCCAAAAGCTTTCTTTATCATTTGCCCATTGAATGCTTCCCCAAAGATTTCTTCATCATTTGCCCATTGAATGCTTCCCAAAAGCTTTCTTCATCATTTGCCCATTGAATGCTTCCCCAAAGATTTCTTCATCATTTGCCCATTGAATGCTTCCCAAAAGCTTTCTTCATTTTTGATTGAATGCTTCCCAAAAGATTTCTTCATCATTTGCCCATTGAATGCTTCCCAAAGATTTTTCATTTGCCCATTGAATGCTTCCCCCAAAGATTTCTTCATCATTTGCCCATTGAATGCTTCCCCAAAGATTTCTTCATTTGCCCATTGAATGCTTCCCCAAAAGCTTTCTTCATCATTTGCCCATTGAATGCTTCCCCAAAGATTTCTTCATCATTTGCCCATTGAATGCTTCCCAAAAGCTTTCTTCATCATTTGCCCATTGAATGCTTCCCCAAAGATTTCTTCATCATTTGCCCATTGAATGCTTCCCAAAAGCTTTCTTCATCATTTGCCCATTGAATGCTTCCCAAAGATTTCTTCATCATTTGCCCATTGAATGCTTCCCCAAAAGCTTTCTTCATCATTTGCCATTGAATGCTTCCCCAAAGATTTTCCATCATTTGCCCATTGAATGCTTCCCAAAAAGCTTTTTCATCATTTGCCCATTGAATGCTTCCCAAAAGCTTTCTTCATCATTTGCCCATTGAATGCTTCCCCAAAGATTTCTTCATCATTTGCCCATTGAATGCTTCCCCAAAGATTTCTTCATCATTTGCCCATTGAATGCTTCCCAAAAGCTTTCTTCATCATTTGCCCATTGAATGCTTCCCAAAAGCTTTCTTCATCATTTGCCCATTGAATGCTTCCCCAAAGATTTCTTCATCATTTTCCCATTGAATGATTCCCCAAAGATTTCTTTTCATCATTTGCCCATTGAATGCCTCCAAAAGATTTCTTTCATCATTTGCCCATTGAATGCTTCCCAAAGCTTTCTTCATCATTTGCCCATTGAATGCTTCCCAAAGATTTCTTCATCATTTGCCCATTGAATGCTTCCCAAAGATTTCTTCATCATTTGCCCATTGAATGCTTCCCATCAAAGCTTTTCTTCATCATTTGCCCATTGAATGCTTCCTCCAAAAGATTTCTTCATCATTTGCCCATTGAATGCTTCCCAAAGATTTTCATCATTTGCCCATCATTTGCCCATTGAATGCTTCCCCAAAAAGATTTCTTCATCATTTGCCCATTGAATGCTTCCCCAAAGATTTCTTCATCATTTGCCCATTGAATGCTTCCCAAAAGATTTCTTCATCATTTGCCCATTGAATGCTTCCCAAAAATTTACTTTTCTTCATCATTTGCCCATTGAATGCTTCCCAAAGATTTCTTCATCATTTGCCCATTGAATGCTTCCCCAAAGATTTTTCATCATTTGCCCAAAGATTTCATCAATTGAATGCTTCCCAAAGATTTCTTCATCATTTGCCCATTGAATGCTTCCCAAAAGATTTCTTCATCATTTGCCCATTGAATGCTTCCCAAAAGCTTTCTTCATCATTTGCCCATTGAATGCTTCCCCAAAGCTTTCTTCATCATTTACCCATTGAATGCTTCCCAAAAGCTTTCTTCATCATTTGCCCATTGAATGCTTCTCAAAAGCTTTCTTCATCATTTGCCCATTGAATGCTTCCCAAAGATTTTCATCATTTGCCCATTGAATGCTTCCCCAAAGATTTCTTCATCATTTGCCCATTGAATGCTTCCCAAAAGATTTCTTCATCATTTGCCCATTGAATGCTTCCCAAAGATTTCTTCATCATTTGCCCATTGAATGCTTCTCAAAGATTTCTTCATCATTTGCCCATTGAATGCTTCCCCAAAGATTTCTTCATCATTTGCCCATTGAATGCTTCCCCAAAGATTTCCTTTCATCATTTGCCCATTGAATGCTTCCCCCAAAGATTTCTTCATCATTTGCCCATTGAATGCTTCCCAAAAGATTTCTTTCATCATTTGCCCATTGAATGCTTCCCAAAGATTTCTTCATCATTTGCCCATTGAATGCTTCCAAAAGAATTCTTCATCAAAGATTTCCCCAAAGATTTCTTTCATCATTTGCCCATTGAATGCTTCTTCCAAAAGATTTCTTCATCATTTGCCCATTGAATGCTTCCCCAAAGATTTCTTCATCATTTGCCCATTGAATGCTTCCCCAAAGATTTCTTCATCATTTGCCCATTGAATGCTTCCCCAAAGATTTCTTCATCATTTGCCCATTGAATGCTTCCCAAAGATTTCTTCATCATTTGCCCATTGAATTTTCCCAAAAGATTTCTTCATCATTTGCCCATTGAATGCTTCCCCAAAGATTTCTTTCATCATTTGCCCATTGAATGCTTCCCAAAGATTTCTTCATCATTTGCCCATTGAATGCTTCCCCAAAGATTTCTTCATCATTTGCCCATTGAATGCTTCCCAAAGATTTCTTCATCATTTGCCCATTGAATGCTTCCCCAAAGATTTCTTCATCATTTGCCCATTGAATGCTTCCCAAAAGCTTTCTTCATCATTTGCCCATTGAATGCTTCCCAAAAGATTTCTTCATCATTTGCCCATTGAATGCTTCCCAAAAGATTTCATCATTTGCCCATTGAATGCTTCCCCAAAGATTTTCTTCATCATTTGCCCATTGAATGCTTCCCAAAAAGATTTCTTCATCATTTGCCCATTGAATGCTTCCCAAAAGATCTTCATCATTTGCCCATTGAATGCTTCCCAAAAGATTTCTTCATCATTTGCCCATTGAATGCTTCCCAAAAGATTTCTTCATCATTTGCCCATTGAATGCTTCCCCAAAGATTTCTTCATCATTTGCCCATTGAATGCTTCCCAAAGTTTTCTTCATCATTTGCCCATTGAATGCTTCCCCTAAATTTTCCCATTTGCCCATTGAATGCTTCCCCAAAAGATTTCTTCATCATTTGCCCATTGAATGCTTCCCAAAAAGCTTTCTTCATCATTTGCCCATTGAATGCTTCCCCAAAGATTTCTTTCATCATTTGCCCATTGAATGCTTCCCCAAAGATTTCTTCATCATTTGCCCATTGAATGCTTCCCCAAAGATTTCTTCATCATTTGCCCATTGAATGCTTCCAAAGATTTTCTTCATCATTTGCCCATTGAATGCTTCCCAAAGCTTTCTTCATCATTTGCCCATTGAATGCTTCCCCTAAGATTTCTTCATCATTTACCCATTGAATGCTTCCCAAAGATTTCTTTTCATCATTTGCCCATTGAATGCTTCCCCAAAGATTTCTTCATCATTTGCCCATTGAATGCTTCCCCAAAGATTTCTTTTCATCATTTGCCCATTGAATGCTTCCCAAAAGATTTCTTCATCATTTGCCCATTGATTGAATGCTTCCCCAAAGATTTCTTCATCATTTGCCCATTGAATGCTTCCCCAAAGATTTCTTCATCATTTGCCCATTGAATGCTTCCCCAAAGATTTCTTCATCATTTGCCCATTGAATGCTTCCCAAAAGCTTTCTTCATCATTTGCCCATTGAATGCTTCCAAAAGATTTCTTCATCATTTGCCCATTGAATGCTTCCCCAAAGATTTCTTCATTTGCATTTGAATGCTTCCCCAAAAGATTGATCATTTGCCCATTGAATGCTTCCCCAAAATTTCTTCATCATTTGCCCATTGAATGCTTTCCCAAAGATTTCTTTTATCATTTGCCCATTGAATGCTTCCCCAAAGATTTCTTTCATCATTTGCCCATTGAATGCTTCCCCAAAGATTTCTTCATCATTTGCCCATTGAATGCTTCCTAAAGATTTCTTCATCATTTGCCCATTGAATGCTTCCCAAAGATTTCTTCATCATTTGCCATTGAATGCTTCCCCAAAGATTTCTTTCATCATTTGCCCATTGAATGCTTCCCCCAAAGATTTCTTTTATCATTTGCCCATTGAATGCTTCCCAAAAGATTTCATTCATCATTTGCCCATTGAATGCTTCCCAAAGCTTTCTTCATCATTTGCCCATTGAATGCTTCCCCAAAGATTTCTTCATCATTTGCCCATTGAATGCTTCCCAAAGATTTCTTCATCATTTGCCCATTGAATGCTTCCCAAAGATTTCTTCATCATTTGCCCATTGAATGCTTCCCCAAAGATTTCTTCATCATTTGCCCATTGAATGCTTCCCAAAAGCTTTCTTCATCATTTGCCCATTGAATGCTTCCCCAAAAGATTTCTTCATCATTTGCCCATTGAATGCTTCCCCAAAAGATTTCTTCATCATTTGCCCATTGAATGCTTCCCAAAGATTTCTTCATCATTTGCCCATTGAATGCTTCCCCAAAGATTTCTTTCATCATTTTGCCCATTGAATGCTTCCCAAAAGATTTCTTCATCATTTGCCCATTGAATGCTTCCTTTCTTCATCATTTGCCCATTGAATGCTTCCTAAAAGATTTCTTTCATCATTTGCCCATTGAATGCTTCCCAAAAGATTTCTTCATCATTTGCCCATTGAATGCTTCCCCAAAGATTTCTTCATCATTTGCCCATTGAATGCTTCCCTTAAATTTGCCCATTGAATTTCCCCAAAAGATTTCTTCATCATTTGCCCATTGAATGCTTCCCAAAGAATTTTTTCATCATTTGCCCATTGAATGCTTCCTAAAATCATTTCCCATTGAATCTTTTGCCCATTGAATGCTTCCCAAAAGATTTCTTCATCATTTGCCCATTGAATGCTTCCCCAAAGATTTCTTCATCAAATTGAATGCTTCCCAAAGATTTCTTTCATCATTTGCCCATTGAATGCTTCCCCCAAAGATTTCTTCATCATTTGCCCATTGAATGCTTCCCCAAAGATTTCTTCATCATTTGCCCATTGAATGCTTCCCAAAGATTTCTTCATTTTTTACATTGAATGCTTCCAAAAGATTTCTTCATCATTTGCCCATTGAATGCTTCCCAAAAGATTTCTTCATCATTTGCCCATTGAATGCTTCCCCAAAGATTTCTTCATCATTTGCCCATTGAATGCTTCCCCAAAGATTTCTTCATCATTTGCCCATTGAATGCTTCCCAAAGATTTTCACTATCGCCTTTGCCCATTGAATGCTTCCCAAAAGATTTCTTCATCATTTGCCCATTGAATGCTTCCTTCAAATGCTTTTTTCATCATTTGCCCATTGAATGCTTCCCAAAAGATTTCTTCATCATTTGCCCATTGAATGCTTCCCAAAAGATTTTTCATCATTTGCCCATTGAATGCTTCCAAAAGATTTCTTCATCATTTGCCCATTGAATGCTTCCCAAAAATCATTTTTTTCTTCATCATTTGCCCATTGAATGCTTCCCCAAATGCTTTTCCTTCTTCATCATTTGCCCATTGAATGCTTCCCAAAGATTTCTTCATCATTTGCCCATTGAATGCTTCCAAAAGTTTTCTTCATCATTTGCCCATTGAATGCTTCCCCAAAGATTTCTTCATCATTTTGCCCATTGAATGCTTCCCCAAAGATTTCTTCATCATTTGCCCATTGAATGCTTCCCCAAAAGATTTCTTCATCATTTGCCCATTGAATGCTTCCCAAAAGATTTCTTCATCATTTTCCCATTGAATGCTTCCCAAAGATTTCTTTCATCATTTGCCCATTGAATGCTTCCCCAAAGATTTTCTTCATCATTTTGCCCATTGAATGCTTCCCAAAATGATTTTTCTTCATTTGCATTGAATGCTTCCCAAAAGCTTTCTTCAATTTGCCCATTGAATCCCAAAGATTTTCTTCATCATTTGCCCATTGAATGCTTCCCCCAAAGATTTCTTCATCATTTGCCCATTGAATGCTTCCCCAAAGATTTCTTCATCATTTGCCCATTGAATGCTTCCCAAAGATTTTCATCATTTGCCCATTGAATGTTTCCCAAAGATTTCTTCATCATTTGCCCATTGAATGCTTCCCCAAAGATTTTCATCATTTGCCCATTTGCTTCCCTCATCATTTTGCCCATTGAATGCTTCCAAAAGATTTTCTTCATCATTTGCCCATTGAATGCTTCCCCCAAAGAGCTTTCATCATTTGCCCATTGAATGCTTCCCCAAATTTGCCCATTGAATTTCCCAAAAGATTTTCATCATTTGCCCATTGAATGCTTCCCCAAAGATTTCTTCATCATTTGCCCATTGAATGCTTCCCAAAGATTTCTTTCATTTGCATTTATCGAATGCTTCCTCAAAGATTTCTTCATCATTTGCCCATTGAATGCTTCCCCAAAGATTTCTTCATCATTTGCCCATTGAATGCTTCCCAAGCTTTCTTCTGTATTTCCTTCAGATTTCTTCATCATTTGCCCATTGAATGCTTTCTTCAAAGATTTCTTCATTCATTTTGCCATTGAATACTTGCCCAAAGATTTCTTCATCATTTTGAATGAATGCTTCCCCAAAAGATTTCTTCATCATTTGCATTGAATGCTTCCAAGATTTCTTCATCATTTTGCCCATTGAATGCTTTCCAAAAAGATTTTCTTTTCATCATTTTACCCATTAAATGCTCTCAAAGATTTTCATCATCATTTGCCCATTGAATGCTCCCAAAAGATTTCTTCATCATTTGCCCATTGAATGCTTCCAAAAGATTTCTTCATCAAATTGAATGCTTCCAAAAGCTTTCATCATTTGCCCATTAGATGCTTCCCCAAAGATTTCTTCATCATTTGCCCATTGAATGCTTCCCAAAGATTTCTTCGTCATTTGCCCATCATTTGCCATCATTTTCCCATTGAATGCTTCCCAAAGCTTTCTTTAAAGATTGAATGCTTCAATTTCTTCATTTTTCCCATTGAATGCTTCCCCAAGCTTTCTTCATCATTTAGCTTTGCTTCATCATTTGCCCATTGAATACTTCCCCAAAGATTTCTTCATCATTTGCCCATTGAATTTTCATCTTCCCCAAAGATTTCTTCATCATTTGCCATTAGATGCTTCCCCCAAAAGATTTCTTCATCATTTGCCATTGAATGCTTCCCCAAAGATTTTGCCCATTCATTTAAGATTTCTTTCATTTTGCCCATTGAATGCTTCCCAAAAGATTTCTTCATCATTGCGTATCGGAATGCTCCCCAAAGATTTCTTCATCATTTGCGTATCATTGAATTTCTTCATCCCCATTAAAGATTTCTTCATCATTTGCCCATTGAATGCTCCCCAAAAGCTTTCTTCATCATTTGCCCATTGAATGCTTCCCAAAAGCTTTCTTCATCATTTGTTAGCAGGCACGGAATGCTCCCAAAGCTTTCTTCATCATTTGCGTACTTGAATGTTCTCAAAAGCTTTCTTCACCATTGCTCCATTGAATGCTTCCCTCAAAAGATTTCCTTCACTTTCCAGTTCATTGAATGCTCCTTAAAAGCTTTCTTTCATCATTTGCCCATTGAATGCTTCCCCAAAGATTTCTTCATCATTTGCCCATTGAATGCTTCCCCAAAGATTTCTTCATCATTTTACCCATTGAATGCTTCCCCAAAGATTTCTTCATCATTTGCCCATTGAATGCTTTCTTCATCAAATGCTTCCCCAAAAGATTTCTTCATCATTTGCCCATTGAATGCTTCCCCAAAAGATTTCTTCATCATTTGCCCATTGAATGCTTCCCCAAAGATTTCTTCATCATTTGCCCATTGAATGCTTCCAAAAGATTTCTTCATCATTTGCCCATTGAATGCTTCCCCAAAGATTTCTTCATCATTTGCCCATTGAATGCTCCCCAAAAGATTTCTTCATCATTTGCCCATTGAATGCTTCCAAAAGATTTCTTCATCATTTTGCCCATTGAATGCTTCCAAAAGCTTTCTTCATTTGCCCATTGAATGCTTCCCAAAGCTTTCTTCATCATTTGCCCATTGAATGCTTCCAAAGATTTCTTCATCATTTGCCCATTGAATGCTTCCAAAAGATTTCTTCATCATTTGCCCATTGAATGCTTCCCAAAAGCTTTCTTCATCATTTGCCCATTGAATGCTTCCCCAAAAGATTTCTTCATCATTTGCCCATTGAATGCTTCCCCAAAGATTTCTTCATCCCATTGAATGCCCAAAAGATTTCTTCATAATTTACCCATTGAATGCTTCCCAAAAGCTTTCTTCATCATTTGCCCATTGAATGCTTCCCAAAGATTTCTTCATCATTTGCCCATTGAATGCTTCCCAAAAGCTTTCTTCATCATTTGCCCATTGAATGCTTCCCAAAAGATTTCTTCATCATTTGCCCATTGAATGCTTCCCAAAAGCTTTCTTCATCATTTGCCCATTGAATGCTTCCCAAAGATTTCTTCATCATTTGCCCATTGAATGCTTCCCCAAAAGATTTCTTCATCATTTGCCCATTGAATGCTTCCCCAAAGATTTCTTCATCATTTGCCCATTGAATGCTTCCAAAAGCTTTCTTCATCATTTACCCATTGAATGCTCCCCAAAAGCTTTCTTCATCATTTGCCCATTGAATGCTTCCCAAAGATTTCTTCATCATTTGCCCATTGAATGCTTCCCCAAAGATTTCTTCATCATTTGCCCATTTCTTCATCATTGCTTCCCCAAAGATTTCTTCATCATTTGCCCATTGAATGCTTCCCCCAAAGATTTCTTCATCATTTGCCCATTGAATGCTTCCCCCTCAAAGCCCATTTCTTCATCATTTGCCCATTGAATGCTTCCCAAAGATTTCTTCATCATTTGCCCATTGAATGCTTCCCAAAGATTTTTCATCATTTGCCCATTGAATGCTTCAAAAGCTTTCTTCATCATTTACCCATTGAATGCTTCCCAAAGATTTCTTCATCATTTGCCCATTGAATGCTTCCCAAAAGCTTTCTTCATCATTTTCCATTGAATGCTTCCCAAAAGATTTCTTCATCATTTGTCCATTGAATGCTTCCCCAAAGATTTCTTCATCATTTGCCCATTGAATGCTTCCCAAAAGATTTCTTCATCATTTGCCCATTGAATGCTTCCCATCAATTAGATGCTTTCTTCTTCATCATTTGCCCATTGAATGCTTCCCAAAAAGATTTCTTCATCATTTGCCCATTGAATGCTTCCCAAAGATTTCTTCATCATTTGCCCATTGAATGCTTCCCAAAAGATTTCTTCATCATTTGCCCATTGAATGCTTCCCCAAAGATTTTCTTCATCATTTGCCCATTGAATGCTTCCCAAAGCTTTCTTCATCATTTGCCCATTGAATGCTTCCCCAAAGATTTCTTCATCATTTGCCCATTGAATGCTTCCCCAAAGCCCATTTGCTTCCCCCAAAGATTTCTTCATTTTGCCCATTGAATGCTTCCCCAAAGATTTCTTCATCATTTGCCCATTGAATGCTTCCCCAAAAATTTCTTCATCATTTGCCCATTGAATCTTCATCATTTGCCCATTGAATGCTTCCCAAAGATTTCTTCATCATTTGCCCATTGAATGCTTCCTTCATCATTTGCCCATTGAATGCTTCCATCATTTTGCCCAATGCTTCCAAAAGCTTTCTTCATCATTTGCCCATTGAATGCTTCCCAAAGCTTTCTTCATCATTTGCCCATTGAATGTTTCAAAAGATTTCTTCATCATTTGCCCATTGAATGCTTCCCCAAAGATTTCTTCATCATTTGCCCATTGAATGCTTCCCCAAAAGATTTCTTCATCATTTGCCCATTGAATGTTTCCCAAAGATTTCTTCATCATTTGCCCATTGAATGCTTCCCAAAGATTTCTTCATCATTTGCCCATTGAATGCTTCCCCAAAGATTTCTTCATCATTTGCCCATTGAATGCTTCCCAAAGAATTTGCCATTGAATGCTTCCTTTTCTTCATCATTTGCCCATTGAATGCTTTCCAAAAGATTTCTTCATCATTTTGCCATTGAATGCTTCCCAAAAGATTTCTTCATCATTTGCCCATTGAATGCTTCCCCAAAAGATTTCTTCATCATTTGCCCATTGAATGCTTCCAAAAGATTTCTTCATCATTTTGCCCATTGAATGCTTTCCAAAAGCTTTCTTCATCATTTGCCCATTGAATGCTTCCCCAAAGATTTTCTTTCATCATTTGCCCATTGAATGCTTCCCCCAAAGATTTCTTCATCATTTGCCCATTGAATGCTTCCAAAAGATTTGTCCCCATTTTTCCCAAAGCCATTTTGCCCAATGCTTCCTAAAGATTTCTTCATCATTTGCCCATTGAATGCTTCCCCAAAATTTCTTCATCATTTGCCCATTGAATGCTTCCATCATTTGCCCAAAAAAGATTTCTTCATCATTTGCCCATTGAATTCCTTTCTTCAAAGATGAATGCTTCCCCAAAGATTTCCCATTTGCCCAATGCTTCCCCAAAGCTTTCTTTAATCATTTGCCATTGAATGCTTCCCCATTTCTTCATCATTTATGCCCATTGAATGCTTCCCCAAGCTTTCTTCATCATTTGCCCATTGAATGCTTCCAAAGATTTCTTCATCATTTGCCCATTGAATACTTCCCCAATTTGCCCATTGAATGCTTTCTTCATCATTTTGCCCATTGAATGCTTCCCCAAAGATTTCTTCATCGTTTGCCATTAGATGCTTCCCAAGATTTCTTCATCATTTGCCATTGAATGCTTCCCCAAAGATTTCATGTATCCCATTTGCCCATTAGATACTTTAAGATTTCTTTCATCATTTGCCCATTGAATGCTTCCCAAAAGCTTTCTTCATCATTTGCCCATTGAATGCTTCCCCCAAAGATTTTCTTCATCATTTGCCCATTGAATGCTTCCCCAAAATTTCTTCATCATTTTCCCATTGAATGCTTCCCAAAAGCTTTCTTCATCATTTGCCCGTGAATGCTTCCAAAAGATTTCTTCATCATTGCTCATTGAATGCTTTCTTCATCATTTGCCCATTGAATGCTTCCAAAATTTCTTCATCATTTGCCCATTGAATGCTTCCAAGATTTCTTCATCATTTGCCCATTAGTGCTTCCCCAAAATGATTTCTTCATCATTTGTCCATTGAATGCTTCCCCAAAAGATTTCTTCATCATTTGCCCATTGAATGCTTCCCCAAAAAGATTTCTTCATCATTTTACCCATTGAATGCTTCCCCAGCTTTTCTTCATTGAATTTCCTGTATCATTTGATTGATGCTTCCCAAAGATTTCTTCATCATTTGCCCATTGAATGCTTCCCCAAAGATTTCTTCATCATTTGCCCATTGAATGCTTCCAAAAGATTTCTTCATCATTTGCCCATTGAATGTTCCCCAAAGATTTCTTCATCATTTGCCCATTGAATGCTTCCCAAAGATTTCTTCATCATTTGCCCATTGAATGCTTCCCCAAAAGATTTCTTCATCATTTGCCCATTGAATGCTTCCCCAAAAGATTTCTTCATCATTGCCCATTGAATGCTTCAAAAGATTTCTTCATCATTTTGCCCATTGAATGCTTTCCAAAAGATTTCTTCATCATTTGCCCATTGAATACTTCCCCAAATGAAAGATTTCTTCATCATTTGCCCATTGAATGCTTCCCAAAATGCTTCCAAAGATTTCTTCATCATTTGCCCATTGAATGCTTCCCCAGATTTCTTCATCATTTGCCCATTGAATGTTTGAATTTCTTCATCCATTGAATGAAAAGATTTCTTCATCATTTGCCATTGAATGCTTAAAGATTTCTTCATCATTTGCCATTGAATGCTTCCCCAAAAGATTTCTTCATCATTTAATCCCCATTGAATGCTTCCCAAAGATTTCTTCATCATTTGCCCATTGAATGCTTTCAAAGCTGCTTCATCATTTGCCATTGAATGATACTTCCCCAAAAAAGATTTCTTCATCATTTGCCCATTGAATGCCAAAGATTTCTTCATCATTTGCCCATTGAATGCTTCCCCAAAGATTTCTTCATCATTTGCCCATTGAATGCTTCCCCAAAGCTTTCTTCATCATTTGCCATTTTCATCATTTGAATGCTTCCCCAAAGATTTCTTCATCATTTGCCATTGAATGCTTCCCCAAAGCTTTCTTCATCATTTGCCCATTGAATGCTTCCCCAAAAGATTTCTTCATCATTTCCCATTAGATGCTTCCCCAAAGCTTTCTTCATCATTTGCCCATTAGATGCTTCCCAAAGATTTCTTCATCATTGCCCATTGAATGCTTCCCCAAAAGATTTCTTCATCATTTACCCATTAATGCTTCCCAAAAGATTTCTTCATCATTTGCGTATTAGATGCTTCCCAAAAAAGCTTTCTTCATCATTTGCCCATTGAATGCTTCCCCAAAGATTTCTTCATCATTTTGCCCATTAGATGCTTTAAAAGATTTCTTCATCATTTGCCAGTGAATGCTTCCCCAAAAGATTTCTTCATCATTTGCCCATTGAATGCTTTAAAGATTTCTTCATCATTTGCCCATTGAATGCTTCCCAAAAGCTTTCTTCATCATTTGCGTATCAGATTCCCAAAGCTTTCTTCATCATTTGCCCATCGAATGCTTCCAAAGATTTCTTCATCATTTGCCCATTGAATGCTTCCCAAAAGCTTTCTTTATCATTTGCCGATGAATGCTTCCAAAAGATTTCTTCATCATTTGCCCATTGAATGCTTCCCAAAAGCTTTCTTCATCATTGCCCATTGAATGCTTCCCCAAAGATTTCTTCATCATTGCCCATTGAATAGCTTCCCCAAAGATTTCTTCATCATTTGCCCGTGAATGCTTCCCCAAAGATTTCTTCATCATTTTACCCGATACATACTTCCAGCTTTCTTCATAATTTACATCGGTACTCCCAAAGCTTTCTAATCATTTGCCCATTGAATGCTTCCCCAGATTTCTTCATCATTTGCCCGTTAGTCTTCCCCAAAAGCTTTCTTCATCATTTGCCCATTGAATGCTTCCCCAAGATTTTCTTCATCATTTGCCCATTAGATGCTTCCTGTGTCGCTTCTTCATCATTTGCCCATTGATATTTCCCAAAGATTTCTTCATCATTTACCCATTGAATGCTTCCCCAAAGATTTCTTCATTTTGCACATTGAATGCTTCCAAAGATTTCTTCATCATTTTCCCATTGAATGCTTTCAAAAGCTTTCATCATTTGCCCATTGAATGCTTCCCCCAAAGATTTCTTCATCATTTGCCCATTGAATGCTCCCAAAAGATTTTCTTCATTTGCATTTGCCCATTTGAATGAATCCAAAGATTTCTTCATCATTTACCCATTGAATGCTTTACCAAAGATTCTTTCATCATTGCCGTGGTGCTTCCCCAAAAGATTTCTTCATCATTTGCCCATTGAATGCTTCCCCCAAGATCTTCATCATTTGCCCATTGAATACTTCCCTGCAGATGTCTTCATCATTTCCATTGAATGCTTCCCAAAAGCTTTCTTCATCATTTGCCATCATTATGTATCGAATTCCCCAAAATTTTTCATCATTTGCCCATTGAATGCTTCCAAAAGATTTCTTCATCATTTGCCATTCTTGAATGCTTCAAAAAGATTTCTTCATCATTTGCCCATTGAATGCTTCCCTAAAGCCTTTTCATCATTTGGTACATTGAATACTTCCCCCAAAGATTTCTTCATCATTTGCCCATCATTTGTCATTGAATGCTTCCCAAAGATTTCTTCATCATTTGCCATTGAATGCTTCCTTGAATGCTTCATCATTTTACCCATTGAATGCTTCCCCAAAGCTTTCTTCATCATTTGCCCATTGAATGCTTCCCCAAAATTCATCATTTAATCCCATTGAATGCTTCCCCAAAGATTTCTTCATCATTTGCCCATTGAATGCTTCCCAAAGATGTTTCTTCATCCCATTTGCCCAAAAGTTGTCCAATGCTTCCCCCAAAGATTTCTTCATCATTTGCCCATTGAATGCTTCCCAAAGATTTTCATCATTTGCCATTGAATGCTTCCCCAAAAGATTTCTTCATCATTTGCCCATTGAATGCTTCCTAAAAGCTTTCTTCATCATTTGCCCATTGAATGCTTCCCAAAGCTTTCTTTTGCCCATCAATTGCCATCATTTGCCCATTGAATGCTCCCCAAAAGATTTCATTCATCATTTGCCCATTGAATAGCTTCCCCAAAGATTTCTTCATCATTTGCCCATTGAATGCTTTTCTTCATCATTTGCCCATTAGATGCTTCCTCAAAGCTTTCTTCATCATTTGCCCATTGAATGCTTCCCAAAAGTTTCTTCATTTGCCCATAATGCTTCAAAGATTTCTTCATCATTTGCCCATTGAATGCTTCCCCAAAGATTTCTTCATCATTTGCCCATTGAATGCTTCCCAAAAGATTTCTTCATCATTTGCCCATTGAATGCTTCCAAAAGCTCTTCATCATTTGCCCATTGAATGCTTTTCTTCATCATTTGCCCATTGAATGCTTCCCAAAAGTTTCTTCATTTGCCATTGAATGCCATTAAAGATTTCTTCATTTGCCCATTGAATGCTTTCTTCATCATTTGCCCATTTGCTTCCCCAAAGATTTCTTCATCATTTGCCCATTGAATTTTCCAAAGTTTCTTCATCATTGCCCATTGAATGCTAGCCTCAAAGATTTCTTCATCATTTGCCCATTGCATGCTTCCAAAAGATTTCTTCATCGTTTACGTATTAATGCTCCTAAAGATTTCTTCATCATTTGCCCATTGAATGCTTTCAAAAAGATTTCTTCATCATTTGCCCATTGAATGCTGCTTTCCATCATTTGCCCATTGAATACTTTCTTCATCATTTACCCATTGAATGCTTCCTAAAAGCTTTCTTCATCATTTGCCATTAGATACTTCCCCAAAGTTTCACCCATCCTTAATCATTAGATACCTTTACAAAGATTTCTTCATCATTTGCCATTAGATGCTTCCCAAAGCTTTCTTCATCATTTCCATTGAATGCTTCCCAAAAGCTTTCTTCATCATTTGTCCATTAGATACTTCCCCAATTTCTTCATCATTTGCCCATTAAGATGCTTTTCTTCATCATTTACCATTAGATGCTTTCTTCATCATTTGCCCATTGATATTCCCAGCTTTCTTCATCATTTTGCCAAGATTTCTTCATCATTTGCCCGTTGAATGCTTCCCAAAGCTTTCTTCATCATTTGCCCATTGAATGCTTCAAAAGATTTCTTCATCATTTGCCCATTGAATGCTTCCCAAGATTTCTTCATCCATTTGCCCATTGAATGCTTCCCCAAAGCTTTCTTCATCATTTGCTCTCATTTCTTCATCATTGCTTCCCCAAAGCTTTCTTCATTATTTGCCAAAGATTTCTTCCCATTGCAAAAGATTTCTTCATCATTTGCCCATTGAATGCTTTGTGATAGATGCTTCCCCAAAGATTTCTTCATCATTTGCCCATTGAATGCTTCCCAAAAGCTTTTCATCATTTACCCATTGAATGCTTTAAAGATTTCTTCAAAAGATTTCTTCATCATTTTGCCATTAGAATTCTCTTCATCCAAAAGATACTTTTTCTTCATCATTTGCCCATTGATGAATGCTTCCCAAAGATTTCTTCATCATTTGCATATTGAATGCTTTTCCCCATCAATTATTTTAAAGTTTCTTCATCATTTGCCATTGATACTTCCCACTTTGCCCCCCAAAGTTTCATTTCTTCATCTTCATCATTTGCCCATTGAATACTTCTCAATTGAATGCTTCCCTCAAAGTTCTTCATCATTTGCCCAATGCTTCCAAAAGCTTTCTTCATCATTTACCCATTCTAAAAAGCTTTCTTCATCATTTGCCCATTGAATGCTTCCCCAAAATTTCTTCATCATTTGCCCATTGAATGCTTCTCAAAGAATTTCACTCCTTCCCATTTGCCCATTGAATGCTTCCAAGATTTCTTCATCATTTACCCCATTGAATTTCCTAAAAAGCTTTCTTCATTTGGCGTTGCCAATAATGCCCCCAAAGATTTCATCATTTGCCCATTGAATGCCCCATTTCATCATTTGCCCATTGAATGCTTCCAAAGTTTTCATCATTTGCCTATTGAATTTGCCCATCATTTACGTATTTCAATGCTTCCCAAAGATTTCTTCATCATTGCCCATTGAATGCTTCCCAAAAGTTTCTTCATCATTTACCCATTGAACGTTTCCCAAAAGCTTTCTTCATCATTTACGTATCATCGCTCCCCAAAAGCTTTCATCATTTGCCCATTGAATAGCTTCCAAAGCTTTCCATCATTTACCCATTGAATGCTTCCCAAAGAATTCTTCATCATTTTGCCCATTGAATGCTTCCCAAAGCTTTCTTCATCATTTGCCCATTGAATGCTTCCAAGATTTCTTCATCATTTGCCCATTGAATGCTTCCCCAAAGATTTCTTCATCATTTGCCCATTGAATGCTTCCCAAAAGCTTTTCTTCATCATTACCCATTGAATGCTTCCCAAATTTGCCCATTTCTTCATCATTTACGTATCGAATGCTCCCAAAAGCTTTCTTCATCATTTGCCCATTGAATACTTCCCAAAAAGCTTTCTTCATCATTTACCATTAGATGCTTCCCAAAGATTTCTTTCATCAAATTGAATGCTTCTTCATCCATTGCCATTGAATACTTCCCCAAAAGTTTCTTCATCATTTGCCCATTGAATGCTTCCAAAAGATTTCTTCATCATTTGCCCGTTAGATGCTTCCCCAAAGCTTTTCTTCATCGTTGCCCATCGAATGCTTCCCCAAAAGCTTTCTTCATCATTTGCCCATTGAATGCGTATCATTGAATGCTCCCCAAAAGCTTTCTTCATCATTTGCCCATTGAATGCTTCCCAAAAGCTTTCTTCATCATTTGCCATTGAATGCTTCCCAAAGCTTTCTTCATCATTTGCCCATTGAATGCTCTACTTCCCAGCTTTCGCTATCAATGCTTACGCTTTCTTCATCATTTGCCCATAATGCTTCCCCGAATTTCTTCATCATTTGCCCATTGAATGCTTCCCAAAGCTTTCTTCATCATTTACGTATCGAATGCTTCCCAAAGATTTTTCTTCATCATTTGCCCATTGAATGCTTCCCCAAAGATTTCTTCATCATTTGCCCATTGAATGCTTCCAAAAGATTTCTTCATCATTTACTTATCGAATGCTCCCCAAAAGCTTTCTTCATCATTTGCCCATTGAATGCTTCCCAAAAGCTTTCTTCATCATTTGCCCATTAGATGCTTCCCAAAAGCCATCATTGCCCATTGAATGCTTCCCCAAAGCTTTCTTCATCATTTGCCCATTGAATGCTTCCCAAGTCAATTTCATCAAAAGCTTTTCCCATTGAATGCTTCCCAAAGTTTCTTTCATCAATGCTTCCCAAAAGCTTTTCATCATTTGCCCATTGAATGCTCCCCCAACGCTTTCTTCATCATTTGCCCATTGAATGCTTCCCAAAAGATTTTCTTCATCATTTGGCCATTGAATAGCTTCCCCAAAAAGCTTTCTTTCATCATTCACGTGTTGAATGCTTCCCAAAGATTTCTTCATCATTTGCCCATTAGATACTTCCCCAAAGATTTCTTCATCATTTTGCCTCATTGAATGCTTCCCAAAGCTTTCTTCATCATTACTTATTGAATGCTTCCCCAAAGATTTTTCTTCATCATTTGCCATTGAATGCTTTTAAAAGCTTTCTTCATCATTTGCCCATTGAATGCTCCCAAAAGATTTCTTCATCATTTGCCATTGAATGCTTCCCAAAGATTTCTTCATCATTTGCCATTGAATGCTTCCTCAAAGATTTTCTTCATCATTTGCCCATTGAATGCTTCCCCAAAGATTTCTTCATCATTGCCCATTGAATGCTTCCCAAAGCTTTCTTCATCATTTGCCCATTGAATGCTCCCCAAAAGATTTCTTCATCATTTGCCCATTGAATGTATCCCCCAAAAGCTTTCTTCATCATTTGCTTATCGAATGAATGCTTTCTTTCCCAAGAATTTCTTCATCATTTGCCCATTGAATGCTTCCTAAAAAGCTTTCTTCATCATTTTGCGTATTGAATGCTTCCCAAAAGTTTTCTTCATCATTTGCCCATTGAATGCTTCCAAAAGCTTTCTTCATCATTTGCCCATTGAATGCTTCCCCAAAGCTTTCTTCATCATTTGCCCATTGAATGCTTCCCCCAAAAGCTTTCTTCATCATTTTGCCCATTGAATGCTTCACGTGTTTTCTTCATCATTTGCGTATTGAATGCTTCCCCCAGATCTTCATCATTTACGTATTGAATGCTTCCCCCTCAAGATTTCTTCATCATTTGCCCATTGAATGCTTCCCCAAAATTTTTTCAACATTTGCCCATTAGATACTTCCTGTGCTTTTCTTCATCATTTGCCCATTCGATAGCTTCCCCCAGCTTTCTTCATCATTTGCCCATTGAATGCTTCCCAAAAGCTTTTCATCATTTGCCCATTTGTTTCCCCAATGATTTCATCATTTGCCCATTGAATGCTTCCCAAAAAGCTTTCTTCATCATTTGCCCATTGAATGCTTCCCAAAAGCTTTCTTCATCATTTGCCCATTGAATGCTTCCCAAAAGCTTTCTTCATTTGCCCATAGTAATGAATGCCCCAAACGCTTTCTTCATCATTTGCGTATTGAATGCATCCTCAAAGCTTTCTTCATCATTTGCCCCATTGAATGCTTCCCAAAGCTTTTCATCATTTACGTATTGAATGCTTCCAAAGATTTCTTCATCATTTGCCCATTGAATGCTTCCCAAAAGATTTCTTCATCATTTGCCCATTGAATGCTTCCCAAAGTTTCTTCATCATTTACGTATCGATACTCCCCAAAGCTTTCTTTCATCATTTGCCCATTGAATGCTTCCCAAAAGCTTTCTTCATCATTTGCCCATTGAATGCTTCCCCAAAAGATTTCTTCTTCATCATTTGCCCATTGAATGCTTCCCAAAAGCTTTCTTCATCATTTGCCCATTGAATGCTTCCCAAAAGATTTCTTCATCATTTTGCCCATTGAATGCTTCCTAAAGATTTCTTTACATCATTTTCCCATTGAATGCTTCCCTAAAGATTCTTTCATTTGCCCATTAATGCTTCCCCAAAAGCTTTCTTCATCATTTGCCCATTGAATGCTTTCCCAAGATTTCTTCATCATTTTGCCCATTGAATGCTTCCCAAAAGATTTCTTCATCATTTGCCCATTGAATGCTTCCCAAAAGCTTTCTTCATCATTTGCCCATTAGAATGCTTCCCAAAAGCTCTTTATCATTTACGTCCATTGAATGCTCCCCAAAGCTTTCTTCATCATTTTGCCATTGAATGCTTCCCTTTTTCATCATTTACCGTTCGAATGCTCCCAAAAGATTTCTTCATTTGCCCATTGAATGCTTCCCAAAGATTTCTTCATCATTTGCCCATCGAATGCTTCCCCAAAAGATTTCTTCATCATTATTTGCCCATTAAATGCTTCCCCAAAGATTTCTTCATCATTTGCCCATTGGAATGCTTCCCAAAAGCTTTCTTCATCATTTGCCCATTGAATGCTTCCAAAGATTTCTTCATCATTTGCCCATTTATCATGCTCCAAAAGCTTTCTTCATCATTTGCCCATTGAATGCTTCCCAAAAGCTTTCTTCATCATTTGCATATTGAATACTTCCCAAAAGATTTTTTTTCATCATTGCCCATTAGAATGCTTCCTCAAAAGCTTTTCATCATTTGCCCATTGAATGCCTTCCCAAGATTTCCCCATCATTTACGTATTTGAATGTTCCAAAGCGCATTCATCATTTGCCCATTGAATGCTTCCCTAAAGATTTTTCATCATTTGCCCATTGAATGCTTCCAAATTTCTTTATCATTTGCCCATTGATACTTCCCAAAGAATTTCTTCATTATTTGCCCATTGAATGCTTCCAAAAGCTTTTCTTCATCATTTAATGCTTCCATTTTCATCATTTACAATGCTTCCTAAAAGCTTTCTTCATCATTTACCCATTAAATGCTTTAAAAGCTTTTCTTCATCATTTGCCCATTGAATGCTTCCCAAAAGATTTCTTCATCATTTGCCCATTGAATGCTTCCCAAAGTTTTCTTCATCATTTACGTATTAATGCTTCCCCAAAGATTTCTTTTCATCATTTTGCCCATTGAATGCTTCCCAAAAGCTTCTTCATCATTTGCCCATTGAATGCTTCCCAAAGATTTCTTCATCATTTTGCCCATTGAATGATTCCCAAAGCTTTCTTCATCATTTGCCCATTGAATGCCTCCCCAAAGATTTCTTCATCATTTGCCCATTGAATGCTTCCCAAAAGCTTTCTTTATCATTTTGCCTATTGAATGCTTCCCAAAGATTTCTTCATCATTTGCCCATTGAATGCTTCCCAAAGCTTTCTTCATCATTTACCCATTGAATGCTTCCCCAAAAGATTTCTTCATCATTTGCCCATCGAATGCTCCCCAAAAGCTTTCTTCATCATTTGCCCATTGAATGCTTCCCAAAGCTTTCTTTATCATTTGCCCATTGAATGCTTCCCAAAGATACTTGCCCATTGAATGCTTTCTTCATCATTTGCCCATTGAATGTTGCTTCCCAAGCTTTCTTCATCATTTGCCATTGAATGCTTCCCAAGATTTCTTCATCATTTGCCCATATTGAATGCTTCCAATTTCTTCATCATTTGCCCATTGAATGATTCCCCAAAGATTTCTTCATCATTTGCCCATTGAATGCTTCCCTAAAGATTTCTTCATCATTTGCCCATTGAATGCTTCCCAAAATTGAATGCTTCTTTCTTCATCATTTGCCCATTGAATGCTTCCCCAAATTTCTTCATCGTTGCCCATTGAATGCTTCCCAAAAGCTTTTCTTCATCATTTTACCCATTGAATGCTTCCCAAAAGCTTTTCTTCATCATTTACGTATCGAATGCTCTAGCTTTCTTCATCATTTGCCCATTGAATGCTTCCTAAAAGCTTTCTTTATCATTGCCCATTGAATGCTTCCCCAAAGATTTCTTCATCATTTGCCCATTGAATGCTTCCCAAAAGCTTTTCTTCATCATTTGCCCACAATACTTCCCTTAAAGATTTCTTCATCATTTGCCCATTGAATGCTTCCCAAAAGCTTTCTTCATCATTTTGCCCATTGAATACTTCCAAAAGATTTCTTCCCATCATTTGCCCTATTGAATACTTCCTCAAAGATTTCTTCCATCATTTGCCTATTGAATGCTTCCTCAAAGATTTCTTCATCATTTTATATATTGAATGCTTCCCAAAAGATTTCTTCATCATTTGCCCATTGAATGCCAAAGCTTAATTCTTCAAAGATTTTCTTATTTGCTTCCAAAATCTTTTTCTTCATCATTTGCCCATTGAATGCTTCTAAAGCTTTCTTCATCATTTTGCCCATTGAATAGGGCTTCCCAAAGCTTTCTTCATCATTTACATCGAATACTGCCCATCATTTGCCCATTGAATGCTTCCCAAAGCTTTCTTCATCATTTGCCCATTGAATGCTTCCCCAAAGATTTTCATCATTTGCCCATTGAATGCTTCCTAAAAGATTTCTTCATCATTTGCCCATTGATGCTTCCAAAGATTTCTTCATCATTTGCCCATTGAATGCTTCCCCAAAAGATTTCTTCATCATTTGCCCATTGAATGCTTCCCCAAAAGATTTCTTCATCATTTGCCCATTGAATGCTTCCCCCAGAAGATTTCTTCATCATTTGCCCATTGAATGCTTCCCCAAAGATTTCTTCATCATTTGCCCATTGAATGCTTCCCCAAAGATTTTCCATTTGCCCATTGAATGCTTCCCCAAAGATTTGCCCATTTGCCCATTGAATGCTTCCCTAAAAGCTTTCTTCATCATTTGGCGTTCGAATGCTTCCCCAAAGATTTCTTTCATCATTTGCCATTGAATGCTTCAAAAGCTTTCTTCATCATTTGCCCATTGAATGCTTCCAAAAGATTTCTTCATCATTTGCCATTGAATGTCCCCCAAGCTTTCTTCATCATTTGCCCATTGAATACTTCCCAAAGATTTCTTCATCATTTGCCCATTGAATGCTTCCCCAAAGTTTTCTCATCATTTGCCCATTGAATGCTTCCCCAAAGATTTCTTCATCATTTTTTCCATTGAATGATTCTTGAAAGATTTCTTCATTTGCCCAATTGCCCAAAGATTTCTTCATCATTTGCCCATTGAATGCTTCCCCAAAGATTTCTTCATCATTTGCCATTGAATGCTTCCCCAAAGATTTCTTCATCATTTGCCCATTGAATGCTTCCCTAAAGATTTCTTCATCATTTGCCCATTGAATGCTTCCCTAAAAGCTTTCTTCATCATTTGCCCATTGAATGCTCCCCAAAGAATTTCTTCATCATTTGCCCATTAGAATACTTCCCAAAGCTTTCTTCATCATTTGCCCATTGAATGCTTCCCAAAGATTTTTTCTTTGCATCCCCCAAAGCTTTCTTTTTGCCCATTGAATGCTTCCAAAAGATTTCTTCATCATTTGCCCATTGAATGCTTCTCAAAGAGTTCTTCATCATTGCCTCATTGAATGCTTTTTCTTCATCATTTATACATTGAATGCTTCCCCAAAGATTTCTTCATCATTTGTCCATTGAATGCTTCCCCAAAGATTTCTTCATCATTTGCCCAGATAATGCTTCCCCCAAAAGATTTCTTCATCATTTGCCCATTGAATGCTTCCCCAAAGATTTCTTCATCATTTGCCCATTGAATCCTTCCCCAAAGATTTCTTCATCATTTGCTTATTGAATGCTTCCCAAAGATTTCTTCATCATTTGCCCATTAGATGCTTCCCCCAAAATTTGCCATTTCTTCATCATTTGCATTGCCATTGAATGCTTCCCAAAAGCTTTCTTCATCATTTGCCCATTGAATGCTTCCAAAAGCTTTCTTCATCATTTGTCCATTGAATGTTTCCCAAAGATTTCTTCATCATTTGCCCATTGAATGCTTCCCCCTTCATCATTTGCCCATTTCTTCATCATTTTTTGCCTATTGAATGAATGCTTCCCTTAAAATGCTTTTTCTTCATCATTTGCCCATTGAATGCTTCCCCAAAGATTTCTTCATCATTTGCCCATTGAATGCTTCCCAAAAGCTTTCTTCATCATTTGCCCATTGAATGCTTCCCCAAAGATTTCTTCATCATTTTGCCCATTAATGCTTCCCCAAAGATTTCTTTATCATTTTGCATTAGAATACTTCCCCAAAGATTTTCTTCATCATTTGCCCATTGAATGCTTCCCCAAAGATTTCTTCATCATTTGCCCATTGAATGCTTCCCCAAAGATTTCTTCATCATTTGCCCATTGAATGCTTCCAAAACTTTCTTCATCATTTGCCCATTGAATGCTTCCCCAAAATTTCTTCATCATTTGCCCATTGAATGCTTCCCCAAAAGATTTCTTCATCATTTGCCCATTGAATGCTTCCCCCAAAGATTTCTTCATTTGCCCATTAATGCTTCCCCAAAGATTTCTTCATCATTTGCCCATTGAATTCTTCCCCAAAGATTTCTTCATCATTTGCCCATTGAATGCTCCCCCCAAGATTTCTTCATCATTTGCCCATTAATGCTTCCCCAAAAGCTTTCTTTATCATTTGCATATTGAATGCTTCCCCAAAGCTTTCTTCATCATTTGCCCATTGAATGCTTCCCAAAATTTCTTCATCATTTTGCCCATTGAATGCTTCAAGATTTCTTCATCATTGCCCATTGAATGCTTCCCAAAGATTTCTTCATCATTTGCCCATTGAATGCTTCCCCAAAGGAATTTCTTCATCATTTGCCCATTGAATGCTTCCCCAAAAGATTTCTTTATCATTTGCCCATTGAATGCTTCCCCAAAGATTTCTTCATCATTTTGCCCATTGAATGCTTCCCTAAAGATTTCTTCATCATTTGCCCATTGAATGCTTCCCCAAGATTTCTTCATCATTTGCCCATTGAATGCTTCCCAAAAGATTTCTTCATCATTTGCCCATTGAATGCTTCCCCAAAGATTTCTTCATCATTTGCCCATTGAATGCTTCCCAAAGATTTCTTCATCATTTGCCCATTGAATGCTTCCCAAAAGATTTCTTCATCATTTGCCCATTGAATGCTTCCCCAAAGATTTCTTCATCATTTGCCCATTGAATGCTTCCCCAAAGATTTCTTCATCATTTGCCCATTGAATGCTTCCCAAAAGCTTTCTTCATCATTTGCCCATTGAATGCTTCCCAAAGATTTCTTCATCATTTGTATGTTGAATGCTTCCTAAAGATTTCTTCATCATTTGCCCATTGAATGCTTCCCCAAAATTTCTTTCATCATTTGCCCATTAGATACTTCCAAAAGATTTTCTTCATCATTTACCCATTGAATTTTTCCTAAAGCTTTTCTTCATCATTTACCATTGAATGCTTCCCCAAAAATTTCTTCATCATTTGCCCATTGAATGCTTCCCAAAAGATTTCTTCATCATTTGCCCCATTGAATGCTTCCAAAAGATTTCTTCATCATTTTTTCCATTGAATGCTTCCCCAAAAGATTTCTTCTCATCATTTGCCCATTGAATGCTTCCCCAAAGATTGAATATACTTCCCCAAGATTTCTTCATCATTTGCCCATTGAATGCTTCCCAAAGCTTTCTTCATCATTTGCCCATTGAATGCTTCAAAAAGATTTCTTCATCATTTTGCCATTGAATGCTTCCCCCAAAGATTTCTTTATCATTTGCGTATTAGATACTTCAAAGATTTCTTCATCATTTGCCCATTGAATGCTTCCCCAAAAGATTTCTTCATCATTCATCATTTGCCCATTGAATGCTTCCCCAAAGATTTCTTCATCATTTGCCATTGAATGCTTCCCCAAAGATTTCTTCATCATTTGCCCATTGAATGTTTCTTTATCATTTGCCCATTGAATGCTTCCCCAAAATTTTCTTCATCATTTGCCCATTGAATGCTTCCCCAAAAGATTTCTTCATCATTTGCCCATTGAATATTTGCTTCATATTTGCCCATGAATGCTCCCCAAAGATTTCTTCATCATTTGCCCATTGAATGCTTCCTAAAATTTCTTCATCATTTGCCCATTGAATGCTTCCCAAAAGCTTTCTTCATCATTTGCCCATTGAATGCTTCCCAAAGATTTCTTCATCATTTGCCCATTGAATGCTTCCCCAAAAGCTTTTTCATCATTTGCCCATTGAATGCTTCCCCAAATGATTTTTCATCATTTGCCCATTGAATGCTTCCCCAAAGATTTCTTCATCATTTGCCCATTGAATACTTCCCAAAGATTTCTTCATCATTTGCCCATTGAATGCTTCCCAAAGATTTCTTCATCATTTACCCATTGAATGCTTCCCCAAAGATTTTCTTCATCATTTGCCCATTGAATGCTTCCCCAAAGATTTCTTCATCATTTACCATTGAATGCTTCCCCAAAAGATTTCTTCATCATTTGCCCATTGAATGCTTCCCCAAAGATTTCTTCATCATTTGCCATTAGATACTTCCAAAAGCTTTCTTCATCATTTGCCCATTGAATGCTTTCAAAGCTTTCTTCATCATTTGCCCATTGAATGCTTCCCCCCAAAGATTTCTTCATCATTGCCATTGAATGCTTCCAAAAGATTTCTTCATCATTTGCCCATTGAATGCTTCCCCAAAGATTTCTTCATCATTTGCCCATTGAATGCTTCCCCAAAGATTTCTTCATCATTTTAACCATTAGAATTTCTTCCCCAAAAGATTTCTTCATCATTTGCCCATTGAATGCTTCCCCAAAGATTTCTTCATCATTTGCCCATTGAATGCTTCCCAAAAGATTTCTTCATCATTTTGAATGCCATTGAATGCTTCCCCAAAAGATTTTTCATCATTTGCCCATTGAATACTTCCCCAAAAGATTTCTTCATCATTTGCCCATTGAATGCTTCCAAAAATTTCTTCATCATTTGCCATTGAATGCTTCCCCAAAAGATTTCTTCATCATTTACCATTGAATGCTTCCCAAAAGATTTCTTCATCATTTGCCCATTGAATGCTTCCCAAAAGCTTTCTTCATCATTTGCCCATTGAATGCTTCCCCAAAGATTTCTTCATCATTTGCCCATTGAATGCTTCCCCAAAGATTTCTTCATCATTTGCCCATTGATTTCTTCATCATTTGCCCATTGAATGCTTCCCCAAAAGCTTTCTTCATCATTTGCCCATTGAATGCTTTAAAAGATTTTCTTCATCATTTGCCCATTTCCCCAAAAGCTTTTCTTCATCATTTGCCCATTGAATGCTTCCCCAAAGATTTCTTCATCATTTGCCCATTGATATGCTTCCCCAAAGATTTCTTCATCATTTGCCCATTGAATGCTTACAAAAAGCTTCTTCATCATTTGCCCATTGAATGCTTCCCCAAAAGATTTCTTCATCAAAAGCTTTCTTTCTTCATCATTTGCCCATTGAATGCTTCCCCAAAGATTTCTTCATCATTTGCCCATTGAATGCTTCTTCATCATTTGCCCATTGAATGCTTCCAAAAGATTTCTTCATCATTTGCCCATTGAATGCTTCCCAAAAGCTTTCTTCATCATTTGCCCATTGAATGCTTCCCCAAAGATTTCTTCATCATTTGCCCATTGAATGCTTCCCCAAAGATTTCTTCATCATTTGCCCATTGAATGCTTCCCCAAAGATTTCTTCATCATTTGCCCATTGAATGCTTCCCCAAAGATTTCTTCATCATTTGCCCATTGAATGCTTCCCCAAAGATTTCTTCATCGAATGCTTTCTTCAATTTCCCCAAAAGCTTTCTTCATCATTTGCCCATTGAATGCTTCCCCAAAGATTTCTTCATCATTGCCCATTGAATGCTTCCCCCAAAGATTTCTTCATCATTTGCCCATTGAATGCTTCCCCAAAAAAGATTTCTTCATCATTTGCCCATTGAATGCTTCCCCCAATTGAATTTCTTCATCATTTGCCCATTGAATGCTTCCCCAAAGATTTCTTCATCATTTGCCCATTGAATGCTTCCCCAAAGATTTCTTCATCATTTGCACATTGAATGCTTCCAAAAGATTTCTTCATCATTTGCCCATTGAATGCTTTCCAAAAGCTTTCTTCATCATTTGCCCATTGAATGCTTCCCCAAAGATTTCTTCATCATTTGCCCATTGAATGCTCCCCAAAAGATTTCTTCATCATTTGCCCATTGAATGCTTCCAAAAGATTTCTTCATCATTTACCCATTGAATGCTTCCTAAAAGCTTTCTTCATCATTTGCCCATTGAATGCTTCCCCAAAGATTTCTTCATCATAATCCCATTGAATGCTTCCCCAAAGATTTCTTCATCATTTGCCCATTGAATGCTTCCAAAAGATGTCTTCATCATTTTCCCATTGAATGCTTCCCAAAAGCTTTCTTCATCATTTGCCCATTGAATGCTTCCCCAAAGATTTCTTCATCATTTGCCCATTGAATGCTTCCCAAAAGCTTTCTTCATCATTTGCCCATTGAATGCTTCCAAAAGATTTCTTCATCATTTGCCCATTGAATGCTTCCCCAAAGATTTCTTCATCATTTGCCCATTGAATGCTTCCCCAAAGATTTCTTCATCATTTGCCCATTGAATGCTTCCCCAAAGATTTCTTCATCATTTGCCCATTGAATGCTTCCCCAAAGATTTCTTCATCATTTGCCCATTGAATGCTTCCCCAAAGATTTCTTCATCATTTGCCCATTGAATGCTTCCCAAAAGCTTTCTTCATCATTTGCGTATCGAATGCTCCCCAAAAGCTTTCTTCATCATTTGCGTATCGAATGCTCCCCAAAAGCTTTCTTCATCATTTGCCCATTGAATGCTTCCCCAAAGATTTCTTCATCATTTGCCCATTGAATGCTCCCCAAAAGCTTTCTTCATCATTTGCCCATTGAATGTACCTTGAAAGCTGTAAGTCACTTCTTCATTGTATGACCCTAAAAGACTTTCTGATACTTTTAATACTTTTCACAGTAGAATCCTGAAATTTGATTCATGCAGTGAATGGTGTCCTCACACAATACTCAACCTCACTCAGTGACTATTGACTGAAAGTCTGTTTATACATTTGCAATAGCATATTTTCTGATTTGTTGCCAAGTTACATCACATAAAATACCTGGATAATTTCTGGTTAGACATTCTAGAACTTTCTACTAGTTTTTATTGTAGAAATTTTCAGTTGTCATTTAATTATAGAAATTATCAGTTGTCATTAGAACACTGTATGAACTGCAGATATTGAATTTCCATTCTATTTTGAAGGTACTGAGAGGTACAAACCCCCACCCAACCAGAGAGGAAAAGATAATCGTTTTGTATGATTATATGTGCACAAATGTTGACCTGATAGAAATGAGTAAATTCTTCCTGAATTCAGAAATGTCTGACTGCAAGAAGTGACCAGGATGACCATCCAAATTTACCAAAATAAATTATCACTTCAACATGTGATTTGGGTTAGAGATCTTTCACATAAATTTGATTTTAATATCACTGTAAATAGGCTTGATTCAAGGATTGTGTGAACTCCCACTGAATCTGAATTGCCCCACCTGAATCTATGATATGGGACAACCCACTCTATTACATCTCAAATTTAATGGAATATTATTTATAAAAAATACAATTTTTATGGTAACCTAATTATACAATAAGGGATAATATATAGTTGATCAATTCAACTAGAAAAATTGAAAATAAAGACAATGCATCTAAATACAAATTAGAGACATGTCATAATAAATCATCCCATTTTAAATAAATCACCAATGTTTTGCAGTAATTATTAACATCAACTTGAGATTTCTCTTGCTAAAAAGTTGAATCATTTTAACACATCTAACATTCTGGATAAAAATGGTATAAATTATATATTGCTTTTCAAGATTTAGAATGAACAAAACAAATTCATGGATTTTGACAAAAGGACACCATAATAGTCAGTTGGACTTATACAATAATAGATAGAAAAAGCAAATATTGATGAGATATTGAAAGTCACAAAGCACTACCTTGGGCCTCCCTGGTCAAGAAGGTCAATGGGTAGTACACACCAGCCCGAACTGTAAGCCCTTATTAAGATTTACAGAGTGTGGCTCAAATACCTCCATCATTTTAAAGGTTGACAAAAAAATGAAAGTAATTGCTATTAAAAGACTTATTTCATTATTGTTTAAACAAAGGGCTACAGTTTTATTCATTTCATTTTAAAAAATTATATCCTCCACATACTGGCTTCTATTCGCCATATACTGTTGGAGACAATTTCTAAAATCTGAGTATTTTCTGGAGTTTGAGTGCTTTGAGGTCCTCCAGGTGGCTTTCTTTTAAATGGTAAACCTGTGGTCATGTAATTTTCAACTCATAACAGTATTGATTTTCTATCCAGAACAGCATCATCCTCATGTTACATGAAATATGCAAGAAAAGCTCACTGTACTTCAATTCCAGATTCACCAGTCTTAAAAAACATTTCAACAGCAAACACACCATTTGTACTTGTCCAAGATATGATGGTATCTGAATAAAAATGGTAACACTTTAATGCTTCAAAAACAAAACTGCTCTCTATTAATCACCACAGAGATCCTTCCCTGCTCTCCACTATAATGTCTGATGCTCAATTTCTCGAGAGCACCTCTCTGCGGCTGCTCAGTCTTACGTTGACTGCTGACCTGAGATGGAGTCAATTGCTTTGTCCACCACAAGGAAAGTTGGCTTCCTGTGCTGCACCAGGAAATTTTTCTCCCTGGAATCAATCCTCCAGATCTACAAATCAACAATTTGTCCTTGCATGGAGTATTGCTGCCATATATGGTCTGGAGCCCCTTCTGTTTGCCTCAGGGTTCTTGATAGGCTCCAGAGGCGGATATGCAATATAATTGGCCCTGCTCAGGCATTTCATCTACAGACACTCTCTCACAGACACGCCGTCGCCTCTCTCTGTCTGTTTTACAAATACTCCGAGGAGCTGCATTCACTGGTTCCCACACTTCATGAGTTCAAGCGCCCTATGAGGCTGGCGTCCCGCTCTCACCCTTTCACTGTTGAAACTCCTAAATGTAGCCGTCTCTTCTACTCCAATAGCTTCGTGTCTGTGGAACTACTCCCTTCGCTATTCCAGTTTCCCTGGGAGCTATAATCTCCAGCTATTCAAATGTAATGTCAATTGACATCTCCAGTTGCCTTGATCTATCCACTACCCTTCTCCTCATTCTTTCTTCTATCACTCCTATCTGATCTTGCTCCAAATTTTCTGTAACCCCTTGCGTCCTACTGGCTTCTTGCCTTGCTTGGGGTGAGACACTTAAAAAAAAAAAAAAAACACATTAGCTAGATGACACCATTGCCAAAGTTCACTAGCAGCACACAGGTGACAGTTTAAAATATGGGAGGTAAGATATGGCAGAAAAGTGAATAGAGCAAATTAATAATGGAAGAAGTTAGTGATCAATGATGAGGAGTACAGGATATCAATTTCAAATAGATTCAGTGGATATTAATTATAATGTAAATATGTTTCTTTAATGTTGAATGAAGTATGGTTGGGAACTGGCCTGCAAGCTCTCTAGTGACAACTTGTGGAGGTTCTTTTCAAGAATGGGAAGTGTGGCAGTTTGAAAAGAAATGCTTATGCTCCTGATTAAAACACAGCAGATATAAAATACTCTTGAAACCTTGGAAAATTTAATGCCCTTAATGCTGGACAATTTTATTGAGGGTTTACAGTAGAAATAATAATTATTAATTAATAACTAATTAATAATTTCTTACTAATTGTTGACCCAAGAGCCACTCAAATTAGAGGGTTATTTTATACTTATTTACATATTGGTTCTAACCACTATATTTTCTTTTTCTATGTTCTCTGCTAATTTTTAAAAAAGCAATGTTCCTTTAAGATGTAGATGGTCATCGGTCTTCCTTTTACTATCTTTGATTTATAATGGTTCTTGAGAATGATAGCGGAGTGCTTTCCCATTAGTGCTTCAATGATTTTGAATTAGACATCTTTAAAGACTGGATGCTACCCAAGGCTAGAAAGTTCAATCTACCCTGTTATTTAATCCATACCTGAGGCAATGAATATGTATCCATGATTTTCCAAAGCTTAGTTAAGTAAAAATGAACACAAAATCTTCTTTTATGTGCCATGGCTATTCAGTATGTAGACATTCATGGCTCTTCATAATTTCCTATCCTTTGTAGCTAAGTAGTGTTTTTTCACTTACCATCTCTTCCACTCCCTGTATGGCATCTCTTTACACAAGCTCATTAAGTATTTTACTCACTGTTTTCCTACAATCATTTTTTCTTTTGTCCTATGAGCATTAAATTCTCCAAGCCCTCTTTTGTCATTATATGTCCCAGAAGTTTCAACTGCCACTTTCAAATTCTAATTATAAGTGACTGCTTTGTTTTGATTTTCCTTAAAACCACTAAATGCAAATTAAAATATTGTGAACAGACCTTGCAAGACAATAAAGCCTCTAAGATGCAAGTGGTTACTGACTGTGAGAGATTACGAGAAAAAGTAAACAATATAAAATGGAGAGAAAAATAAAAGAACAAGATTATGTTTTCAGGAGAAAAAAGTTGAAATAATTATCACTGTCTCTGGTAATACAAACTGGTCAGAAGGTGGCTAAAACTAAGTCATAATATGTCCTCGTGTTGCCCACCAGAAATACAACCACTAATAAGAAAAGGAAGAAAAGTTTTTCAGCATAGAAATAGATTTGGGTCTGTTTAGGAAGACATTTTGCTTCAATTTTTCTATTGGTGCTGACTTCACTGTGACAATCTATTTTATCAAAGATAGATATCTGTAAAACTCTATCTCCTTTGTCATTGCTCACCAAATACCATTGAATTTTATTCTATCATAAAATACAAGAACTTACCAAACTCTCTAAACTAAAGTCTACACAAACAGATTTTTGGCAATAGAATTTGTCCCCGGAAAACAAGCCCTAAACTCTTGCCATGAATCTCATAAAACTTAGCAAGTGACCAGCTGGAAACATAAAGTAAAATCAAAACCAAGATTGCTTATAAAAGAAAGGGAGACACAGTGGAGTAATGGATAGAGACTTGGACTGAAGAGTTGGAGAGCCGAGTTCAATATTCCAGTCAGATCCATTACATTCACTTACAAGCCAATACTCTTGGGAAAGGTATGTATCCTCTTCTTCACTGATCAGCTATAGGTAAATAGCATGACAGACTGAGTTTCTATAGCCTTGGGGGAGAACCGGTCAAGGAGAAAGTAACTCTGAATTCAAAACTGTATATAGCTCTAGCAGAGCACATACTATAGTATGTGCTACAGCTAAAGAAAGGATCATTCACATTGGCTCGTTGATCCCGACTATGGACCTGGATGGATAATAGAAGATATAAGAGTCGCAGTCTTTTTTAAAATCTGGGATTTGTCATTGTTTTACTATTGTTAGGGTGCATCGATGGTATTATAGTTAGTAGCTCAAAATGAGAAAGTGGCAAGTCAAGGTCAAACTCTAGTCTAGTTATTTTCATTTGCTTTCATGCAAATAACCTTGGGAAAGATATGAATCTATTGCTTTTCTCTCACTGACTATGGGTTAAACAGCTGCCTTGACTGGCAACCAGTCTAAAAGAATAACAACTCCAATTTCAAAGCTGGTTGAATATGAGGTTAGCAACTCTATCCTATAAAAAACTACTTGTTACAGAAACTACATAACCAACTTGTAGAAATAGATTTGTGTCTGTTCTAGATGTGTTGAGAGGTGTTGTCTTATATTTCTCAGTATTGTCTACATGACTTGAGTAAGTAAATGACTGTGTTATTATTATTATACAAACAAAAAAACAAACAAATATATATATATATATATATATATATATATATATATATTTATTTATTTATACATGTTTCATTAAATAATATAGACAAGTGTTGTCTATTTATTTTCTAGCGTCTTATATGCGCGTGTTTATCGTTGCTTAGTGATCAACTATGTAAACAATGACAGACTATCATCACTGTCGTGTCCGTATATTGTTTAATATGTTTGTGATTTACATCTTTGATAATGGCTTAAGTAAGCCGAAAGCTTAGATTGTATTAAAAAAATATGGATCAATATTGTGAATTTCTTTCTTCGTTTAATGATAATGTTATCAAACTTATCAGATGTTACGAACAAATTTTACATAAAATAAATAGACAACACTTGTCTATATTATTTAATGAAACGTGTATAAATGAAAATATGCTGCCTAAATACACACAATATATATATATATATATATATATATATATATATATATGTATGTATGTATGTATGTTTGTATGTATATAGGGTGCGATGGATAAATTGTCATCTAGATTACACAAAAATTAAAATAAAACTGACATCGCATTTTGACAGATACATTTACAAAAATAGCACAAAAATATTTTGAAATAATAAAAAGTACATTTATTCAATAAAATCACCACTGGCTTCAACCACGGCCTCCAGACGACTTCGGAATCTCCTGCAACTCTTCTGGACAGTCTCCTTGTTTAAGCTGCCATAATCCTTGCCTTCAGTTCATCTTTGTTACAAGGAGTTTTGTTGGTCTCTCGCTCAATTCCACCTCACACATAACAATCAAGGGAATTACAATCTGCGGAATTAGGTGGCGAGATGATAAGATAATGGGTGATGTGATCACAGAAATTGTCTAACGGCCATGACTGTGTTCTTCTGCCACTATGACATGGTGCAGCATCCTGTTGTCAGAAACGGGGTCTCCCCACAACCAACCTCTTGACCCAGGGCAGCATTACCTCCTCAAAGCACTTGATTTAGGCCTCCGTGTTAAGTCTAAGGCCCTGTGAGAAAATGAATGAAGGCATAACGTCACCCTCACTAGTGATCACTCCAAACACCTTCGTAATCACCATTCGACTCATCCAACTCTTTTTGAATCATCTGATACCCAAACACTCTGACATGTTTGTATTGGAGCTTCTGGCATGAATGTCAAGCAATACAGCATGCCATTTCCAAATCTTTGGTGGAGTGAATTGCATGATGGTGCTCTTTTTCCCACAGATAGGCCTGACTGACCCTACTTTACTGTGCAGTCGACAAAATCAAGAACAAGCAACAAACAACATGAATGTGTAAAATTAAAAATATAAAATGGGGACAATTTACCCACCCTATACATATATATATATTTATGAATAAAAATGACAATAGGAAAACTAGTAATTGCTGACGCGTTTCGTCCAATGTGAACTTTATCAAAGCAAAATACGAAAATGAAATTAATTGAATAAAGTAACTAATAAAAACAAAACAGAATGTTCCTAGCAACTGGAATGTAGAGAAACGCTATTTTCATATTTTTAACTGAAAAATAACGTCAGTATTTGTCACGTGTGGAGAATATTGTCATTATATCTGTGTTGATGTATTCAACCATTTTCCTATTGTCATTTTTATTCATAAATATTGTCTTCTCTACTGGTTAAATCAGAGAAATTTTCATATATATATATATATATATATATATATTGGGAGAGAGCAAGAGACAGAGAAAAGCGAGGGAGACAGAGATAGGGATAGAGATAGTATTGTATAATTCATCACCAGTCTCTAAAGAAAAAATATTACTCCTTTTATATCAGATTCTATACAAAGAAAGCTCATTAGAATTGCAAAAGATGCCTTCACAAAGCTAAATAAAGTATTAAGAAACAGGAAAATTTAATTAGAAAATAAGTAAAAGAGTGCAGATATGTAATATCAATACTCCTATAAGGCAGTTAATACTGGATGATTTTCTGACAGATGAGTCTTGAGGCAACACAGATGAAATGAGGAAAGAGGACTTGGAGAATTTGGCACCTACTGGACATACTGAAGGCAAAAGGCTCAGGTGTGGGCAGCAGGCAGCTTGTGTGAATGGATGGTTGAATGAAGAGTGATAGCAAAAAGATAACTGTACAAGTTACACTTTCAAACAGTTGGAGAAAAACCATCATTCATATTTGACATTAGTTGTCACACACATGCCCATGTCTTCACCACTACACAGTGATGAAAATGCTTTTGAAGCAGGATACTGGATAATAACAAAAGGATATTTGATAAAATTCACATTATCATTAAACATTGAAAACTGCATAATTAAATTTGAGAAACTCTCACAAAATAATCACTCAATAAAATTTTTGTTTCTTTGTTTCAAACGAGCTAATTTGAACGGAATTCAGTGTAATTAGTAATTATTTTTCAGATGTTAGATTTCATTATTCAGACTTTTAAATTTCTTGAAAATTTCCCTTGTGTCTTGAAATAATTCATAGGTTTTGCTTTGAGTCAATTTGAATCAATTTTTAATTTTTCTTTTTTTATATATATTATTACAAAAACAGTACTAATTGCAATCTAATATCAATCCTCCTATATGGCAGTGTACTCAGAAAAGTATCTTCACAGATGTAGTGGAAATTTGTGACAACGGAGATGGGGTTCTACAGAAGGATGCTGAGAATACCATGTTTTACTCCACCACAAAGTAGATCACTTTCTGATTCACTCTACATGTTGGCTGGATGTGAGCGCTAAGAAAGCCAAACCCAAAATACAAAAATGTCATCCTCTGCACAGATGATCCAAGAATCACATCCAGCCCATGAAACAAATCTCCTCTAAAATCTAAAATATAATATAAAAGAAGTCAATCACAAACATTTCTGCCAAAGAAAACAAGATGAGCTCAGGAACCACCAGATTTTCTTTTAAGAAAGCCAATCATAAACAAATGGATGAGAAGCAAGGAAAATTGTCCAATTGTTGATGCCTGTCAGGTTCTCGATATCACCACTATGACTTCAGTCACTTGACCCAACACATATCCACTTGAGATCCACTCTCCTCCAAACACCTACACCATGCCCACACAGATATTCCTCTCACATCCTCTGTATCAACAAACTCAGATACATAGTGAATAGAAAGCATCACTAATCCACTCCAGTCCTCTCTCAACATCACCACCATGACCTCAGTCAAACAACCCAAGAAATGCATCAACTCTAAGCTTTACCAACTCTACCTTTCCTTCAAAGTCATCTCTCTCATTTACATTCTGCTCACATCTGTTTTCTTTTCCTTCAATTTCCCTAGTGGTACTCTGGTTTTCTTCTGTGCTACCATACACATGTTTATAACACATGGGTGAAGAATGTGATCAATGTGTAAATTTTAGTGAAAATGGAAATAAAAGGATAATTAGAATCAGAAAGAGTCAGTTGAAATTTCTGGAATGCATAATGTGGAAAGAGGGCTCAGAGGATTTAACACTTAAAAGACATACTGAAGGCAAGAGGAACTGATGGAAACAGTAATATACAAAATGAACTTGTTTGAATTGATAGCAGAACATAAGGTGGGGTGGTAAGGTGAGAAACATTGCTAAGAGCTTCAAAGAATAAGTTGTGGAAAGCTATGATACGGACATAGCAAATGAAAGAAGATGAATAAAATGAGTCAGATGCTTCATTTACAAACTTACAATGTAACAACATTCAATATAAATACATTTTAGATTACATGTCTGTTTTTTTTTACATCTTGAGCTAAAAGGTTATCAGCTAAAGTTTGCTTAAATAGTAAAAGATTTTTTGTGAAAATAAAGCATATATAAATAAATGTACTGAAGAAATTACAAGAAATTTAAGCATTAATACAAATTACTTAAATTACTTGTTTAGTATCAACCATCTCCTTTGAAGTACCGTGATCATCTGCTTTAAAGTACCCTGACCATCCACTTTGATGTACTTTGACCATCCACTTTGAAGTACCCTGACCATTTCCTTTGAAGTACCCTTACTATCTCCTTTGAAGTACCTGATCTCCTTTGAAGTACCATTATCATCTGCTTTGAAGTACCCTGACCATCCACTTTGATGTACCTTGACCATCCACTTTGAAGTACCCTGACCATTTTCTTTGAAGTACCTTACTATCTCCTTTGAAGTACCTGATCTCCTTTGAAGTACCGTGATCATCTGCTTTAAAGTACCCTGACCATCCACTTTGATGTACCTTGACCATCCACTTTGAAGTACCCTAACCATTTACTTTGAAGTACCCTTACTATCTTCTTTGAAGTACCCGATCTCCTTTGAAGTACCGTGATCATCTGCTTTAAAGTACCCTGACCATCCACTTTGATGTACCTTGACCATCCACTTTGAAGTACCCTGACCATTTTCTTTGAAGTACCCTTACTATCTCCTTTGAAGTACCTGATCTCCTTTGAAGTACCGTGATCATCTGCTTTAAAGTACCCTGACCATCCACTTTGATGTACCTTGACCATCCACTTTGAAGTACCCTGACCATTTCTTTGAAGTACCCTTACTATCTCCTTTGAAGTACCTGATCTCCTTTGAAGTACTGTGATCATCTGCTTTAAAGTACCCTGACCATCCACTTTGATGTACCTTGACCATCCACTTTGAAGTACCCTGACCATTTTCTTTGAAGTACCCTTACTATCTCCTTTGAAGTACCTGATCTCCTTTGAAGTACTGTGATCATCTGCTTTAAAGTACCCTGACCATCCACTTTGATGTACCTTGACCATCCACTTTGAAGTACCCTAACCATTTCCTTTGAAGTACCCTTACTATCTCTTTTGAAGTACCATGATCAT
The DNA here is from genome assembly GCA_903632075.3 of Acanthosepion pharaonis. Classification (NCBI taxonomy): domain Eukaryota; kingdom Metazoa; phylum Mollusca; class Cephalopoda; order Sepiida; family Sepiidae; genus Acanthosepion; species Acanthosepion pharaonis. The sequence continues at coordinate 630,518 of CAHIKZ030003615.1, read as the reverse complement.
CTGCTTTGAAGTACTCTCATCATCTCCTTTGAAGAATGCTACAATTTTCTTCAAATAATCTTTTTTAATAAATATACATATTGATTTTTTTATGAATGATCTGGTGATCACTTTTGTGTGAAACAAATAGTTATGAGAAGACTTTGTGTTTCTTGCTTATGGCTATATAATGTTGAAATACTAGTTTTTGGTATGATCACCATAGTTAAGCAATATTGAGACTGGTCAGTACCTAGATGGCTGACTGCTTGGGGTACTATGCTTGCGGTACTATGCTTGGGGTACTATGTCCTGTAAACTTGGATATGTGCGTGGTCTAACAGATAATGGAATTGTTAATTGGAGAGCCGAGTTCCAATTCTAATTGGGTTTGTTATATTCACTTAGGTGCAAAGGCATGAATCTACCTCTTCCCTGCCCAGCTCTAAGTTAACTGTAAGACTCATATCACTAAAACATTATTATCTAAAAAAAATACTTACTATTCAAAAATATTTTTGCGTTTTAAATAACCCACAAAGGTTTTCCAAACTGTGGAAAATGAATTAATCAATCAATCCTTGTGTTCTTAGTTTTTGATTGTGTTCTCACAAGGTATAAAAAGTGTATTTTCAACCAATGAGTGTTTGTGCAAATTCAGAAGCCTTTGAGTGTGTATCGCTTAAAAACAGATAAATTCAAAAGTGTCAGTTCATGTACAAATCAGTATCAAGCGAGTCTTTACCCACAAAATGGATAAGCAGAACATCGAGATAAAAAGACACACTGACAACTGAGATTATATGCCGACTTCTCTAAGTCAGTACACTTGCATTTCCTTTTCTCTGATAGGTCTAGCCTCTCATCTCTGAGCATGCCTATAATGCTAGTGTAGCTAGTTAATTACTGTTGTAAATGCCTGCTCAGACATATCTGTGTCTGTTCAAAACCCACAGAACCAACTTTTGATTTATACAGCAATTATAGGAATTGGACCTGAATTGCAGTTTTTTCAAGGGAATGAATAATCTGGCATGATTAACAGTTTGAAAAATACCAGTATGTATAACTTTGTACTAGCACACCCATTGATGGTTTTTGAATATTTCCATCTACTGAATTTCACAAACAATACTTGGGTCAACTTATGGTACGTTTTTCAGGCATTTCCCAATGGCACTACATACTGAGATCATTTCTACTGGAAGATCAAGAAGATAACAAATTGACCATGGTGAAATTCTAACTTAGGTATCATGGTCGGAATGCTAACATTTAACACATTTTAACAGAAATAATGATTATCTCCCATTGGTTGGGATTAAGTCATGTGAATCACATGATAGCCGTATAGACACATCAATTCATAGTACATCAGTCAGCTTCCAAGAATCAAACCAAGCAGTTACTTTTTTAGCATGGGTCCAAACATCCCTGCCTATATAGCAAGCAGGCATATGGTACAACTTAGAAGCCCATGATGCCATTTCTCTTAGGGAATATGTCTTCACCAGATATAAAAACTAACACCAACTTGCAGTCTTCATGTTGGGAAAACAAACATAGCAGATAAATCCTGCTTACTCGAATCTTGAAACCTAAATACTGATTCTCCAAAAACACAGAAAAATCATCTGGCAGCTTCAATTCCCATTGGGGTATTACAAATATTACAAGGAAGACTCTATCTTTTATTCCTTTTCACACAGCTTGTTGTGTAAACATGTGTTATAGATTCTCTGTGTGTGACAAGTGTAAATATGTGTATTTATGCTTGTGTATGACTTAGCAGTAGAAAACTTTCTCTCTGAGAACAAAGCATGTTTTGTCATTCTCCTTCTTTTAGCTATTCAATTCCATCCATAATATAATGTGTTATTATATCATGTATATTTCTAAAGAACCAGTGGATTAGGATTAGTTACTGATGAGTTACTGTACAGGCTCAATGTTGCTTAACTTCAATGATCATATGGAAACTGGTGTTTCAATGTGATGTAGTTTAAGTTTAACATTTAACCTGCATCCGCTTTTTTCTGGTAGGCTCTGAATAACATTAAAAATTGTAGGCACTTTTTGCATATCAGATGATATTTCCACATGTCTGTTTCCATGAAAATTTCAAAATAATCAGTCTGCTTACTATGAAAAGATACATTCACAGAAATTCAACTCACAATGCTTAGCATACAAAATCTTTGTTGTAAAAGTGAAAATACATGACAGTTTCTTCACAATGCTTGGAAGATTATTTACTCGGTTAATTGTAACTATGACTAATTAGCAATGATGCTTTAGGATAGCAAGCTCGTAAAATGAACCACAATTTCAGTGTTTCTGATAAAAGTCTCATTTTTTTGAGAAAGTACAAAAATCTATAATAAAAAAAGACTTGATTCTTTGCCTGTCACACACTGTCTGCATATGACTTTGCATGTGTGTCTCTTATTCATACATTTATGCCTGTGTTGTGTGTGACTTACATTTGCTTGTGATGTTTAATGTACACACAATCACACATACACATGCATAAACACAATCTGACTGAGTTTGAGTGATAAAGTTATAGTGTTGTTTGTTAACTTTTAAGTCATTACTTATTATTGATTACTTTATTATTTCTGTATATATATATATATATATATATATATATATATATATATACAGATTGCGAAATTATTTGTTGTTGATTATTATTAGTATTACATTTGTGTTTATGTGTGCAGTTGTAGTCTGTTTATTTAATAATTACTTATTTTGTTTATTTATTTGGATTTGTGTTTACTTTTTCGGGTGTTAGTTATCTTATTTTTTAGCATAAAGGGTTGCCTTTGCCGAGTGTGTGTTATATTCTCTGTGTTATATATCGTGCATATATGAAGATTGCATTCAAATATGAAACAGATTCTTGCCGCTTGGTGCTGAACTCAGTGACCATTTTATATTTACATATGCCCTATCTTTGATATCAATCATTTTTACCTATAATATAACATATCTTTTTATCGTATACTGATACCAAATAAGTTGGGTTTTGATCCCAGCTTGAGGCAATCAGTATCTAGCCACACTGATGAGCTGTGAAACAGCCAAACAATATATACATGCTCCAGAAAAAAAGTATTTCGGTTGAGCTCTCAAGGAGAAAAGTGAATTTGTAAACAGTGACTATTACTACTGCTGATACAAGACTCTTCAATAAGACAAATCGAGTTCTCCAATCACTGGCATATTTATCTAAAAATAAATATGTCTAAATTTACCTTCCACTCTGCTGTGTGCCAATTGCTTAGGGGTAGAGTCTCTGACTGTTAATAAATCAGTTGGGTTTCAATCCTGGTTTGAGGCAATTGGATGTCGAGCCACACTGATGAGTTGTGAAACAGCAAAACAGTCTGTCTGTGGATGATAATATATATATATATACACATTGCGAAATTATGGAAAATAAAGCATAATATATTTTTTTAAAAATCCATATTACAACCAAAAATTCTTGCGGTTTCTCTCTTCTTTTTAAAATATATATATATATATATATATAGCATAATAAGAAGCCACGTATACTTTCTTAATATGTATATATAGAAAAAGTTTCAAATTAAAAATTATAATGTTTTATTTTATGAGAGATTTATTTATATATATATTTGATATTTCAAATTGTCCTCAATTTTTCATCAAAATAACTGTTTTGTTACAAAATTAAAATTACTGTTTTGTTGGCAACCCGCGGACGTCACGTGATATGGAACGTCACTGTTCAGATATTTTAAAAATCTAACTGTCATAAATATTTTAAAAATATTTTTTACTATATCTAAAGAAATTGCTTAGCTATTGATATTTATAAAGATTTAAAACACCTAAGTCCCTATTCAACCCTAATTTATGTGTATTTAATTTTAAAATCCAATATGTTTCTTTTTTTTCTGCGTGGGGAATCTAAAATAAACATTTGCAGTTTTTCTAATGTGATTGATTGTAGTGTTTAGCTTGGGGAATAAGGGTTGTTTTGACATTGTTTGTTTATGGTTATTAAAACAAAATCTAAAATTGTTTCCAGACTCACCAATATATCCACTATTAGGGACATAAGTTGCAGAATAAATAATAGATTACGTTATGGGTATCGCAGGTGAGGTTCCACATTCACACGCAAAAAAAGAAACATATTGGATTTTAAAATTAAATACACATAAATTAGGGTTGAATAGGGACTTAGGTGTTTTAAATCTTTATAAATATTTCAATAGCTAAGCAATTTTTTAGATATAGTAAAAATATTTTTAAAATATTTATGACAGTTAGATTTAAGTTAGGAATATCTGAACAGTGACGTTCCATATCACGTGACGTCCGTCGTTCGCCAAGGACGCCACTTGCCAACAAACAGTAATTTTAATTTATTTGTAACAAACAGTTATTTCTGATGAAAATTGAGGACAATTTGAAATATCAAATATATATATAAATAAATAAATACTTTCAAAAATAAAACATTATAATTTTTAATTTGAAACTTTTTCTATATATATATATATATATATATAGATAGATAGATAGATAGATAGAGAGAGATATACATATTAAGATGTGTGAATTTTTCTTGATACTTTTTGAATAACATTTTTCATTTCCAATTCAGCTGTCATTCACACCTGAATTGTGCAGCCTTATTAATTAATAGTAAATATATCATATATGTATATATATATATATATATATATATATATATATATATATATATATATATATATATATATCATTAACAGAGTTTTTATGAGATTCTAACATTATCTTAAAATTTATTTTGTGTCAAGAGATATCCCCTGAGTTGAAATAACAAATGAAAAAAAAAATTATTGCTGTGTATATTTTTTAAACTCTGAAACCCAAACCATAATTGTTTTTCTGAAAAACTACTTATAATATATGAAATTAATTTAAGAAAATATAGTCTGGTAACATTATTGAATACAGTTTTTTCTGATGTTTGTTTTTCTTTTTTTCCGAATTAATATTTTACTTGAAATTGTAATAAACTCAAAACTCTATGTTTTCTGGGATAAAATACATCCTGTGAAACTGGTTATGAATAACTTGTTCAGTTTCTGGCACTTTACTGACAACAAAATGATTATACTTCAAATCTAAACTGTTTCTCCATTCAAAATACAAGATTTATTAAAAAAAATATATTTAATTTAAAAACAGAAGAAAAAATAATAACTTCAAAGAGCCACATATTTTTGGCTTATTTTTTTTTTCATTTCACCCCAAGCAAGGTCACAATGCCACTTGGATGCAGAGATTACAGTGAGTGAAAGTGAAACAGAATGAGAAGACTGAGAATGGTGAGGAAATGAGGACAGGACCAAAAGAAACAGGGTTCAAGAAAATGAAAGATGGTGGTTTAAAGATTGTAGTTATCAGGAAAGCAAGAAATCAGAAGGGAGTTCCACAGGCAGAAGGTGTGAGAAATGAAACTGTTAGAGTAGAAGTGGTGGTTACATCTAGCTCATTCGACAGTAAAAAAAGTTGAGACCTAGTTACTCATCCAGGCAGCAGGGGGGAGAAAATGCTCATCAGAAAGTTGCCATGAAAATATTTGTAGAAAAGACAGAGTGAAGCCACATCATGATGGTGAGAAAAACTGAAATTTAGATGCCAGCTCAGGATTGATTACCTTACAGAACGTTCTTTGGATTTTGTGAAGAACTTCAAAATATACAGCAGGAGCACCAGACCAGATATGACAACAATATTCAATGCATGGATGAATGGTCAGTCACTTATGTACCATGCATGATACATGCTTAGGCAATCATGTATCTCTCGATACATTACTGACAAGGCAGATTTTTTTCCACAGTAGGTTGCTATTTCTTTCTGAGGTAGACCAGTTGCCATCCAAATCTATAGAACCCAGTCAACCTGCTATTTATCCATAATTGGGTGGGGAGAAGAGGATTCATACCTTTCTCAAGGGACATAAGCACATAAATGAATGTAACGGATTTGACTGGAATTCGAACACAGCTCTCCGATTCCTTAATCTGAGCTGCTATCCATTACTCCACCATGCCTCCTTGGATAAATGGTAGATTTATAAAATAGCAAGCAGGATTCTGACAAGAAAAAATTCTCTGGTGTGACACATTGAATCAACTTTCCTAACAAGTAGACATAGTTCAATATAGTTACTCTACTTCATGTCAATTGAAAACGTGAAGCAAAGAAGGCATAGAGTTTTGATCTCCTGGAGTTTAGCGTCAGCTATGCCTATGGCAGGCAGAAAAGTTTCCCTATGGTGATTAAATGAAAGCAGTTTTGTTTTGTGACCTTAAAATTTACAAACCATTTCTTGTCCCAGTTAACCACTGATTGGATCTTTTCTTGTTACTCAAGGGTTGTTGGCATACAGAAATAAATTTAGTCTTTGCTACACAGATGTCCATTTCAATCTGATAGTGGTATGTAATTAATATCTTGGACCTTCACAGCTAGGACCCATCATACCGTGTTCATGGCGGCAAACCATCCTCATTCACTTTGTGTTCCCTTGATAAAAATCAAGTTCCATTCAGACAACTTCTTTCCCAGAACTGTTGCTTTTTGAAAGAAACTACTGAGGTACTGCTCCCATGACAACTGCAATGGTTTCTTTAAGTCCAGGGTAAACCAATATATATCCTACTTGTTCTCATAATACACTCCTATTTCTCCCTACATTGCAATCTTGCTCAGTAACCACCTACCTTGAGTGACCCATGAGCCTTGTATTGAGTGAACTATCAGTAAATATATATATATATATATATATATATACATACACACACATATATATATATATAGATAGATAGATAGATAGATAGATAGATAGATAGATAGATAAATGAATAATTTGAAATAGACATGAACAGACATACACTACAGTTCAAAAGTTTGAGGAAACCCTGGTAATTTTTAAAATTGGCCCCCAAAATAGTTGTTTTGTGTTTTAAATAAGATAAAATTATTATACATGGTTAAAAAAAAGTGAGACAATGATTTTTTATTAGAAATTTTACTTTGATAAAAAGAAAAAAGCATTTTATTTTTAAATTTTGATCCCATCAAGATATCCTCCTTTAACCTTGATTACTGCAACACAATTCTTGGCATTTGTTGCAAAAGTTTCTTAAAGTATAAGATTGATAATTGATTCCATTCTTTTTTCAATGACTCAAAGAGTTCTTTTCCATTGTTTTTCACTCTTCTGTTAAGTTCATCTCATGCTAATTTTGGGAGTGGCTTCAAACTTTTGAACTGTAGTATATATATCAATAAATAGTAACAGAGCAAAACAATCATCAGTAAGATACTAAAGTTCTCTCATTGTAGATAAAAGAAAGAAAAGTCAAATCTTTTTTTTTTTTAGTTTTTAGTTTATTTCACTGCCATAAAACATGTACGCAAAGAGAGCATTTGATGGATATGAAGCTTTTGATAAGGTTTTCTTTTCCTCCCTCATTCTTTCCCTTCTTGTCACTAACTTTTTTTTGCTCAGCCCATGATTAGTATTGTCCAAGATAAGCTGGAAGGGTGTGTATTATTGTAATGTATTATTTTAAACCTTTGCCTGTCCAGAGAATTTTCGTGTGTACTATCCAAACGTTCATGCTTGTTTTCAGATTTATAACCATTGCAAGGCAATTCAGCTTATTTGGCAAACAGAATGTGCTGATATATAGTGTTTCACATATGAAAAACATAAAAAGCAAAAGTTATTTACACTATGTTCTGTGCATTAAATGTGATGCACAGGTTTGTATTATGTGAAAAACTATATCTCAGCACATTCTATTTGTCAAATAAGCAGAATTGCCTTGCAATAGTTATAAATCCATAAATAAGTGCCTGTGGTAATATATGATGCACAAAATATTAGATTAGGCCATTCCTCAGACATCCTGCTCAATATTAGACTCTTTTCTTAAGCATCCTTAGTTTTACCATTCTTTTAAATCATAGCTCGTGTGCACTATATATGATGCATGGACATGGAAATCACATGTCCTGTCCATCATATGTGATGTACAGGGCAGGCAGAGAGTTAAACCCAGTCAAGCTATATGTATGTGTGCATTTGTGCTTGAATATATATTAAATGGAATGAACTCACATAAGCCAATTACACACAACACAGACACACATGTCTACATTGATTATATTGAATCAATTGCTAGGTCTACTGCAAGGAAAGTTAGTTCAATGTGTCGTGCCAGATAATTCTTCTTGTCAGGATACTTCTTGCACATTTATAAATCTACCATTCATCTATCCATTAAATACTGCTGCCATATCTGGTCTGGTTTAGCATATATCTTATTTCATATCTCAAGATACTTGACAAAATTCAAAGAGATGTTTGTAATCTCATTGATCCTGACCTCATATTTTGACTTCAGTCACTTTCTCACCACCATGACGTGGCTTCCCTCTGTCTTTTCTACAAATATTTTCATGGCAATTGTTCTGATAGATTTTTTTTTCCTGGTGTCCATAGTATTTAACTGTTTTACTAGATTGGTAACTAGGTTTCAACCTTTTACTGTTCAAATACCTAGATGCAATGGTTCCCTTTCTCGCACTTTCCACCTGTGGAACTCTCTTCCAATTTCTTGCTTCCCTGATAACTGCAAGCTTTCTTCCTTGGCACTGCAAGCACATGAATTTAAGTGTGCTACTAGATATTGTTAAACTAGCTAGATGCAGCTGCCTGTTCTATTCTAATATTTTCTTTTCTTGCACTTTTCATATATGGAACACCATTCCAATTTCTTGCAATCTTCAAAAATTTAAATGCAACATCAATCGACATGTGTCTTCCTGAATCCTGTTCCTTTATTGCCCTTTCACTTCATTCTGCTTGCTAAAGTCTTCTCATTCTCTTTCACTCTTTGAAATTCCTTGCAACTTAGTGGTATTATCACCTTACTTGAAGGGAAATGATTAAAAATATATGCACGCCTGCATGCAAAGTCCCACAAAGAATGTGATGGATAGAGACTCAGCTCATTTTTTAAATATAAATTTTATCAGAAAGACTGTAGTTGTTAAGCTTCTTTTTACATCACCATTTAATAGTATCATTGGAGACTAGTCATAGTTACAATTAATGTAGTAAATAAAATTCTAAATAATATAGAAAATAAAATTCTAATAATTGCAGTAAAACTTAAAACACTTTTACAACAAACCTTTTTTATGCAAAACGGTGTGTGTGTGTCAAATTTCTGCATATGTGTTTTTTCATAATAAACAGTCTGATTCTATGAAATGTGCGTGGAAATTAACATGTGGAAATGACATCTGATATACAGAAAGTTCATGCATTTTAATAAATGTTATTATTCACACTTTACGAGAGGAAAACAGATACATATTAAACGTTAGCATTCCAACCAAGAGACCCAAATTCAAATCTCATCATGGTAAATTTATTAGGGAGGTAACTTGAAAATATAAATGTGGGGAGATGATCCTAGCGTGTTGCGCTGTTTGGGAGTTTTCTTTTTGATTTCTATATTTCATCAATACAAGTTCCAAGAGCCACTCAAAACAGAGGGTTACTGAATGAGGTGTGTGATATGAATGTAAGGGGATGAAGTAGGAAATGCAGCTTGCAAGCATATGGTAAAGAGTCAACTGTTGACCCTAAACTTAAGTGGTTAAGATTGTAGTTTCAATTCTATGTAGCAGTTCTTGGGAAGAAGTAGAATTAGAATGCCCTTCTCACCAAAGGAATATGTAGTAAATGAGGGTGATTCAGCCTTAAGGATGTAGCAAGGCAGGCCTTGGCTGTAAAGGTGGAAGCTAGTGACACTAAAGAGTGAAGTTTGGTTTGGTTTGTTTTGTTTTATGGCATATCAACCTCAATGGGTTATTTAATACCAACAATTTTTATTGTTGGTAATATTTTTTTTCAAAAAATATATTGCTGGTAATGTTTTTCTTCAAAAATCTATTTCTGGGTATATTTTTCCTTCAAAAAAAAAAGTATAGCTGGTATTAATTTTTTCAAAAACCATATATCTGTTTGCATTGCTGGTCATTTTTTTTTTTTAACTATTGCTGATAATTTTTCCTTCAAAGATTATTGTGGGTAATAATTTTTTACAAAGTATTTCTGGCATTAAAACCTATTTTTATACTTTCATAGTATTTTAACCCAAGTGTGGGTGTTAACTATTTGCCCATAGTTGGAACCATAACAGGTGCTACCACCCCAGATCAGTTTAGACCTGGGAACGCCAGCAATTAACAGGTGGTTCCACACTCCTCAAAACCTCCTGATCAGAGGCCTTGCTGCTAGATGTAGTTTATGGTCATACCCAGGACAGAGAGTGGAGTTCATCTGAACATTTGCCATGTATGTAGCAATAGAAAATGTAAAGCAGAAAATGATCCTCTGCTATAAAAAACATTGGCACCAAAGAATGCAGCTAGTCTCAACATTTGTGATGAACGTAGCTATAGAATAGCAATAGGTTTATGACATTATGCCAAATGGGAGAGAAACAATAGAGTGGAATATAAGTTATCCTCTACAAAAACTAGTAAAGGTACTAATTCTTACCAAGATATACTGAAAAGTGAGTCAACCTGAAAATTTTCAGCACCACCTCATATATATATATATATATATATATATATATATATATATATATATTGCTTCAAGTATTCTCTTTATCTGTGAGAAGATTGTTCATTGTTCTATTCACTGCCATACAGGAAGACCTCATACTACATAACATTTCAGTATTCTTCTTTTTTTTGTTTCTAACAATATTTTCCTGTTTCTTAATATTTTTCTCAGCTTTCACTCTCCCAATGCACTTTCAGATTTCCTTGTTGCATTTTCCTTCCTCTGTTAATATGCTTCCAAGATATCTAAATTATTGCAGCTATATGATTTCAGTATATTCAAACTGTTGGGCTTATCTTTTGGCTAATATTCAGTCTTCTTGCAATTAGTCCTTTCTTCTCACTTCCCTTCACTACCTTCAGTAGGAGTTCTTATAGTTACCTTTGTCTGCTACCAACACTACATCATCTGCATATCATAAGTTGTTTAAATGGTAGCCACCAATAATGAATCCTGGTAGGACTTTTAATTCTTTCAGAATGGCTGCTCTGTATAGGATGAAAAAGTCTGGTGAGAAGACACATGCAACAAAAATTTTGCTGCATTTCTATCATTATTAGAGTAAGTATGGGTATATTTGAAAAATCATACCAGAAATATCATAGTTTATATATACATATAGTTTATTTAGTACCCTATGCTGGGCCATGAATCATTTGGTAGTTGGCCACACAGAAAAAGCATAAACTTTTTTTCCATTTTATTGACTATTGCAGTTTTGCTTATTGTATTTTGTTATGCATATGAGCAACACCAAAGGTTTGTGGAAAAAATGTCTTCCACAACACTGGGCCATGGTTCAAAAAAGTTGGGAGGTACTGACCTACCTTACCATATCAACCGCATTCAAGATTACAGAGGCCACAGCTCAACACTGCAGTTTATTGCAGACTCCATAATCCTTTCCACAGCTATATAGTATGTACATCACTAGAGCTACATATAGTTTTGAATTCAGCTTTTCCCTTCTCCTAAACTAGATGCCAACCATGGCTTCTTGTATTATTTTTCATGTAATATATTCTTTGTTATTTCTACTGTTGTGTTTTGTGTTGTTCTTCCATGGTCCTAACCTTGGACCATAACAAAAGGTTTGGCATATATTACAGAATTATAGTTGTTTCTTCTTTTTCTTCTTCTATGTGGTGTTTTCCTTCAGGCCATAAATGATCATGGTTCCCCACAGGTATTAACATGCAGAAGGAGGTCAGTGGGTGCTATAACCCATTCATTCTTTTTGGGAGGGTATCCAATGAAAGAATTAAATAAAAATTTAGTTTATATTTAATTTAAATAAGGTGTTTATTTAATGTTCATCAGTTTTTACACATTTTAATGTTCATCTGTTTTTACACATTTTAATGTTCATCTGTTTTTACACATTTTAATGTTCATCTGTTTTTATACAATTTAAAAACATTTTCCTTTCTCACATTTCTCAGTAGCAAACCCCCACCTATGTGAGTCTTAGGGACATACAATCAATGAGATGGCTCCGGTCATTACTTAGTTCTGGATATGATAATAAGCTACATCCAGCAGCAAGGCCTCTGATCAGTATATTGGAGGTTTTGAAAAGCGTGGGACTACATCTTAATTGCTGTTGTTCCCAGCTCAACCTTGGCCTGGGGTGGTAGCATCTGTTAGCGTCCCAGCAATAGGCAAATACTGGACCCCAAACAAAACAAAATTCGTTTTTATAGTAAAAATATCAGAAATACATTTTTATACAGAAAAATTACCAACAATATCTGTTTATATTAAAAATTACCAATAATACAATTTATAGCAAAATGACAAACAACACCTACTTATAGTAAAAATGACCAAGAATAACAATTTATAGTAAAAATGATGAACAACACCTATTTATAGTAAAAATTGCCAATGATACATATTTATAACAAAACGGCCACCAATTTATTTTATCTATAGTTGAAGCCATAAAATTGGGTTCGAAATATTTAGATTAAAATAATCTGTAGAGGTTGATAGGCTGCTAAACAAAATCAACTAACCAAATCAACTGGACATCACCAAACATCCCCAAACCTCTCCATGTCACTGCCCACAACTTTCTATCCATTGCAACTCTTAGTAAGATTTGTCTTTTCGCTATCTCTTCTAATCCCTGTTCTGCCAACCAATTGCATAAGTGTTATACCTGAACGTACCTATTCTATTATTAATAGACTCTCCCACACATAATAAGTAGTAGTAGTAGTAGTAGCAGTCGCCAGTTGGGCTCAGTGGAGTTGAGTGAGTTTGTTGAACATTGAAGTATCAACCATCACAACTAGATTGCTGCGTCATTAATTATTATTGCAAGTTCCTAACGTTTTGTATGTTGGGCCCTTTTTAGGACTGACTTATTGAAATACAAGCCTCCACTGTAAAAACTACTCTACAACAATAAGCTTGTTAGGTAAAAATATTCACTGCTTTCCTCTGTCTATCTTGCCTTCTATATTTCCATGAGTATCAAATTCTCCAAGCACTCTTTCCTCATTATGTGCCATAGAAATTTCACTTGTCTCTTTCTGATACTAAATATAAGTGTCATTTATGTTTCCATTATTCCTAAAGCTTTCTCATTACTCATACATTTAGTTTGTAGTATCTTTCTGTAGAATCTCATCTCTGTTTCCTTAAGTCTCTTCTTCATAAATGTTTATATAATTTTAGTTGGCAGCCCAAGTATATCTATCTGTTTGTTTTAAAAGTTTTCCAGAAAAAGAAATAGTTAAAGGATTACTCTAGCATTTTCAGCACATACTGGCAACTATCCAAATCTTCAAGAGAACATCCAAAAAACTACTGCACCCTCACCCCCCCGGAAAGGAAAATTCTATAGCTCTCCATCTTTCGGGTATAACTGACCAAATCTTCACGGAATGATAGGCTGAATCATTCATCATCAGGCTGACATTTGTAAGGATACTCTTTGACGAAAGATTTGAAAAAATGCAAGAAAAAGGAAAAGAAATTGTGACAAAAAGAAGCGCAAATGATTATCATTTTCCTTCACAAACAGAATTCCTAAGGCAGCCATAGAATTTTTCTGTTTCCTTTTCAGTGCATAGCTCTTCACTTTACTGACAAAATCTCATCTTCTAGTCCTTTTTACTGACAGATTTTCCTTCATCTTGAAGCCACAAATTTTTCCCTTTCACTCAATGTCTTGAGGGCCTAAAAATTATTGTCCATCGAGTAAATTCTTTATTTTCCTTTCACTATTTTTTTCATATCTTTTTTTCATTGTTTCATAGTATTTTCACTTTATTATAATTTGTCTTCCCTTGTGAAACGTTCTTTCAGTTTGTTTCTCTTTCTTTGTGAAAAGGAAAAGTTTAGAAAAAAAAAATATATACCAAAATAAAAAAAATTGAATATTCTTTATGCAAAACTTATTCATTTCAGCCAGCTTCCATTCTTCTATTTAATTATTTCCCACTGTCACCATTTCTTTGTTTTTGTAACTTTCTTCTGTCAGGAAAGTTTTTGTTTTAGAATTTCTTATCTATTGCTATGTTTGCTTGAACTGAAAATAATTCTTTGCCACAATTGTTAACATTTTCTTCTTCTACCTCTCCTTCCTCATCATCTTCTTCTCTTACTTTTTCTTCTACTTCTTTTTCTTCTTTGTCTCCTTCTTCATACCTTTTTGCTTTTCTTCTCCTTCATCTTCTTCTTTTTATCTTTTTTTCTTCTTTGCTTCTTCTTCTTTTTTTTTCTACTTCTTTTCTTCTTTTGTCTCCTTCTTCATCCTTCTTTTACCTTTTTTGCTTTTCTTCTCCTTCATCTGCTTCTTTATCTTTTGCTTCTGCTTCTTTTTCTTCTACTTCTTTTTCTTCTTTGTCTCCTTCTTTATACCTTTTTGCTTTTCTTCTCCTTCATCTTCTTCTTTATCTTTTGCTTCTGCTTCTTTTTCTTCTACTTCTTTTTCTTCTTTGTCTCCTTTTTGTTCTTTATACCTTTTTTTATCTTTTGCTTTCTTCTCTTCTTCATCTTCTTCTTTATCTTTTGCTCCTGCTTCTTTTTCTTCTACTTCTTTTTCTTCTTTGTCTCCTTCTTCATACCTTTTTGCTTTTCTTCTCCTTCATCTGCTTCTTTATCTTTTGCTTCTGCTTCTTTTTCTTCTACTTCTTTTTCTTCTTTGTCTCCTTCTTTATACCTTTTTGCTTTTCTTCTCCTTCATCTTCTTCTTTATCTTTTGCTCCTGCTTCTTTTTCTTCTACTTCTTTTTCTTCTTTGTCTCCTTCTTTATACCTTTTTGCTTTTCTTCTCCTTCATCTTCTTCTTTATCTTTTGCTCCTGCTTCTTTTTTCTTCTTTTTTGTCTTTTTTTTCTTTGTCTTCCTTTATCTTTTATACCTTTTTTTCTTTTCTTTCTCCTTCATCTTCTTCTTTATCTTTTGCTTTATCTTTTGCTTCTTTTTTCTTCTACTTCTTTTCTTCTTTGTCTCCTTCTTTATACCTTTTTTGCTTTTTTCTTCCTTCATCTTCTTCTTTATCTTTTGCTTCTGCTTCTTTTTCTTCTTTTTATCTTTTTTTTTTTTCTTTGTCTCCTTCTTCATACCTTTTTTGCTTTTCTTCTCCTTCATCTTCTTCTTTTTATATTTTGCTTCTGCTTCTTTTGCTTCTACTTTTTTTTTTCTTCTTTGTCTCCTTCTTCATACCTTTTTGCTTTTCTTCTCCTTCATCTTCTTCTTTATCTTTTGCTTCTGCTTCTTTTTCTTCTACTTCTTTTCTTCTTTTCTCTTCTTCATTTCTTCATACCTTTTTTTTTTTTTCTTCTTTGTCTCCTTCATCTTCTTCTTTATCTTTTGCTTCTGCTTCTTTTTCTTCTTTTTCTTCTTCCTTATCTTTTGCTTCTTCTTCTTCCTTGTTTTCGGCATTTACATCTTTTTCTTTGTCTTCTTTTTCTTCCTCATCTGCTTCTTCTTCAGCTGCTGCTTCTGTTTTCTTCTTCTTCTTCTTCTTCTTTTCTTTTTCATCGTCATTGTTTGCTTTTTCTGCTTCTTTTTCCTCATCTTCTGCTTCTTCTAGTCTGTTTCCTTGTCTTCTTCTTCTTCATTGTTATTTGCTTCTTTTGCTTCTTCTCCTTGCTCTTCTTCTTCTTCTTCTTCTTCTTCATCATTTGATTTTTCTTCCTTTTCTTGTTTATTTTCTTCTTCTTCTACTTCTTTTCTTCTTCTTCTTCTTCTTCATCATCATTTGATTTTTCTTCCTTTTCTTGTTTATTTTCTTCTTCTTCTACTTCTTTTTTTCTTCTTCTTCTTCTTCTTCTTCTTCATCATTTGATTTTTCTTCCTTTTCTTGTTTAATTTCTTCTTCTTCTACTTCTTTTTCTTTTTCTTCTTCTTCTTTTTCTTTTTCTTCTTTTTCTTCTCCTTCTTCTTTATGATTTTCTTTATCTTCTAATTTTTCTTTTCATAACAATATTTATGAGAGTATGGCATAAGATTATTGACTATATGACTTTTCTTGTGTGACCATCAAACACACACATGCACAAGGGTGGACACACATACACACACACACAGTGATGGACTGGGTTCAAAAAGGGCCAAGTCAAAAGGACCCCCCACTTAATCCCAAAATGTAGTCAAAGGAATCAAATCAACGTAAAGGTTTTAGGCAAATAAAATGTTACATTTATTCAATATTGTTTTATTTATTTGTGCTAATGCATGCAGAATCTAAATACTAGAAAATTTTAATAATTTTATAATAAAAATGAAAATCTAAATCATAGAACAACCAATCCAAGTAATTTGCAGCATCTGCACAAAATTTTTCTTAGTTTTTACTTTTTTCGGTTATTTCTAATGTGATGGACAATCGCTTTGGGATCAACTGGGAAATTTCCTGATATCCCAGTGGGCCAGTCTGCCACTGCAAACACACACACACACACACACACACACACACACACACACACACACACACATTATCTCTTTTGCTCAGTCTGTCTCTTTTTCTTTCTCTGTGTCATGTCTCCCCAAAACTTTCTTTTACAACTCTTGAATTTAAAAACCAGCTTGAAGAGAGATCAGCTTTGTCTGGATATTGTGCTCATGATACGTCAACAGCTACTGCTGTTAAGACTTACATTAAAGAAGATATTAAACTTCTTCAGATTACCTGTGCAAAGTTTTTCTTAGTTTAATCCTTACTATCAACTAACCCAAAGAAAATTTTATCTTAGATAAATTGTCTATAACTAATACCGAACTAAAACCATAATATTGACAGCATAGTGACAGAAAATAGCTACCAAGGTTCGACAAAAGATCTGCAATTAATTAGTAGATTTATATGATTTTTATAAATTAAATTTGACAACCTTAATTGTTCTTTTAGAATTTTTTTTTGAATCAGTAACTAAAAGTCAGTCAGTTATGAGCTATGCGTGATACATGCTTAGGTGATCATGTATATTTCAATATATGACTGATGAGGCAGATTTTTTCTCACAGTAGGTTACCATTTCTTTCTGTGGTAGACCAGTTGCTATCCAAGGTTATAGAACCCAATCTGCTATTAACTCATAGCTGGGATGGAGAAGAAGAGGATTCATACCTTTCCCAAGGGTATTAGCATGTAATGGATTCAACTGGAATTTGAACTCAGCTCTCTGATTCCTCAATCCAAGCTGCTATCCATTACTCCACCATCTAGAGATTAAATAAGAAGAAAGACTGGGCATTTGAGCTTTGGGCTACTGCCATGTTAAGAGAAAGAAAGGCAATGGGAAAATATTACCCTAAAAAATATTGATAATTTTCAGGTTAGAAATTAAAGAAAACTATAGTGAGCCATGATCGCCTAAGTCTTGAAGGGGTATGGCATTTAAAAAAAATGGTTAATGTATGTATTGGTATAATTTGCTATTCTCCTAGTCTGCTTATTTGAACAAAAATGACAACTAGACAGGGTTAGTAATATAATCAACCCTTATTTGATATCTCAACTTCTGTCACTTTCTTACTGATGTGGCATGACTTCCTTCTGTCTTTTTCTACAAATATTTTTATGGCAAGTGTTCTCATGAGTTTTCTCCTTGGTGTCTCAACTGCATGAATTTAAGATTTTTTACACGATTGGCAACTAGGGCCCACGATTTTACTGTTGAACAACCTAGATGCAACCGTATATTCTATTCCAATAGTTTTTTTCTCAACTCCTGATTTCTAGCTTCTTTGCCATCTACAATCTTCAAAAATTTAAATGCAGCTTTGATAGCCATCTTGTGTCTTCTTGAATCCTGTCCTTTTATTTTCCTTTCTCCTCACTTCTCTTCACTAAAGTTTTCTCATCCTCTTTCCCACCCAGTAACTCTTTGTGTTCTAGTGTCATTAGCACCTTGCATGGGGTAAAATGATTAAAAAAGAAAAAGAAATAAAAGTTGCACAGAAATATATTACTCATTCTTAATAATTGATGTGTCTTCTTTGTTAATTTTATATCAATTTCAGAATTTTACTTAAAACATTATATACACCTACTCTTGAACATGAGAATAGAAGAATTTATTTTTTTTGCATGAGTTCAATCTTGGTGATAATGTTTCTCAAGTTGCTGCCAACATTAACAGAGCAGGGAATAAAGGAACCACTTGTGATTGGACAGTATGGCATTGATTTCTGAAATTCTGCAGTGAGGATATGAGTTTTGAAACTCAAGCCTCTCCCCACCCACCAACAAAAATGACAACCAAACATTATTCTATATTTTATTACGCAAATCAATATTTTCAAAATAAAATTGATACTAACCAAACAATTTTATGAAAATGTTCAGAATATATTTTCTGTTTGCCTCAGGGTTCTTGATAAGCTCCAGAGGCGGATATGCAATATAATTGGCCCTGTTTTGGAATCTCGTCTACAGTCGCTCTCTCACAGACGTGCCGTCACCTCTCTCTGTCTTTTTTACAAATACTTTCATGGTAATTGCTCCAAGGAGCTGCATTCACTGGTTCCCAGACTTCATGAATTCAAGCGTCCTATGAGGCTGGCATCCTGCTCTCACCCTTTCACTGTTGAAACTATTAAATGTAGCCGTCTCTTCTACTCCAATAGCTTCATATCTCGCACCTCTCGCCTGTGGAACTACCTTCCCTATTCCAGTTTCCCTGATAGCTATAATCTCCAACTATTCAAATGTAATGTCAATCGACATCTCCAGTTGTCTTGATCTATCCACTATCCTTCTCCTCACCCTTTCTTCTATCACTCCTATCTGATCTTGTTCCAAATTTTCTGTAACCCCTTGTGTCCTAGTGGCTTCCTGCCTTGCTTGGGGTGAAATGCTTAAAAGAAAAAAAAATACAATGTGTGATTTTCAGCTTATAACATCATTTTATGGAATCAATCTAACTCAGACATTCATGAGTCTATTATGCCAACCATTAAGGTCCTGCATCAAAGTCATTAGAGTAGCATTCTGTATCATAACTGTGATAGTAATTTACCCACACAACCATGGACTCTCCCAGCTATAAATAGGAGCAGGTACTGCCTTTTGGAGAGTGAAGTTTCCAGCAGTCAGCTCTGACAGTCAGACCAAACATTCTCGCTGTAACACTCTCATTTACATATGTTTGTATTACTGTTTTCTGTTAATATACTTGTTTAACTCAATTCCTCTCTTATGTCCTTAATTCTGGCTCTAACAAGGCCACAACAATAATATAGGTGGTCAATGTGTGTGAATGCTGTGCAAACAACCTGACTTGCATCATGTCTAGGTGTCCAGACCAGTAGGTCACTTGCAAGTTCTTGTTTCTTCACTGGCAATGTCCTGCAAAGCACTTTCTGTGTTCCCATAAGATTGTAGAAACATCAGGCATGCATCTGCAGCTTTGATTTAGTTAGATGTTGTCTCCAAGAGATGTTAAGTATATCTCTCAGCATTCGAGTGTAGGTTCTATCAAGCTTAGACTTAAAGGGTTTTAGTTAATATTCAAGCAGTGGCATCATGCATTAAAACCAATACTTGACATGAAAGAATATCCATTTGAGTAGATCAGATTTCCAGATTACATCTATTTTATTCAAGGCAGCTGAGGCTTTACCTATGCAGATTTTTTGCATCCTTTTTAGTAGAATTTATTTTGCTTCCTAGATATGTATAAAATTTAACATATTTTATTGATTCTCTTGAGGTATTTTGTATTGAACCTTGCTTGTTGAAGCTTATGAATTCAGTTTTAGAGGCATTGATAGAGTCCAACATCATTAGCAGCATTTTCTAGATGATGTAGGAGAACTGTGTTACTGGTAATGGTGTCTGCAGTGATAATTTCCGAGTCAATATTGGTCAACTTTTTTGCAGGATAACAACTTGACAGTCTTGGTGATAAAGTAAAACTTAGATGATGATGCTTGTCAAGGGAAGTTCACAATACATGGTCAAGGGTGATAACAAAGAGAAAGGTGCAGGGGTGTTATCCCCAAAAACTCCTGCTTTAATGTCAAAGATCTAACCAAAGATTTGGTATTTCCGTAGAGCATCATTATGGCAGCTACTATCTCGAGGGGGGGTGCCATATGCTAGAAGAATCTTCTCCACACTCCCTATGTAGAGAATCAAAAGCTTTAGAGAAATCTACAAAGAATCTACAGGCCTGTAGATTCTTTGTCTTGACCCACTCAATAATCCACCAAACAGTCAGGATTTGTCTAACGTTTGATCTATTTTTTTCGGAAGCCATTTTTTTCTAAGCACCTTCTCTACCTCAGATTTTATTCTGTTGAGAAACATTAGTTGTAAATTTTTGCTGCAATGAAGATATGTATGCTTCCTCTATAATTTTTTCCCAATCCTAGTTTTCCTTTCTTTGAAAAAGGAAGTATACAGCCATCTGTCCATCTTTCTATGACGTGTCCATTATATGTGGCATTTCACAATTCTGGGCCTTCCAAATCTCCAAAGGAATGTTATCAAGTCTCATCGCATTCCTAATTTTGGTGTTTTTTAATACCGCTTCAAGTTCTGCATCTGTGAAGTTTCTACGTTTAATGTCAAGAAGATGTTCAAGTATTTGCTTGACCTCAGTATCTAATATGTCAGGTACATTTCACAAGAGATTTTTAAAATGGCTATTTCAGCCTTTCAGCCAGTCTATTGGTCTTTAACTTATTTATTTGATGATTTTCTGCCACTGAGCTTGTTGACAGTTTTTCAAGCAAGAGCAGATTGTTTGCTGGTAACAGCAAAGTTGATGAACCAATTTTTTTCTGTGTGTATTCAACTTGCTGATCTTCATAAGAGTTCTTGAGTTGAGCAAGTGCCTCGTTGAAGTCTTAAATAGATTTAGAGGTATTTGAATTTCTTATTGTAGCTTTTCCTTTGCATTGCAATATGATTTAATTTTCAAGGAATGTGCTGCTGATGTTTAGGCTTTAAAGGGATGACATCTACTGCAGGCTTTTCATGAGAAGTAGGAAAATCATTGTAGGTTGTATGAGAAGATGGTTCCTCAGCATCTGCTTGTAGCATTTCAAACCTATTCTTGCTCTTTGTGTACTGGTCTTTGAGATAACCATTTGTTGTTAGAAGAGCCTAGTCATAAGGTAGGAAGGCAGGCTGCTTTTTCTTATTGACTCTAAGGTTAACTTGGATGGTGGAAGAGACAATCCGATGGTCTAAAAATACTCCTTTAAATGTGTTGAAGGCTTGACAAATTGTTCTTTCACTTCTTATTTATCATGATCTGATCCAATTGGGTCTTTGCAACATTGGCATAGGTGAATGTCCATTGCTTAGAACTTTTATCCTCACAAAAAAAATTGATTATAAATATTGATAATCCACGTTTATATGAAGAAACTAAGTTCAAAACATTTTATTATTTATAGTTAAAAGATTCAATATTTAAGACAATAAATAATTAAAAAAGAAAATATTTAAGACAATATTCCACACATGCAAATGAATTATAATAATACAATAAAATAATTATATAATTAATTATGTAAATAATTATAATAATTATTCCAAATTCAAACTTTCAGTGTTTAAGACAATATTCCACACATGCAAATAAATTATAATAATACAATAAAATAATTATATAATCAATTAAAATAATTATAAATTATTCCAATTCAAACATCAATGTTTAAGACAATATTCCACACATGCAAATAAATAATTATAATAATAAAATTTATTCCAAAATTATTCAAATTCAAACATCAATGTTTAAGACAATATTCCACACATGCAAATAAATTATAATAATACAATAAAATAATTATATAATCAATTATGTAAGTAATTATAATAATAAATTATTCCAAATTCAAACATCAATGTTTAAGACAATATTCCACACATGCAAATAAATTATAATAATACAATAAAATAATTATATAATCAATTATGTAAGTAATTATAATAATTATTCCAAATTCAAACTTTCAGTGTTTAAGACAATATTCCACACATGCAAATAAATTATAATAATACAATAAAATAATTATATAATCAATTATGTAAGTAATTATAATAATAAATTATTCCAAATTCAAACATCAATGTTTAAGACAATATTCCACACATGCAAATAAATTATAAAAATAATAATACAATAAAATAATTATATAATCAATTATGTAAGTAATTATAATAATAAATTATTCCAAATTCAAACATCAATGTTTAAGACAATATTCCACACATGCAGATAAATTATAATAATACAATAAAATAATTATATAATCAATTATGTAAATTATAATAATAAATTATTCCAAATTCAAACATCAATGTTTAAGACAATATTCCACACATGCAAATAAATTATAATAATACAATAAAATAATTATATAATCAATTATGTAAGTAATTATAATAAATTATTCCAAATTCAAACTTTCAGTGTTTAAGACAATATTCCACACATGCAAATAAATTATAATAATACAATAAAATAATTATATAATCAATTATGTAAGTAATTATAATAATAAATTATTCCAAATTCAAACATCAATGTTTAAGACAATATTCCACATGCATGCAAATAAATTATAATAATACAATAAAATAATTATATAATCAATTATGTAAGTAATTATAATAATTATTCCAAATTCAAACTTTCAGTGTTTAAGACAATATTCCACACATGCAAATAAATTATAATAATACAATAAAATAATTATATAATCAATTATGTAAGTAATTATAATAATAAATTATTCCAAATTCAAACATCAATGTTTAAGACAATATTCCACACATGCAAATAAATTATAATAATACAAATAAAATAATTATATAATCAATTATGTAAATAAAATAATTATAATTATAATAATAAATTATTCCAAATTCAAACATCAATGTTTAAGACAATATTCCACACATGCAAATAAATTATAATAATACAATAAAATAATTATATAATCAATTATGTAAGTAATTATAATAATTATTCCAAATTCAAACTTTCAGTGTTTTAAGACAATATTCCACATGCAAATAAATTATAATAATACAATAAAATAATTATATAATCAATTATGTAAGTAATTATAATAATAAATTATTCCAAATTCAAACATCAATGTTTAAGACAATATTCCACACATGCAAATAAATTATAATAATACAATAAAATAATTATATAATCAATTATGTAAGTAATTATAATAATAAATTATTCCAAATTCAAACATCAATGTTTAAGACAATATTCCACATGCAAAATAAATTATAATAATACAATAAAATAATTATATAATCAATTAAATAATATATAATCAATTAATTATAATAATAAATTATTCCAAATTCAAACATCAATGTTTAAGACAATATTCCACACATGCAAATAAATTATAATAATACAATAAAATAATTATATAATCAATTATGTAAGTAATTATAATAATAAATTATTCCAAATTCAAACATCAATGTTTAAGACAATATTCCACACATGCAAATAAATTATAATAATACAATAAAATAATTATATAATCAATTATGTAAGTAATTATAATAATTATTCCAAATTCAAACTTTCAATGTTTAAAGACAATATTCCACACATGCAAATAAATTATAATAATACAATAAAATAAATAATTATAATCAATTATGTAAGTAATTATAATAATAAATTATTCCAAATTCAAACATCAATGTTTAAGACAATATTCAATACATGCAGATAAATTATAATAATACAATAAAAAATAATTATATAATCAATTATGTAAGTAATTATAATAATAAATTATTCCAAATTCAAACATCAATGTTTAAGACAATATTCCACACATGCAAATAAATTATAATAATACAATAAAATAATTATATAATCAATTATGTAAGTAATTATAATAATAAATTATTCCAAATTCAAACATCAATGTTTAAGACAATATTCCACACATGCAAATAAATTATAATAATACAATAAAATAATTATATAATCAATTATGTAAGTAATTATAATAATAAATTATTCCAAATTCAAACATCAATGTTTAAGACAATATTCCACACATGCAAATAAATTATAATAATACAATAAAATAATTATATAATCAATTATGTAAGTAATTATAATAATAAATTATTCCAAATTCAAACATCAATGTTTAAGACAATATTCCACACATGCAGATAAATTATAATAATACAATAAAATAATTATATAATCAATTATGTAAATTAATTATAATAATTAATTACCAAATTCAAACTTTCAGTGTTTAAGAACAATATTCCACACATGCAAATAAATTATAATAATACAATAAAATAATTATATAATCAATTATGTAAGTAATTATAATAATAAATTATTCCAAATTCAAACATCAATGTTTAAGACAATATTCCACACATGCAAATAAATTATAATAATACAATAAAATAATTATATAATCAATTATGTAAGTAATTATAATAATTTATTCCAAATTCAAACTTTTTAAGACAATTTAAGACAATATTCCACACATGCAAAAAAATTATAATAATACAATAAAAATAATTATATAATCAATTATGTAAGTAATTATAATAATAAATTATTCCAAATTCAAACATCAATGTTTAAGACAATATTCCACACATGCAGATAAATTATAATAATACAATAAAATAATTATATAATCAATTATGTAAGTAATTATAATAATTATTCCAAATTCAAACTTTCAAGACAATATTCCACATGCAAATTTAAGACAATTATTCCAAATTCAAACATTCAGTGTTTAAATAAATTATAAATTATAATAATACAATAAAAATTATATAATTATATAATCAATTATGTTCCAACATAATTAATAAATAATAAATTATTCCAAATTCAAACAAATCAATGTTTAATGTTTAAGACAATATTCCACACATGCAAATAAATTATAATAATACAATAAAATAATTATATAATCAATTATGTAAGTAATTATAATAATAAATTATTCCAAATTCAAACATCAATGTTTAAGACAATATTCCACACATGCAAATAAATTATAATAATACAATAAAATAATTATATAATCAATTATGTAAGTAATTATAATAATAAATTATTCCAAATTCAAACATCAATGTTTAAGACAATATTCCACACATGCAGATAAATTATAATAATACAATAAAATAATTATATAATCAATTATGTAAGTAATTATAATAATTATTCCAAATTCAAACATCAATGTTTAAGACAATATTCCACACATGCAAATAAATTATAATAATACAATAAAATAATTATATAATCAATTATGTAAGTAATTATAATAATAAATTATTCCAAATTCAAACATCAATGTTTAAGACAATATTCCACACATGCAAATAAATTATAATAATACAATAAAATAATTATATAATCAATTATGTAAGTAATTATAATAATAAATTATTCCAAATTCAAACATCAATGTTTAAGACAATATTCCACACATGCAGATAAATTATAATAATACAATAAAATAATTATATAATCAATTAATTATAAATCAATTATGTAATTATAATAATTATTCCAAATTCAAACTTTCAGTGTTTAAGACAATATTCCACACATGCAAATAAATTATAATAATACAATAAAATAATTATATAATCAATTATGTAAGTAATTATAATAATAAATTATTCCAAATTCAAACATCAATGTTTAAGACAATATTCCACACATGCAAATAAATTATAATAATACAATAAAATAATTATATAATCAATTATGTAAGTAATTATAATAATAAATTATTCCAAATTCAAACATCAATGTTTAAGACAATATTCCACACATGCAGATAAATTATAATAATACAATAAAATAATTATATAATCAATTATGTAAGTAATTATAATAATAAATTATTCCAAATTCAAACATCAATGTTTAAGACAATATTCCACACATGCAGATAAATTATAATAATACAATAAAATAATTATATAATCAATTATGTAAGTAATTATAATAATTATTCCAAATTCAAACTTTCAGTGTTTAAGACAATATTCCACACATGCAAATAAATTATAATAATACAATAAAATAATTATATAATCAATTATGTAAGTAATTATAATAATAAATTATTCCAAATTCAAACATCAATGTTTAAGACAATATTCCACACATGCAAATAAATTATAATAATACAATAAAATAATTATATAATCAATTATGTAAGTAATTATAATAATTATTCCAAATTCAAACTTTCAGTGTTTAAGACAATATTCCACACATGCAAATAAATTATAATAATACAATAAAATAATTATATAATCAATTATGTAAGTAATTATAATAATAAATTATTCCAAATTCAAACATCAATGTTTAAGACAATATTCCACACATGCAAATAAATTATAATAATACAATAAAATAATTATATAATCAATTATGTAAGTAATTATAATAATAAATTATTCCAAATTCAAACATCAATGTTTAAGACAATATTCCACACATGCAAATAAATTATAATAATACAATAAAATAATTATATAATCAATTATGTAAGTAATTATAATAATTATTCCAAATTCAAACTTTCAGTGTTTAAGACAATATTCCACACATGCAAATAAATTATAATAATACAATAAAATAATTATATAATCAATTATGTAAGTAATTATAATAATAAATTATTCCAAATTCAAACATCAATGTTTAAGACAATATTCCACACATGCAGATAAATTATAATAATACAATAAAATAATTATATAATCAATTATGTAAGTAATTATAATAATAAATTATTCCAAATTCAAACATCAATGTTTAAGACAATATTCCACACATGCAAATAAATTATAATAATACAATAAAATAATTATATAATCAATTATGTAAGTAATTATAATAATAAATTATTCCAAATTCAAACATCAATGTTTAAGACAATATTCCACACATGCAAATAAATTATAATAATACAATAAAATAATTATATAATCAATTATGTAAGTAATTATAATAATAAATTATTCCAAATTCAAACATCAATGTTTAAGACAATATTCCACACATGCAAATAAATTATAATAATACAATAAAATAATTATATAATCAATTATGTAAGTAATTATAATAATTATTCCAAATTCAAACTTTCAGTGTTTAAGACAATATTCCACACATGCAAATAAATTATAATAATACAATAAAATAATTATATAATCAATTATGTAAGTAATTATAATAATAAATTATTCCAAATTCAAACATCAATGTTTAAGACAATATTCCACACATGCAGATAAATTATAATAATACAATAAAATAATTATATAATCAATTATGTAAGTAATTATAATAATAAATTATTCCAAATTCAAACATCAATGTTTAAGACAATATTCCACACATGCAAATAAATTATAATAATAAATAAAATAATTATATAATCAATTAAAAATAATTATTCCAAATAATCAATTTTAAGACAATATTCCATAAAATAAATAAATTAAAATTCAACAAATAAAAATAATTATATAATCAATTATGTATTATAATAATAAATTATTCCAAATTCAAACATCAATGTTTAAGACAATATTCCACAAAATAAATTATAATAATACAATAAAATAATTATATAATCAATTATGTAAGTAATTATAATAATAAATTATTCCAAATTCAAACATCAATGTTTAAGACAATATTCCACACATGCAAATAAATTATAATAATACAATAAAATAATTATATAATCAATTATGTAAGTAATTATAATAATAAATTATTCCAAATTCAAACATCAATGTTTAAGACAATATTCCACACATGCAGATAAATTATAATAATACAATAAAAATAATTATATAATCAATTATGTAAGTAATTATAATAAATTATACCAAATTCAAACTTTCAATGTTTAAGACAATATTCCACACATGCAAATAAATTATAATAATACAATAAAATAATTATATAATCAATTATGTAAGTAATTATAATAATAAATTATTCCAAATTCAAACATCAATGTTTAAGACAATATTCCACACATGCAGATAAATTATAATAATACAATAAAATAATTATATAATCAATTATGTAAGTAATTATAATAATTATTCCAAATTCAAACTTTCAGTGTTTAAGACAATATTCCAATTATGCAAATAAATTATAATAATACAATAAAATAATTATATAATCAATTATGTAAGTAATTATAATAATAAATTATTCCAAATTCAAACATCAATGTTTAAGACAATATTCCACACATGCAGATAAATTATAATAATACAATAAAATAATTATATAATCAATTATGTAAGTAATTATAATAATTATTCCAAATTCAAACTTTCAGTGTTTAAGACAATATTCCACACATGCAAATAAATTATAATAATACAATAAAATAATTATATAATCAATTATGTAAGTAATTATAATAATAAATTATTCCAAATTCAAACATCAATGTTTAAGACAATATTCCACACATGCAGATAAATTATAATAATACAATAAAATAATTATATAATCAATTATGTAAGTAATTATAATAATTATTCCAAATTCAAATTCAAACTTTCAGTGTTTAAGACAATATTCCACACATGCAAATAAATTATAATAATACAATAAAATAATTATATAATCAATTATGTAAGTAATTATAATAATAAATTATTCCAAATTCAAACATCAATGTTTAAGACAATATTCCACACATGCAAATAAATTATAATAATACAATAAAATAATTATATAATCAATTATGTAAGTAATTATAATAATAAATTATTCCAAATTCAAACATCAATGTTTAAGACAATATTCCACACATGCAAATAAATTATAATAATACAATAAAAATAATTAATCAATTAATCATTATAATAATAAATTATTCCAAATTCAAACATCAATGTTTAAACAATATTCCAAATTCAAATAAATTAAATAATACAATAAAATAATTATTTAATTATGTAAGAATTATAATAATAAATTATTCAAATATTCCACAATCATGCAGATAAATTATAATAATACAATAAAATAATTATATAATCAATTATGTAAGTAATTATAATAATTATTCCAAATTCAATAAAAACATCAATGTTTAAGACAATATTCCACACATGCAAATAAATTATAATAATACAATAAAATAATTATATAATCAATTATGTAATTATAATAATTAAATTCAAACAATAAAATATTCCAAATAAATTAAACATCAATTATGTTTAATAAATTATTCCAAATTCAAACATCAATATTTAAGACAATATTCACATGCAAATAAATTATAATAATACAATAAAATAATTATATAATCAATTATGTAAGTAATTATAATAATAAATTATTCCAAATTCAAACATCAATGTTTAAGACAATATTCACACATGCAGATAAATTATAATAATACAATAAAATAATTATATAATCAATTATGTAAGTAATTATAATAATTATTCCAAATTCAAACTTTCAGTGTTTTAGACAGTGTTTAAGACAATATTCCACACATGCAAATAAATTATAATAATACAATAAAATAATTATATAATCAATTATGTAAGTAATTATAATAATAAATTATTCCAAATTCAAACATCAATGTTTAAGACAATATTCCACACATGCAAATAAATTATAATAATACAATAAAATAATTATATAATCAATTATGTAAGTAATTATAATAATAAATTATTCCAAATTCAAACATCAATGTTTAAGACAATATTCCACACATGCAGATAAATTATAATAATACAATAAAATAATTATATAATCAATTATGTAAGTAATTATAATAATTATTCCAAATTCAAACTTTCAGTGTTTAAGACAATATTCCACACATGCAAATAAATTATAAAATAATACAATAAAATAATTATAATAAATAATCAATTATGTATTCCACATGCAGATAATTATAATAATAAATTATTCCAAATTCAAACATCAATGTTTAAGACAATATTCCAATTATGTAAGTAATTATAATAATAAATTATTCCAAATTCAAACATCAATGTTTAAGACATGCAAATAAATTATAATAATAATCAATAAAATAATAATTATAAATCAATTATATAATCAATTATGTAAGTAATTATAATAATAAATTATTCCAAATTCAAACATCAATGTTTAAGACAATATTCCACACATGCAAATAAATTATAATAATACAATAAAATAATTATATAATCAATTATGTAAGTAATTATAATAATAAATTATTCCAAATTCAAACATCAATGTTTAAGACAATATTCCACACATGCAAATAAATTATAATAATACAATAAAATAATTATATAATCAATTATGTAAGTAATTATAATAATAAATTATTCCAAATTCAAACATCAATGTTTAAGACAATATTCCACACATGCAAATGAATTATAATAATACAATAAAATAATTATATAATTAATTATGTAAATAATTATAATAATTATTCCAAATTCAAACTTTCAGTGTTTAAGACAATATTCCACACATGCAAATAAATTATAATAATACAATAAAATAATTATATAATCAATTATGTAAATAATTATAATAATTATTCCAAATTCAAACTTTCAGTGTTTAAGACAATATTCCACACATGCAAATAAATTATAATAATACAATAAAATAATTATATAATCAATTATGTAAATAATTATAATCATAAATTATTCCAAATTCAAACATCAATGTTTAAGACAATATTCCACACATGCATATAAATTATTTAATTATTTTACATGATAGTGTGAGATCCTTAACATTCTATAATATTCATCAGTTTTTCAATCATTGACTTTATTAAATATTATCATTTTTTTACTATAATATTACTTGCAACAGTTTTGCAAAAATTTTTTTTTTAAACAACATTTAAAATATTTATGACAGATTTAAGTTAGGAATATCCGAACAATGACGTTCCATATCACGTGGCGTCCGCGTCTCGCGAAGGATGCTACTTGCTAACAAACAGTAATTTTAATTTATTTGTAACAAACAGTTATTTCTGATGAAAGATTGAGGACAATTTGAAATATCAAATATATATATAAATAAATAAATACTTTCATAAAATAAAACATTATTTTTTTTAATTTGCAACTTTTTCTATATATACATATTAAGAAAGTATATGTGGCTTCTCATTATGCTATATATATATATATATATATATATATATATATATATATATATATACACCATATTTCTGGGAAAATGCAAGCGGCCTTTTATAATTAAAGTGCTCAATATCAGGAGATAAATCGTTAATAATAAATAAATAAATTAATAAGACAAGTGAACATTTGATTTTATTTATTATTATAAAAATATAAATGTATACTGAAAATGTTACCAACCTTGGTTAGTTAAAAATTTGAATCTAAAACAGTCAAAATGTTTATTTCTGGAAGATATGGAGTTTAAGGCAAGTGGATTGACATCAATAGGTAGAACATTATTAATAAATAAATAACATAGGTTAAGTGAATATTTAATTTTATTTACTATTATGAAAATATAGCCTGAAAAATTTCACCAAGCTCAATTTTTTAATAACTGTTTTTATGATGAAAATATTGACTTGCATAAAAAATTTGATGTGGTGTCTAAGCAAGAAGTCATATCTAATTTGTTCTTTTTTTTTTCTTTTAAGATTATCATGAAATTTCTGATAATTTCTTGACATTCCCCTTCAAAATACAATGAATTGTGGCACTAGTGTACTTTATCAGAATATATAAACTTAGCCCACTAACTTCCAAGTTGGTATTGTCCCAAGATACCCTAATGTAAGTCATTCCAATCTCATAATTACTGATGAAGACTAGGATAAAAAGATGTGGTTATTTCCCATTGACTAAATTCTGCATATTTTTGTTACATTTTTTTATCATGATATTCTTATCTGTTCAATCCTTTTGTGATCAAATTAAATTAAAGTGTCAGAATCTGTGATAAAAAGCAATAAAAAAATAGCAGGTATTTTGACCGTCTGTGAATTCCAGTATTGGTCAGTCAACTCATGTGATTCAATATATATAGAATAAATTCAATGAGACAACAAATTGTATGATTCATTGTATGGCCAAGACTTATCCAGAAAATCTATTGATGAAGAGATAACTGTTTGGAAAATGCATTATTTTTAACCAAACCAAAAGTTTGCACATAGACACTCCCTGGGTGACAATGAAATCAAGAATATCGAGTTCCAGTGGAACAAACGCAAACAAAATATTTTGTTTTAATGACACATGTTGAAGGAGAAAAATTTAACTTGAAGTTTAGACTAATGAACAAAGAATTTTTCTTTTCAATATAGAGAAGTACAAACATGATAGTGGGTGAGGATGTATTGCCTTGCAGACAACAGCAATTATCAGAAAAGGCAAAAAGTATCTCGACATCAGAAAGATTTCTATGCAGCTGCCACATCTTTATTTTTAATCAAAATACCATATTTGATAGATACTAGGCTGCCTAAGATGACCACTTCAGAAAGGAATATTCAAAGACCAATTATAGTAATAAAGGTTGAATTATAACATGAAAAATGTATAGGTTTTACCTGTTACGGTGACATGTCAAGAATTAAAATAAATGCTACTACACGAGTCCCATAATAGTTGCTACTAAATTCAGAATATCTTCATCTTTTGAGTTATTAACAAAACATTTCACCAGTCTTCTTTAAGCATCAAAAAATATCAAGCTGAACCCTGAACAAAGATGAGGACATTAGTCCAAATGTAAATAAACAACTCCTCATGCCAGAAATTTAGATAAAAAATAAACAGAAAAATGTTGTTACATTTAGCATGCAAGCTGTGTATGCAAATTTGCCAAATATCATATATGATATGAGAAATAAGAAAACATAAGTGACTAAAGATACAACTAGATGGAAAGCTGTGTTGTGATGCACTTTTTTCAAAGATTTCCACCTTTTCATTTATTTATACTATATATATATATATATATATATATATATATATATATATATATATATATATATATATATATATATATGTATGTATGTATATGTTTATATATATATATATGTTTATATGTATACAATCAGATTGAGGAATCAGGGAGCCGAGTTCGAATTCCAGTCAAATCCATTACATTCACTTACATGCTAATATGCATGGTAAAGTTATTAATCCTCTTCTTCTCACTCTAGCTATGGATAAAAAGCAGTACATACTTAGAAGGCAACTGGTCTAGGAGAAGGAAAATTCTGAATACAAAACCTGTGGAGGGCTGTTTGGGGACCTTGTGGCATGTAGTGCACTAAGTCTCTGTATTTGGCCGTTCAAAAAGTGTGGTTGGTTCTGCACAAAGCCCTCACCACTATAATCAAATCATATGTGCTAGTGCCTAGCTGTCGGCTCCTAGGAATTGAGCTGCTTGAACCTCACATGACAAGAGAGTCCACCATATATATATATATATATATATATGTATATATATATATATATATATATATATAATTAATACTGTCTATTTAAAAAAAAAACAGACCATTTAATTAAATAAGTTGTATCTAATAAAATAACGTATAAACAGGAAACATATTAAATAATTGTTGGATTAATCCATTTTTTATGTGGTCAATGTTAAGTTACATATGTTTCATGAGCAGATATGATCATTCAGGGAAGATCATTGAAGGCTTGTTGTTTAGAAACAGTAATTTGAACGTTGCTAACCAGACCCTTCTGTGTGGCTGAATGGATAAAGCACATCGGATGAAACGATGGTTCCCATTGGGGTTATAGGTTTGATTCATCTCGTAAAATCATATATTTTCTCCGAAATTTCTTGAACATTCAGGCCAGTATGTAATTAATACTGTTTATTTAAAAGAAAAAAAGCATTTACTTAAATAAGTTGTATCTAATAAAATAACGTATATAAAAAAATCATTGTCGGACTTAAAGCATGATTTTCAGGATGGATTCGTATGAATAGAATATGTATTTGTAAGAAATCAGTTCGTAGGTCAGGTTTCATTAACGTATTTTTGTAAAGAGAGTTTTTGTCAAGAGTTTGGATTATGGTTTATTGCTGGTAATTTTTTTCTTCAAAAATGTATTGCTGGTATTCTTAGTATAAAAATTTATTTCTATACTTTCATCGTATTTTGACCCCAGTTTTGAGGCTCACTATTAGTCTATAGCTGGTACCTTAACAGGTACTACCAACTCTCGACTAAAAGAGCATTGGTATTTTAATGTGCCCCGTGTTTAACTTCTGTTTTTATTCAGTAGAACAATTAAAGATTTAACTCTGTTCATCACTCTTTCAACAATCTACATTTCTAAAAATTTCACTCTGAAATTTCAACTACCACGGACTGTTCATATGAGGATTGCTTCCTTATGAAAATAAATAAATAAAACATAGAAATCAATTAATTACTTCTACAGGTACACAATAAAAATGAATCAGTGGGAAATTAAAAGAAAAAACAATGTTTTTTTATTTACAATATTGTAAGGCGGAAACAGGTGTAGAAAAGCATTCAAAATATTATTTTGAGCGCATTTTTCAGTTTTCCTATATGGCTGTAAATGCTGGACAATTTCCTCACAGATGAAGACGTGACTTAAAGTAGTAGAAATGTGGTTCTGCAGAAAGATGCTGAGAATACTACGGACCGAACATGTAAGCAACAACAAAGTTCTAGAGACAATGACAACAAACAAGGACACATATACTTAAAATTCAGAAGAGACAGTTAACATTTCTGGGTCACATAATCAGGACAAAGGGCTTTGAAAATTTGATATTCACAATACACAGATAGAATGCAAGAGAGACAGAGGAAAGCAATACATAACCTCCATGGAGTTCTTGAATGAACGGATGGCGGAATAGGTTTTGGGAGAGATGGCAA
The DNA here is from genome assembly GCA_903632075.3 of Acanthosepion pharaonis. NCBI lineage: Eukaryota > Metazoa > Mollusca > Cephalopoda > Sepiida > Sepiidae > Acanthosepion > Acanthosepion pharaonis. The sequence continues at coordinate 595,395 of CAHIKZ030003615.1, read as the reverse complement.
AAAGACAAAATAAACGAATAAAAGACCAATGATGTTTATTATTAGACTTTATGGGGCCACTGTGTTTAGTCAAATATATTTTTCAGTGGCCTTTAATGTTTTGAATTGATATATACGAAGGCTGATTAAAAAGGTATCGAGACTGGTGCTATAAAAAAAACTACAACATATATGAATTTGACATTTAATCCCCTTGGAAGTAATTCCCTTCAAATCTTTTCTTCTTCTCTGAGATGATTATCCGACATTCACTGCCGAAGAGGATGGCTGATATTATATTAGGTTGGTGCAAAAATAATGTCGTTTTCTCACATATGTTACTTTTATATATGATTTCTGAATTAATTCATTGATATATATAGCCATTTTATATATCATTTTGAAGCGCGTTTTTCACTCTATCGAATCGTGTTATTCGTTACCATTCCCAATCTCTTCATTTTTTTGCAGGCTTTTCGACAGCATGGACAAAATTCAAATCCGCACGATTTTCTTGTTCCAGTTCAAACTAGGCCGAAAAGCTGCCGAGACAGCTCGTGATATCAATGATGCGTTTGGCCCAGGAACCACTAACGAACGTGTGGCACAACGGTGGTTCAAGAAATTTCGCAATGGTGACGAGAGCCTCGAAGATGAAGACGGTCGCGGCCGGCCGACTGCGGTTGATAACGAACATTTGAAAGCCTTAATTGAAGCCGATCCTCGCAAAACCACACGAGAAGTTGCTGTTGAACTCGAAGTCGACCACTCAACAGTCGTTCGCCATTTAAAGCAAATAGGGAAGTCAAAAAAGTTGGATAAATGGGTGCCACACGAATTGAACGGTAATTAAAAAAATCGTCGTTTTGAGTTGTCTTCTACGCTCCTTCTGCGCAACAAAAACGACCCATTTCTCGAGCGGATTGTGACGTGTGATGAGAAGTGGATCCTCTACGACAACCGGCGACATTCGGCACAGTGGTTGGATGCCGGAGAAGCTCCGCAACACTTCCCGAAGCCGAAATTGCACCAAAAAAAGGTTATGGTGACTGTTTGGTGGTCTGCGGCCGGTCTCATCCATCACAGCTTCTTGAATCCGGGCGAAACGATTACGGCGGAGAAGTACTGCCGACAAATTGACGAAATGCACCAGAAGCTCCAACGTATGTGACCGAGATTGGTCAATATGAAGGGACCAATTCTCCTCCATGACAACACTCGCCCGCATGTTGCTCAACTGACCCTGCAGAAGCTGAACGATTTGGGCTACGAGACTCTGCCTCATCCGCCATATTCACCGGACCTCTCGCCCACCGATTATCACTTTTTCAAGCATCTCGACAACTTCCTGCGCGAAAAATGCTTCAAAAGCCGAGATGATGCCGAATCGGCCTTCAATGACTTCATCGCTTCTAGAACTCCGGATTTCTATGCTAATAGGATAAATAAACTTGTTTCTCGTTGGCAAAAATGTGTCGATTCTAATGGTTCTTATTTCGATTAATAAAGTTTATTATGAAAGGAGTTATGATTTTTTGAAGTTGAACGTCAAAAAAGGACATTATTTTTGCACCAACCTAATATAACAGTTCAGCATTTTTTCTTTGTAACAAAACTTCCAATATACTCTCATGGATTGAGACCAAATAAGGTTTGAGAGTAGGGAGGGTGATCAACCAGTTCAATGTCACAATCAGGCACAGCAGCCATTGAAACCATGTGTGTGAAGTATTGTCTGGATGAAACAAGACCCCTTTCGTCAGTTTTCATTTGGTCTTGATATCTTTTCATAACTAATTCAGTAAGTTGGCATAGTACCCTTCATTGATGGATAGGCGTTTTTGAAAATAGTCAATAATCTCTATGCCTTTTTCATCACAAAACCTGAAGACATTACCTTCACCACAGATTAAACTAGCTTGGCATTCTTTATAGAAGCTGAAGAGGGGGGTTTCAGCAGCTTGGACTGGTTATATTGGGTTAGGAAAACTCTCTAGGAAACTTGCTGGATCAGCTTCAAATAATGACATATATATATATAGATGAAATTATATGTACATTTATTTTCTCTCTACTATGAGTGTCAAAAATTAGAACAGAGATAAGTAAACATTTATACTTTTCTTTGTTTTATTATTAATACTGTATCTTGATTATGAGGACTATAATTACAAAAACTAATTTTCTTAGACTTGACAGAAATCTGCTATTCGACATTTTGGCGAAATAACATATATATATATATATATATATATATATATATATATATATATATATATATATATATATATATATATATATATGCTGAACAACGTGGATTGATCACGTAGATTTTTTTGTGGTATTATCACAGAATACCTCAATGCTAGACGCGGTCGAGTGATTTCAGAGCGCATAATCTCGTCACGTCACCAATTGTCTGTGCAAAAATCTCTCGATCCGACCCACAAAAAACAATTACCAAACAGTTTCTTTTTTTGTTTCTTTTTTTGTTTCTTTTTTAGTCAAGCTGAAAAATTGTCAGCATCTCCTGGTACGTGCATCAGAATCATGCACCTTTATCCATGCCAACATACACAGAGTGAAAAGCAAGCCACAATTGGAGGTCAGAAGAAAAAGTCAGAAAGTGTCAGAAAGTGTTGGGGATTAAAACCATTCCCGCTTTTCTGTGCAGTCGGAGGTGATCGAACGAAATGGTTTTACTTGTGTGAGTGACGAGGAAATCTCATTGTTCAATCTCCCATTCTCTTCCCGTTCTACTTCGCATATAAAGCGAAAACTCCAGCAAAAGAAGTCCGTGTTTTATTGCAACACTCCTACCATTCGTCTCCGACGAAGATCTCTAGCTGTTCCACCAGCATATATAGTGTGTTCTAATAACTTGAACCGATTTTAAACGTGAATTAAGTTTAAGCGTCTAATGGTTTTTTTCTTCTTTTTTTTTCAGATTTAACAACTTAAGTCTTTGGCAATTTCAACCATGGAAAGATTAACAACCAAACAACGTGTTAAAGTTATCGAAGCCTATTAAGAAAATGGACGTTCAAATAAAAATGCATTTCGCGCACTTCGCGATTTTTTTGGTCAACATTATCGACCAACCGTGAGGGAAATTGGAAAAATGTTTCGTACATTCAAACGAACTGGGTCGGTGGCAGATGTGAAAACACCATTGGGTACTCGTTTACGCCGTTCAGCTGAAAACATTGCTGCAGTGCACGAGAATATGGCCGAAAATGTAGACACCTCTATTCACCATCGTGTGCAGGAACTGAACATCACAACAACTTTACATCGAATTTTGACAAAAAGATTTGTCTCTACACGTTTACAAAATTCAATTGACACAAGAACTGAAATCTGCTGACCTTTTGAAGCACCGTACATTCGTCACTTGGGTGCACCAGCAAAGACAAGCCGATGAAGATTTTTCGTGATAAATCCTCTTTAGGGAAGAAGCCCAGTTTCATCATGGTGGATTCGTTTATAAGCAGAATTGCTTCAATTGGGCTAATGAAAATCCAAGGAAGATTGTTGAAAAGCCACTGCATACACAAAAGATCAATGTTTGGTTTGAATTTTTCTAGCGGAATAATTGGGCAGTATATTTATAAATTTGAACGTCCCTTTTCGTGATAGGCTTCGATAATTTTAACACGTTGTTTGATTGTTAATCTTTCAATAGTTGAAATTGCGAAAGACTTAAGTTGTTAAATCCGAAAGAAAAGAAAAGAAATCATTAGACGCTTAAACTTAATTCAGAATTTAAAGTCGGTCCAAGTTATTGGATATTATTTTGATTGGTATCGTGATGACTTAATTTGGTTAATTTAGTTTGGATGAGAATCAGACCAAGTGGTAAATATATTCAATAATTTGGAAAATTTATACTTTATCATAAGTTGTTACATAATTTCGTTTGTTTTTCTGATTTTCTGCAAATGATCTCGAAGAATAATCTTCCGTAGCATTTTTTGTTCTCTGGTCATCATGTGAAACTGTTGTTTAACGATACTGAGATTTTATTTCAGATTCGACACCGCTTTGGAATGCCAAGTAGACAAGAATGGGGATGTCTAACTTCTTCATATTGTTGCTTTTAATCAAAGCTCCTCCATACAATTATGCCGTGTATGGAGATGACATCATTACCGACAGAATGGCGCAGAAATGAAGTTCGAATTCACAGACTCCCCACGACCTGCTCAGTTTGATGAAAACCAGTTGCATGAACTAATTAAATAAGAACCGCGTCATGGCAACTAGGGAATTAGTTCTTAAGATGGCAAACTATCATGTTTTGCTTATCATCTTCACTCAATGGGTAAGGTCCAGACAGACGGTACATGGGTGCCACACGCATTGACCGAGAGAAACAAATTCCAGCGCCCTTCTATTGTCAGCAGTTTACTCGTGTGCAATTGGTTCTCATGAAACTGAACAAGTAAGTCAGAATTCAGAGAATTCGAGCTTTCCCCTCCTTGAAACAGGAAAACCACTTCTATGCCATTCTCTCGATAACAGAGACATCTCTATACACAGCACAGATGACTCGAGCAGCTTTAACAGCATTGTGAACTTGATGAAAAGCAAACAAATGATGTCGACCATTTTTTTCTACTAGGCATTCCATCTCAAAGGGATGTCTTCATATGAATTAATCTTATAAAGCGCGATACTATATTGGCTTTGAAATGACTAGATGTAACCGTAAGTTTTATGTTAACAGTTTCTTCTCTCGCACTTCTCACTTGTGGAACTCTCTTCCAGCTTCTTGCTTTAGAGTCAAATTTGATACTGAAAAATGTTAATTCAATGTCGTTATCTTCTGTATTCTTAATTCCTATTCTTTTTACACCATTTACATTGTTCAGAGTGTTGCCCTCTATTTCATTGTCAAATTCTCGACGTTTCGGCCATTGTACGCTCTGGCCTTCTTCAGATAATATACGTTGGAATTTTGAAATGAATCTTTTATTTCGTCCACCAGGATAGATTGTTCTAGTTCCACGTGCCATACCTTTTCTGGATATCTCAGTTTCAGTTATTTCCCTTTGGTAACTCGACTCCTCCAACTTTTTGTTCGCCTCTGCTACGGCAAGATATTGAACTCACAGCTCTTTGGATTAAGTCACTGGATTACTTCAATCCACTGGGCCATGTGTCCAACTAATATCACCTGAAGAAGGCCGGAGCGAACAATGGCCGAAACGCCGTGAATATGACAATAAGAATGAGGACAAATGTAAATGATGTAAATAGTTGCAATACCTAATCTAAGTAATATAGACAGACATCCTATTGTTTCAATGCTCTTTAACCATAACAGTGTTTTTCTTATATTCTTTGACATTCAGCAACGTTTTACATCTTATAGGCTTTATTGCCTTGCTTGAAGTGGAATGATTAAAAAAATGAACGGTTGTACACTCAATGGGGTGATTTGCCTATGCCACTCTCGAAAGTAGATGACATCTCCTGCCATACTCTAGCTTTACAAGAGTCAGATCAGAACAAAATAAAGTATTGCTGCCATATCTGAACTGGAGCTGCCCAATCCTCAGTTTACAGCCCTGACAGATCTCAAAAGTGTTTACGTCATCATGCAAGTTAATTAATTACCAGGTCATCCCATAAGTTCTGTCCGAATTTTAACTTTTTGTTAAAATGAACGAAATTTAAAGAGTATTTTATAATGTCTAATGGAGCTGAACATTATTTTTTTATGTTTAGATGCATTTAAACTGATCAAATTCTATTTCAGAGAACAATAAAATTTAATTTTGTTTGATTAAAACCCTGCTAACATGGAAGTATCCAAGAATCATTTGAGGCACATAATGCTTTATGAGTTCAAGAAAGGAAACTCAGCAGCCGAAGCGGCTAGAAACATTCACTCAGTTTATGGAGAGGAATGTGTGAATGAAAGAACTTGCAGAAGATGGTTTGCAAAATTCAGAGGTGAAGATTTCACTCTTGAAGATGAAGATCGAACCGGACTTCCAGTTGAGTTTGATGAAAAGCTTCTTGAAGCAGCCCTTTAAGAAAATCCTGCTTTATCAGTTGAGGAATTGGCAGTGGTTTTCAGTTCAAACCATACAACTGTTCATCGGCATCTTCAACAACTTGGAAAATGGGTGCCTCATGAATTGTCTGAAAACAACCTCAAATCCCGAGTTGACATCTGCTCTTCTCTCCATTCTTGCCAACTTGTTTCACCTTTTTTGGATAGACTTGTGACTGGCGACGAAAAATGGATCTTTTATCGAAATGTTAAGCGTCGTAGACAGTGGCTTGGTAAAGGGGAAGGACCCCAGTCACAGCCAAGAAGGGAACTTCATGGGCAAAATGTTCTTCTTTCAATCTGGTGGGATCGCCAAGGAATAATCCACTTTGAATTCTTACCACCTAATGCAACAATTAATGCTCAAATATACTGTCAGCAATTAGAGCGTTTGAACCAAGCTTTGAGGAAAAAAAGACCTATTCTAGTGAATCGAAAAGAGGTGATGTTTCATCAGGACAATGCGTGACCCCACACAGCGAGAATCACGTCACAAAAGATCGATGAACTTGGTTGGGAGAAAATTCCTCATCCACTTTATTCTCCCGATCTTGCTCCTTCAGACTGCCATTTGTTTCGTAGCTTACAGAATCATTTGGAAGAAACAGCTTTTGTAACACAGGAAGAGGTTAAAACTGACATTTGTGAGTTCTTCGAATCAAAGTCAAAAGAATTTTACAAGTAATGGAATTAGTAAGCTTGTTAATAGATGGAAGGAAGTCATAGATAATCAGGGAAAATACATTGTTGATTGAATCTGTAATTAAATGTCATATTTGGTCACTAGTTTTCTTTATTCAAAATTCGGACAGAACTTATGGGATGACCTGATATTTTCCATCTTGTAGCCCCTTTCCCACAGACGAAATGTCGCAAGCTTGTTCTCTACTGTATTGCTATTTTCACAGCAAATGTTTACACGATCTATATTCCATAGTTCTAGAAGTACAAACTTTTGCAGTAAGACCACTCGATGCTACGTACACAGCGTCAAGTTATCATCATTCCATTGGTATTCTCTGGAGAAAAAAGTTTCACTGAGATAGCTTCTTCCAAAGAACTATCACTTTGTGAAAAAGCTCCCGCAAGAATGCTTTCCCGATTACTACTTAACCACCTCAAGGCTTAGATTAACCGTTATTTAACCTACATATGTCTATAATCTGTACCCCCACCCTTATGTCCATACAACAAACTTTTTCAGTAACCATCTACCTTGAGTGGCTCTTGGGCTTTGTATTGGGTGAAATTTAGTTAGAAACACCCCCCTCACACACACACACACACATATATATATATATGTTTTGTTTAAAAGATAGCGTTTTCAGCTTCAGAAGCTACCATCAAAGAATGTTTTGTGGGTTAATAAGGCGTCTCTAGGTACAAATTGTGTTTCTTTGGTTATTTACAAGTTTTGCACTTTCATGCGTCAGTGGTTGTCATGTCGGATTTGATAATGGTTTATGAAGCCTGAAAGCGCTCAGAAGAAATTAAAAGATTTATGTTCAAATTCTGCTGGGAAAACCAGGAAAATCTCCTGAACCGAAGATAAATAAATAAAACATAAAGAATTTCCGACAAACATTCATATATATATATATTTATATATATATATAGGGGGGGCGTGGGCGTGTTCAAATAAGTTTTATTAAAAGGTCCAACAAGGTAAGTCTGTTTAATATTTTATTTCATTATTTTTTTACAATTCTTATACAATTCGCGCATAAGTTGTACATCCGGATCGATCAAATTTATAGTGAAACTGATCAAAGTTTTTTATGCTTTGTTTGAGCATTTTCGGCCATCTCTTGTCTCTCTCAGGAACGTTGATGTTGTCTGTGTCATGGAGAAAAGTTTACACAGTGGTCAGACAAGAAATTTTCTTCTTATTATTATTATTATTTCCCACAATCATCATCATAATAATAATAATATCATTTTTTCTGACCAAGTGTAATTTATTAATTAAGCATAGCTAGACTTGGGCCCAAGATTACAAGTAAGGGACACCTGCACCTAGTGAGAGTCAAATGCACTAAAAATGTCTACAAGTACGGCATGCTGACCCCCATATCATAATGATGCTCCTTATATGATTCATTACGCATAAGCAAAATAATAATAATAGTGATAATGATAATAATAATATTACCAAATGCACACAGAAGGAAAAAAGTAAACCGATACGATCCTTACCCGTGAACAAACACCTACACACACACACACACACACACACACACACACACATATATATATATATATATATATATATATATATATATATATATATATATATATATATATTCACACGTACATCTACACACATCGACAAAGATACATTTTCTTTTTCTTCTTCTTCTTCTTCTTCTTCTTCTTCTTCTTTTTCTTCTTCTTCTTCTTTGTCTAGTAGTTGTTCTCGCTCTTTCCAGTATTTATGGGGGCTCCATTTTATTTGAAGTAGTGTGGAATGTCATAATCTAGATTATGTCATTATTTTCTCTTCGGGTTACATATAACATCTATTTTAGATGTTGTTACTGTTGAAAGACCTCAAGTGTTGTTAGTTCCGTTATTTGGTACATATTTGGTTATATTTACGATTCTACTCTACAAGGTTTGAAGAAGGGTGATCTTTCCACAGCCATTTTAATTATTGATCCGAGAAAGCGGTAGTATAAAACAGACAGTTTACAAATTTCTGAACAGATTTGGCGCCATACAAGACATCCATATGAAAGTCTCAACATGACGAGACTATTTAAGAATATGATTTAAGATTTCTGGTTAATGTTTTGGCTTTGTAGTAATTTTTGGTGTTGGGTGACACATCCCTTCGCGCAACCTATACTAAATTTGACATAACCGACTCACAGACCGAGGTATTTGCTGTGCTTGTTATTTACTAATTACACATCCCGAATTTTTATAATATATACTGTATAGTCTCCAAGATGAATACTTTTACCATATTTCAAAATCACACTTTTTGTACATTTTGGTTTGTCTAAAATCACCATTTCTAGTAAGAAGAATACCAGCATACGAAATCCTATTAACCTTTTCTAAGTAATCCAAATTAAGTCTTCAATTCAGAAATTCACACTCAGCCCATTTGATCTATTTTCAGGATACAAAAGTTCGGATTTTTGCGAGATCCCCATAATCACTTTCTCCGATTCTCACACTGTCCAGAAGACATTAATGTTTGCAAATGGCAAAACCTTTTTGCTTTTAGAGCGTCAAACATTCTGTTAATTTCTTTTAACGCTCGATATTTCAAAATTATGTAAATATATAAGCTGTTAATCTTTAGTCATGATACTTTTGAAGTTCTAAGAAAAATAGACAAATAATTCTGTCATATTTAACTGGGGCAACAATTTCTTTTAGCAAACAAACTCCTATCTATAAAAGAAAAAGGATCACACTATTGGCATGAGCAAATGCCATTACAGGCATAGCAATGAACTGTGTGCGAAAAGCTTTAACTTAAAAAATGTAAGGATGATACAAAAAGAAAAAATATGGAGAAATGTAGACCATGCGCTCAGTTGAATTAAGTTGTAAAACTTGATCTACTGTTCATACAAATTCTGTATTAATGAAAAACGATGTAAAACGAGAATAAATCCCAAAGTCCAAAAAGAGACCCACTACTTTTTAGGGATGGAAAAGATATTTTCTAAATTGTATAAAATGTTTACTCCAGTATTTCTTTAGGCATAGATTGGTCAGCAACCGGGATTTTTTTTAACCGTTTTTTGTTGAATATATTCTAAAAACAGAACCTTATGTTGTTTTCGTGGAAACAGTGCTTCTTCTGAATGAAGGACTTGTTATCGGCAATATTGAACAGGGGAGATAAATAAATGAAAAATTGGGGGCGTTTTCATAATTTTTTGTGGGTAAGCAGTCTTAAGAAAACATCAGTTTTTATGTTGACGACCCATCGTTTAACAAATCCAATCCATAACATGTTTTACACTTTGTCGATCCCAGTAGCCCTGAGTTGATAGCCTCACATTGCTAATGGAAAACTTGCTAGTATTTATAGAGAAATATACGCAACAGTTGCCTGTGTGCGGATTCCTCGGAAGATAATTTTTAGGCCCGCGAAGGATTTATCAACTAGCCAGGTTGAGTTTTACAAGATTTTGAGATTGGTTTTAATTTCGTTTTTGGTTCTACTCAGATCTATCTCAAAATGAAATTGTGAAGACAAAATGGCTTTCGCCATTAGAATTTTGAAAGACATCTTAAAAAATAAATGAAAGATGTGAAGAATTTTGCAAAATATAAGAATGTCGTGCCAGAAATGTTTCTCGTCAGAATCCATCTTGCACATTTTTTTTTACCATTTCACCCCATGCAAGGCAGTAGAGCCACTAAGACACAAGGGGTTATTACGTGTAAAAGAATAAGAAAAAAGAGAAACATTTTTAAGGCGCGAGAACAATAAAAGAGTAATCAAGAGTACAGTAGATAGAGATTGATATTGCATTTGAATTTTTAAAGGTCAAACTTGGTTGGAACGCATGGAAACGGAATGAGAGTTCCACGAGCATGAAGTGGGAGAAAAGGATCTGTTAGCATAGAACTTACGGTCACATCTAACCAATTCAACTGTAAATTGGCGAGATCGTCGTCAGTCTAGTACTGCGTTTAAATCCATAAAGTTTCGGTACCATAGCGAAGAACTCATCTGAACAGTTGCCATGGAAGTATTTAGAGAAAAGGTACAGGGAGACGGCTTTACGGCGGTAGGAAAGTGACTGAAGCTAAGACAATAGTGCAGGATCCATAATATAAATCTACCATTAATTTCGTGCATTGAATACTGTTGCCATATCGTCTGGTGATCTATCCTTAGTCCTACTTTGTTTTTAGTTTTCATTAACAACCTTCCCGATGGCATCAGCTCTGAATTTGTTATCTGATGACACAACCATTTATTCCTATCTCGATAGTAAGTCTGATCAGTTAGATAAAGACAAATTAGTGACTGAGTTTGTCTATATTTCTGAGATGAGGTATTATGTACAGTAAGGACACATGGCACAGTGGATAAAGGCGTTGATTAGATCCAGTGACAGACCCAAAGAAGGTGAGTTCAATTCCTGGTTAAGGCAGTGGAGAACTTTCAGAGGGAAAATTAGCAGGAGATAACTGATAACTGACATCCATCAAACATGGCACGTGGAATTAGAACAGTCTACCCCAGCGATCGAAATAAAGGGTTCGGTTCGAAAGTCCAACCACCTGAAGAAGGCCGGAGCGTACAACGGCCGAAACGTTGTGACAAATATGGCGACAAAGATGAGGACAATAGTCCGACTAATGTAAATACTGTAAATTAGTGACTGATGTAAAAAAAAACGACCTTCAGTCTGTTGTTAACTGGGACAAAGAATGGCTTGTTAATTTTAATACCTACAAAACGAAACTGCACTCTATTAATCATCTGCGAGAACACCTCTCTGTTTTCCATCTGCATAGTTGATGATAACCTCCAGGAGAGTGACTCGTTGCATCTTCTCATGCTAACATCTCAGCTGATATGACGGGGAAAGACTATATCGAATCCACTGCTATATCTGATGCTAGGAAAGTTGGTTCACTGTGTCGTGCGAGACAATTTTTCTCTCCAGCATCTATTTTACATGTCTATAAGTCTACCTTTAAGTTCATGCTTATAATATTGATGTCATATATTGTCTGAAGTTCCTGCTATATATCTAGAGATCCTTGACAAAATCGAAAGATGAATCAGTAATATTATTAGTCCTGATCTGACGTCTTGGTTTCAGATACTTACCTACCGCCGTAAAGTTACCTCCCTTTACCTTTTCTGTTCCTTTGAGCTCTTTGCCATGGTACCTGGACTTTATGAATTTAAGCGCAGAACCAGACTGGCGACGAGGTTTCATCTATGTTAACAGTTTCTTTTCTCGCACTTCTTTCTTGTGGAAATTTCTGCTGGCTCCACGCTATTCAGCCATCTTTGATCTTCAAAAACTTAAATGCAATGTCATAATAATTTTTTTTTATTATATTAAAGATATTTACAATAATTTATTTGGTTATGTAAGATATTATAATAAATGATTACTATGAAATATCTAAACGTGGGATGCAATGTGGAATCGCAAAAACCAGCAAGATGTTTCCATTTTTGCCTTTCTTTCGTTCCTATCTTTCGCTCCTCATTAGAATTCCTTACCAGCCAAGACTAGGCAGTTTAGTCTACCCTGCTATTTAATCCATAACTGCGATAGAGAAGAAATGATTTCCTGTCTTCACTGAGGGAATTAATGCGAAAGCGAACGTAACAAGGCTTGAACTTGAACCTAATTCATCGATTACACTTTCGACGCCGATAATCGTTACACATAGACACACCCCGTGGAGAACGACATATATTATATTCACCACCATCACTTCTCTATTTACCCTAATCGCTCTCTCTCTCTCTCTCTCTCTCTCTCACTCTCTCTCTTTCTCTTTCTTTGTCTCTCTCATTCTCTCCGTCTCTCTTTTGTGCCCTGTCATTGTTTTCTTCCCCTCCGTCTCGTTCTTATACGCCCAATCTTTTTATCGCATTTTTTGCTGGAGGAATTTTCTTTTGGCTCCATGCTTTCCAGTCATCTTTAATCTTTAAAATTCAAATTCAGTGTAAATCGCTATCTACTGTTTTCTTGGTTACTCTTCTATTGTTCTTGCTCTTTAGCATTGTTTTTTGGAGTTTTTTTTTAATTCTTCCACGACCAGTATCCCCTTGTATCGTCATTGCCTTGCTTGGGGTGACTACGTTTAAAGAAATATTATATAGTCTGGTGTTTCTACAATGTATCTAGAAATTCTTGACAAAATCCAAAGAAGAATCTGCAATATCATCGGCATCAGAAGTGGAAAAATCAGGCATGGCTGACCAAATATGGAGAGAAAAGAGAGATCACCGCCTTCTGTGGGATCAAGTTGAGATCATAGACAAAGAACATCATTGGAAACTTCGTAAACCTAAGAAATCATCACATATCCTAGGCCAAAAAGAATCTCCTGAGCCGACCAAGCATAGAAATGAATACAATATGGGAACCAGTAATAAGGAATGCCAGAGAAAAGCGATAACAACAACAAAAATTGCAATATGAGCTCTGGTAGAAAAAAACATGCAATGATAACAGCAAAAATTGCAATATGAGCAGTGGTAAAAATGGTTGCTGAAGACATTAGGTTTATAATACCCAGAGATTCATATACATGGTGTCCTCACGAACACATGGCACATTGGATAAAGGCATTAGTTAGATCCAGTGACAAGACCCAAAAGAGTGTAAGTTCAATACCTGGTTAAGGCAGTGGAGAACTTTCAGAGGGGAATTAGCAGGAGATAACTGACATCCATTAGACATGGCACGTGGAACTAGAACAGTCTACCTCAGTGAGCGAAATAAAGGATTCAGTTCGACATTCCAACTACCTGAAGAAGGCCGGAGCGTACATCGGCCGAAACGTTGTGATAAACACGGTGACAAAGATGAGGACAATAGTCCGAATAATGTAAATAGTGTACATAATACCTCATCTCAGAAATATAGACAGACGCTAAGCTAAAATTCGTAAATATTTAGAGCACATTGCTGTTTGGTAATATTTAGTGAGCCAATACTGCAAATCAGTAGAAATGAGTTTCTCATTGGATTTTCCATTATATTATTATTATTATTTCCTTTGATTTCTGGTGTATACTTATTTATTTCCGACCAGAGACCTAAGCTCAGAAATGGCATCATGACATTTTACACGGAGCAGTTTTGAAAAAAAAAACACACATATTTTACATAAATAAAGTCCTTCGTAAGGTGTGGGCAGTACGTGTAACAATAATTTTTTGTATTTCTTTAAGACATGGGCTACTAGGAATCCCTTCAATGCCTCTACGAAAATTTTTTATTATCAATCCGAGGGCTCCAACTACAACTGGAATTGTTGATGTCCTCATATGTTACATTTTTAAAATTTCGATTTTAATAGTTTCTTTTAAACAGTCTACAGGGACGGACATATCAATTTTGCCTTCGCGGTCTCTAATTACGATGTCTGGGTGATTCGTTTTGATTGTTCTGTCTGTGTGTATTGTAAAGTCCCATAAAATTTGTTACAGGTCTTATCTCCGTAACTGGGTCTGGGTGGTGTTCATACCAATTTCTTGCAGTTTGCTTACCATAAAAGTTTCAGATTTTCCAGAGCAGATATTGGCCCACTGTGTCATGCCGAGTTTTATATTCAGTGGGTGCCAATACCTCGTACCCTGATACAAAATAGTCATTTGTTTCTGGATATTTATCACGGAATTTGCATTTTGGGCTAACACAATTTTTCAGTATGTATGCTTGATAATTTCTAGTTAACAAGCATTGATCCTGTGTAGCAAGAATAAAACCTTCCGTTTCAGCTGTTAATCCCGCCCATACAGAGCCACTGATGATTTCGGGGTTTGTCTACATTAGCTTGTTTGGTCCGGGCAGAATGTTGACTGTGAAGTAGTTTATCGTGCCATTGTTTCTGTATCTAGTTGGTTGCTTTTGCTTTTCTTTTTAAGTATTTTGCAGCTTCATTTGGCGTGTGCTTTACTTGTATTCACCAATTTGAAACTCCATTTTGAACATTATTATCATGTGGAAATAATAATAAAACTCTATTTTTAACTTGTTGGCTTCCTTTATTAACGAATAAAGTTTCTTACTTCTTTCATGTTCCTTGACACAGATCATCATCCAGTCATCTGTAGTTTCCAGGTATCTTTGAAAGCATATTGTTGTAGTTTTGTAAGACAATTCTAGTCGAACTAATCCTCTGCCTTCTTCGGATCTGGGCACATACAGACGATCAATATCAGCCTTGGGATGATACATGTAATGGCAAGTGAGAAGCTTTCGTGTTTTGGTGCCCATACGCTTAATGTCAGTTATGGTTCAGTTAAGGATATTGAAACTGTATTGCACTACAGAGGCAGCCAAGGTGTTTATGGCTGACATTCTATTTTTCTAATTCAGTTCAGTATTCAGTACACACGCATGTTGTCCTATTTTCTGACCTTCTCCTTCATTTGGCTATGCTGTATTCCATCTCCTTCGCCAATTCCTAGGTACCTATATCCTTTTCTTGATCCAGTTCCTTAATCTTTGTGACAAAATCTAAATCTATTATTGTGTTTCTGCAATTCTCCCTCCTTACTTTTGCACATTTATCTAATCCGAAATCCATACCTATGTTGTCACTGAAACATTTTAGATTAATGAGGAAATCCTTTCATTGTCGGTAAAATGTTTGAGACCATCCATGTAGAGTAGGTGATTGAATACTTTCTTGTTTACTTTGTATCTATAGCTATTGTTTAATTCATTCGTAAAGGAAATTAAGGACAGATAAAAAAAAGAAGTGGGTAACAAGGAGTCTCCTTGAAAGAATCCTCGTCAGATATTCACGTGGTTGTAAGTGGCAGTGCCTCTGGTGGGATTTAGTTATAATGTGGTTTTCCACATTCCCATGCAATGCTTAAGGAAATTTACTATCACGGGGGAGACTTTGTACATTTTCAGAGTTTTTCGGATCCAAGAGTGTGTGACACTATCAAAAGGATTACGGTAATCTATCCAAGCTTTACTAAGATTTCCTATATCTTTTCCTCCCATTTTCCAGGAACATTTTGTTTATCAGTGGTTGACCTTTGAAACCATATTAACCTCTTCTGCATTCCTTCTGTTCCAGGGAAAGAATGTTGTTTGCTTCTAGAAAAAAGAGTGAGTAGGGTTCATCAGGAGAGACGTGATCAATTCATACGTGGTGGGCAGACATGTTATTGGCCTATAATTTTAGGATCATCTGTTTTACTCGTTTTTGGCATGAGATATGTAATACTTTCAATGATCCATTGTCGGACTTCATTAGGATTAATAAGTATTAATAGAAATTCCAAAGGTTTTATGGATTAATGACAGCAGATAGAGCTAAAAACTGAGCACCTTGGTGATTTCTGTTTCTAGGATGTCGTTAGAGCTTGCCTGGCATTATTCGTGGTTATATTTTCTCATTCTTGTAGAGGTTTATCCATCATTCGTTCTTCATCTCGTTGGATCCATTCTGGGGTTAAATTCCTTTTTACCTGGTCCAAATATTATTCCAAAACCTTTGCACTATTTCAGTAGATGATGGCTTTTTGACATATATAGCTGCTTTTCCAATTTTCCTGTAAAATTCTTTAAGATCTGTTTAGAATATTCTATTTTGGTGATAGAACCTACGGCGTTTCTCGTGTCGTCTGATTCTCTTTGGCTTTAACTGTAGTTTCTGTTTTACAATTTCCTTGATTGATGGAATTTTATTTAGTGATTTAATTTTATATTCCGCTTGATCTTCTGTATTTCTCTATTGAGACATTTGGTTTCTTGTGATTTCATCTAGTATCGATATCTCACACCTGATTTCCTTCATTTCTCGCATTACAAACTGGCTCTCTTTACCTGTTGCTTGATCGTTTCATTGTCTTTACCCCCCAACTTCCCAGTAACTGCTAAGCTGTTGCGTATATAACATTATTAACTTCTGTGCTGTTTCCTAGTGGTCTGTTCATTAACGGTGTTTCCAGTGTGCTTATTGGACTTTGTCATATGAATCTTGGGGAGCGGGTCTCTGTCTGACATTTGTGTGAGTGTTACTCTGCTGAGTCCTTGGATGATGTGCTTTTTCGCTTCGGTGATTTCACTTCTGTGGTTTTCAAAGAATTCTATCCTAATGTAGTTGGACTCATCTTCAGTGACATAATCTGGATAACTGCACTTTATATCGCAGGTAGATTCTATTTTATTTCCAGGTACATTATCATTTTGTATCTCATTTATTTTAGTTTTTACCTCATTCTCTGCCATATTATTTTTTCTACTCTCATCTCTTCATTGTTTAAGTGATGGATTATTGCATTCTGTCTTATATTTAGTTTTATCTGATCTATTTCTGTATCTGAGAATCTTTTGTTTCGTACGATGTCTCTGCGGACACTGGAAAGCTTGTTTGGGTTGAGATGAGGCTTTATTTCATTTCCTACCATAGTTCTCCATATTTGATATGTCTGACCCGTAGTGTTCTTTTGTGGATTTTCGAGTGCGGTGAAAAAATGATGTCATGACTTGTTGATACACTTGGCGAGACCATTTCGTTTGCTTTCTTTTTATTAATTGATTTGGCATTGATTCACTTGGTCCAAGGTTGAAAATAGTCCGGGTTTGGTGACCAAATGTCTCTTAGTTGTTCGAAGGGTTTGTTCCGGTAACAAAATTTTCGGCCCCAGATTGGTTCCTCTCTTAGGTACATGGCTCTTGCTTAACGTGGCTTATGGAATATTCGACCTGAATATTTCTTCGTAATCATTCAGAGTTGTAATTTTTTTGCGTTTTATCCTTGACCGCCAGAGGGTAATTTTGTTCAAGTTACCAGCTCTAGGACGACTGTCAACCAAGACTAAAGAACCCCTCCTGTCCATGAAATGGGTGGGATTCTATTTATATTCAGATATCCATGGTTCAAGAGTTCATTATTGAGTACTGTATTGATGCGGATAGCATACGGGTATGAAAATGGTATAGATTATAATATGTTTAAACTTAATAAAAGTCGTATTACCAGATAAAGTATCAGAGGTGAACAACCTTTTACATTGAGGGTTATCAAAAAATAGAAAATATTAAGATGACAGAATTAAAGTTAAATAAAGTCAAAGAGACTTAAAATGAAATTAAAGAAAAGAAACATGTAATTCAAGATTGTATAAAATTTAGGATAGCTTACATGTTGAAAGACAGACCAGAATGCCATTCTACTAATGCTTAACTTTCCGACGCCAGTGATAGCAAGTTTTACTAAGTTTTAGAGAGGGAATCATCCCCTACAAGTTAGTGGAAGAGTCATCAAGGAACTCATTAAACAAAGAAAAAGAAACTGAGAAAAACAAAATAGATTTTACATTTGGGTTCATTTCTCAACACCCTAGCCACAAAAAATTATGATTCTTACTCAAAGAAAAGTCAGTCAAAAATTAGAACAGTATCGGATTAGTTCACCTGTAGCCATATACAAACAGAGGGGGGGGAAGATAAATCAGTCAATACGAACATTATCCATGCGCATACATATATATATATATATATATATATATATATATATATATATATATATATATATATATATATATATACACCTAGTGAGCCAGACAAACCTACCTAGGTTTCACCTAAACGGATCGTCAGGGAACGTCGGCTGAGGTAGGTTTGTCTGGCTCACTAGGTTTATCTAGGTCTGCTCTACGGTTGTATTGAGCTCTTTTGTTAGTTAGTTGTTTACTCGTATCGGTTTTTTTTCTTTTGGGCTTCAAACTTGCATCTGTGCGATTTTTCCGACAGACTTTCATGTTTCTAACTCTTCCTTTTTTTAAAACCTTTTTTTCCCTCGAGATTAATTTGATTATTGGCAAATCAAAAATTCGAGGGTTTTTCGAAACGAGTATAGTTATATATATATATATATATATATATAGATAGATAGATAGATAGATAGATAGATAGATAGATAGATATCAACAAAATTACATTATGCCTAGTGAGTTAAAAAGCATGGAAGGTTCCGCTATATATATATATATATATATATATATATATATACATATATATATATATATCAACAAAATTACATTATGCCTCGTGAGTTAAAAAGCATGGAAGGTTCCACTGGAAGTGCGGGAAAAATGTTTTAAAATATAGATAATTTTTCCCCACAGTTCCAGCGGAACCTTCCGTGCTTTTTAACTCGACATATAATATATCTTTGACGATGTGTGTATATTTTTGTATGAATATATATATATGTGTATGTGTGTGTGTGTGTGTGTGTGTGTGTGTGTGCGTGTGTGTTTGTGTTTGTGCATGGGTAAGGATCGTATCAGCTGATTTTTTTTCCCTCGATTGCATTTGGCTACATTATTATTATCACTATCACGATTATTTTTATTATGATTATTATTATTATTATGCTAATGTGTAATAAATCATATAAGGAGGCATCATTATGATATTGTGGTCATGTAAATGTAGGCATTTTTAGTGCATTTGACTCTCACTAAGTGCAGGCGTCCCATACTTTTAATCTTGGGCCCAAACCTAGCTAGGCTTAATTAATAAATTATTCTTGGTCGAGCAAAAAAGCTTATTATTAATAATAATAATAACGAAGAAGAAGAAGAAGAAGAAGAAGAAGAAGAAGAAGAAGAAGAAGAAGAAACTATTAATGATGGTTGTGGATGTATTCGTGGGAAAGATGGAGAAGAAGAAAACAATCAATGGGACAATGGCTTGCCTTGGTTCCACTAGACTACAGAATCAATAATAATAAAAAAATAAAGACTTTGCAGTGGTATGTCATTAAAACAATAACAGAGTGGAAGAAGAGGCAACCTCCGTCAATTGATTAGTACGTGTTTAGGAACGTCTTACTTCGACCACCTCCCCACCTACCATAATTTCCGCACCAAATTAATATCAGACGCATCTCTCCTCACGGGTGTTGTCATCATTAAAAGCCGGTAGACCGGTCGGTGCCTCGTTTCTCGCTGCGCCTGTTAGAATAATGGCCACCTTACTGCCAATAAAGAAAGATTTGGTGATTTCAATACAAAAGTGATGAAAACTCTGTCCGGTATAATGGGCCTCCGTAATGATCTATATGAAAGAGGCGAAGTAGAGTATGATAAGCCACCAGCTGTGTATTGAGAGGATGGTGCTAAGATAAATAAGAACAGGGTGTGGATGAGATGATGGATACACTTATCACATAACTTTTAGACGAGATATTGGTCCCCATGTGACTAGGCTCTCAAATAATTTAACACCCACCTTCCATCCAGAAACGCAGATTGTAGGCTGAGTTTAATCAGCCCCGCGATTTGGTTTACATCAAAGTGAATGTTAGATCAAGCGACTGGCTTCCTGAAGAATGCTAAACTCAAGAAACCGTGACGCATTTCCTTGGAACACATGTCTGTACTTCTTCTTCTTGTTCGTTCTATAAATTGCCACGGGATTTCCTAATGAAAACGAAAAGAGATGAGATTTTATTGAGAACAAGAAATTTTTTCTGCAGTTTTTGAATCCTTACATTGTTCTGTGATGTTAAATTTTATTTTATTTTTAAATTCTATTAGAGATATTCACTTTTTACTTTTATCCAAAATTGATGAAACACTCATGTAAATTTTATAGGAATTGAAATGTCAACGCACAAAACTTTGAGAAAATATTTCGGAAAATATTTGGTTATACGAAAAGTATATTTTCATTTGTGATGCGAAAATGAAAGGTTGGCATTCATGATTGAAAGACTGATAAAGATAGATGAATGTTACATTATGGTTTTAAATGAAAAGCCATGAGGAACCCAAATGCACATTTTCCAAATGTTGTGGATTTCGGGTTGAAATCCGGTACCAATAAATAACAAACGCCAAGAATGAATATAGGAAAATAATGTATTAACGTAATAATACAAACTGGTAATGCAGGTTAGTAGTTCCAGGAATACGGGTTAGTAGCAAAATATCTATACAGGCTTTGGTATTAAAATATCGCTGTATGACTTCTTACTGAGTCTACGTGCTCGCTCACTGTGACTCTTGATCACTACGTTCGTTCTGTCTGTCTGTTATCTTCCTCTCACTCTTCCGGTTACATACAACCTTTCACTCCCTCCTCTTGCTCTCCCGGGTCTTCATGTAGCAGTAGTATATGTATATACTGGGTGAGTCCATTTGTATAAAAAGGGGAGGACTCCGCAACACCAAACTAAACTCTGAAATGCACTATAAACAACACATTGCCAGATAGAAGAGATTAATTAGATTGGTATCATCGTTTTACTATTAAAATGGTTAGATTTAGCCGTAAGTTATATTCTAATAATTTATTTTCTTACATTTCTCCCATGTGGATCTGTTTTCTGGTTTCTTCTTTCCCTGTCACCTAGAGTCTTCAATGATTTAAATGCAACATTCAATCATCATCTTCTGTCTTTCTGAATCCTGCTTTTTATTATACTTTCCCCTCACTAAAGTCTTCTCATCCTCTTTCACTCACAATAACCCCTTACCTTTTAGTGGCGTTATCACGTTTTTGGGGATGAAATGATAAAAAAACAAACTTCAAGGCCGTCTGTTATTCCACTGGAGATCTCCAAGACAGATAAATTAGTGTGAATATCGTGTGAAAAACTCTCACTAATAATTTGATCATGTTGCTCGGCAATATTGTTAAACAGAAGAAAAATACGTTTTTTTTTTTATGTTCTCATCAACACGATTGATAAGAGTAGTCGCATGGGAGTTGGTTCTATTCATTGGCAATGGTAACAGACTTGTGGTCAAGTTTATCCACTGTCCTCACTATAACGCCAATAAGGAAAATTGCCAACAGATTGTCTTCAGATATCTAATATCGAGCGACACAAGCGATAAAGAAAAGAGGCCATTTAAGAATGAAGAGGTAAGGGCTTTGATATACTGAGACGAGGGATCTTGCGATAAGAAAATTTCTCCCATCTCTCTCTCTCTCTCTCTCTCTCTCTCTCTCTCTCTTTCTGTTTGCGTAAAAGATTTTAAGTGTAATTTTTTCCCTCTCATTTCGGCTTGTCAAGTTTTATTTATAATTTTAGATATGAAAAAAAAAAACTGCATATATCATCACGTATAAATTGACAAAAAGACGTTGTGGGTTATCCCTCACGCAGCCTCGTCGGTTTTGACAAGAAATCGTTAGATGGCGCTGTTAACCACCTATGAAAAAGAAAAGGATACTTCCTGTCATCATTCTCTTTCTCTCTTTTCCTCCCAGTATGTTGGACTGACAACGCCATCCGGGACTTTGTTCCTAAACATGCGGATATCTTCAACATGTGACTTTAAACATACACACACGTGTATCACACACATAATTATTATCTTTTAATGTGTTCTTTCTTGCTTTCACATACATACTAGTGTATTCTTTCGCTTACTTTTTACTCAGTTATATAAAAACAAACATAAAATATCACCTTGTTGAAATTCATTTCTTTACACCAGTCACTTATATAAGCAAATAATTGTTGCCACTTCTTTTAGTCTAACTAGAAGCAATTCCTGCAATGCTGTTCAGATAGCCATTGATATACTATAAATAATTTTATTTAGATGAGTCAGATCAAACCCAAAATATTGCTGCCATATCTGAACTGAAGCTGCCCAATTCTCAATCTCCAGGCTTGATATACTTCAAAACCGTTTACACTGCCTTTTGGGTGATGGAATTATTTTCCACCCTAGAAATTCTTTCCCACAGGCTAAATGTTGCCAGCTTTTCGCTACTATATGGCAATTTCCATGGTATACAAGTTATGATTAACAACTTTTATTTATGTTTTAATTATAAAATAATTTAATTTTCAATCATTTTCCAGAAATTACTATAACTGGGGCTAAAAACACTGGTCAAAACGTAATTGACTTGAATGAAACGAGTGATGAATTTCTTTAATAAATCCTACTTATGATGTTTTACAGTGTATTTCCAATAAATTTCTCCATGCGCTATAAGTATTTGTTGTGTGCTACTGTTTTCTCGGTTAAATGTGGCTTCGAACGAATAAAGCCTGTAAATCCTAGCGAAGACCATTCTTCGATTTTCGTGGACTGGCGCAACAGAATCACAAAATAAATAACTGTTTAAAATAATGGAGACGACATCACATGAGGACATTCAGCCACAGCAACAACTAATATGGATATCACTTGTTACTCGCAGAGAAAATAAGGCCATAAACAAGATATTGATGTTATACACAACTTGAAACAAAAGGTTAGAAAGGAAACGCCCATCAATAATGGAAAGAGCAATAAAAGTTAGTGGACTTGAGAAACGTATTTTCCTGAAAAATTGTTTTAAGAAACAGATTTACAAATTTCGCTTGACAGAGGCTCCGAATGTTAGGTCAATGAATGCTTATAAAGAAACGGTTAATATTATCATTATCATTGCAAATGAATAGATATAAATCACAGTTTTGAGGGAGATTTTAAACAAATCTTACTTTCGATAATTTGAAATGCATTTATTAAGTAAAATGATTTTGGTATTTGCTGTACCACTATATATGCAATGATTTCAAGTTAGTGAGAGCTTGGATTAATTTGTTTATTAAATCCGATTTGTGATAATTTGCAAGGCATTTATCTGTTATCATATAATCATTACAGTGAATTAAATTTTGGATGGATTTCTTTATTAAATCTGTCTTATAAAATCGAAAACCACACACAAAAAATACAACATTGAAGATACTGCATATAACGTTATACATTATTATAGTTACTGAGTCACGCCTACATTTTGGTCCAGACAGAACCCCATAACGGTTACAAGTAAGTACATGGTCAGCCGCTGGGGAAAGTTCTCGCAAACAGTAATGCTCCTATTAATTTTTGGCACTCCAGACGTTCCTAAAATAGAAAATTCTGAAGGGGTTTGAGCAATTTTTGTCCCTAGATTCATGTACATGCGGGCTTCCCACTTTAAACACGGCGTTGTGCTATCATCCGTCCAAGAAGATGTGCAGATAAATACATAATTTAAATCATGAATATTAGCAACATTTTGTACTATTGTTCACCCAATATAAGGCCAAAGAACAACTCAAGGTAGAGGGCTAATGAATGAGGTTGTTGTAAAATCGAAAAGGGAGGAAGCGATTGACCCTAGAGGTTAAGATTAAAGTGAATGAACAAAAGGATCCTCTTAGGAGTCTGTTCCACACAGTAGCAGTTCTGGGATTGTTGTCGGGTGAAACTTCCTTCTTACTAATGGAATACGAAGGGTAGAGCTAAAATTGCCGTGACAAGTTATTTACTTTCAACTTCGTCGACTCGTAGACTACGAAAATACCAGTGTAATATCGGTTCTCCTATACAAGAGAAAATACTGAAAATCTCAATACAGATGTAGAAAAGATTTGAAGCAACAAAAACGTGGTTCTACGAAAGAATGCTGAGAATACCATGGACTGAACATGTGAGCAATGGCGAAGTTTTTAAGGAAATGCAATCAAAAGGGATGCTTATACTTAACACCAGAAAGTGGAAATTGTTAAGGTACATAATGAGGAAAGCGGGCTTGGATAATTTGACAGTGACAGGAAGGTAAGAATATCAGAGAGAAACAACGAGTAACCTTTTTAAGGAGCTTGTATCAATCGATGGCAGAATAGAAACTGTAAGAGATAGTGAGGTAATTAACATGGTTTCATGCTACAAAGGAAAGGAAGCTGTGGAGAGCCATGCTCATCCAGGTTCTGAAAGGGCATGACATATAAAAGAGGAAGAATTTCATTAAAAAGATTGTATTTCATTGTATTCTCCAAAAGTGAAAAAGGAAAGAGGATTTGGAGTATTTAATATTCACTAGTTATACTGAAACAAAAAGAGATAATGGAAACATTGAGTAACCTATCTAACAATCTTGTGTAATGGTAATGGTAATATTAGCTGTTTCCTTATAAGGAAACATTTGGGGTGCATTGACCAACCTGCTGGTGCTACTTTTGTTTGAAATTTATAAAATCTTTCTCTTAGAACAGTTTTTCAGGAAAATAGGTCAAGTAAGTGTTATCGTTCTTTGTCATATTGATGGTGTCTCCCTTGCTAAACTTTTGTTTGAAAAAGTATGGAGCATCAACATCTTGATTATTATTCAGGACACATTGAAGCCAAGAGGAACAGAGAAAATCAGCACATAACATACCTAACGCGCTTGTTATAACGGATGGCGGAACAGGGTCTAAGAGGGATAGACAAAATTTACTGAAAAAGTATAAAGTATAGGAAATGGTGAAAAGCCATGATCATCAACGTTCTGAAGAGGTATGACATTTAAAAGAAAAAAAAAAGAAGAAAAGGAAACATAGTTTTTCACTGTTGTTATGTTACTTTTCGAATTATACTCCACGAAAGGACACCTTTCATTGACTATATATGAATTTATAAAAAATATTTATTTTTTCTACAGTCACTGCAGACAATTTAGCTATATATTTCATTAAGCGAGTATTATTATTATGCATTTCTTATAATAAAATTGAAAGTCATCATAACTTAATTTTGCTACAAGCAACATATTTTTCTTACGATCAAAGAAAATTTATTGGCATATTTTCAAATATCTGTATTTTAATTAATTTGCGTATTAGTTACAAAATGTCTCATTTGGTATGATTGATTTTTTTTTTCTTTTATCTTCTTCATCTACGTACCATGTCCCTTCAGGACGTTGGTGAACACGACTCTATAATTTATAGTTAATCTTCCACAGGTCATAACGTTTTCGGGTTTCCACCTGATTTGCGGATGGATTCTTCATTTTCAGTGGGTGTTAACCGTCGCCGTTTTCAGTGAACATGATCATAGCGGAACCACTTTTCAGTAATGCTGATGATTATAACCAGGAAAAGTTACATAGCATATCTGCTCTTCAATTTCGAGTGGAGAGCAACACTTTGATAAATTTGAGAAGTAAGTCAGTCTATGGGCCCACTGATTAAGTTTAAACACTTTAACGAGTCCATGAAAGTATTTTATAATCGAAATGTGTCTTGCATTTAACTTTTTTGCTAATTATCGTGCAGTTTGCTTATGATTTTCCGCAAATACAGCTCAATATTGACAGAACTCAAGAGCAGTTTCTTCGCAGGAAATCCTCGATGGAAAGATTTCCAAGTCAAAACTGGCCACTGGTTTTTCTGCCAGGACACTTACATTTTAATTTCTATAGACCGCTTAGTAGCTCCATTGCGGAAGAGACCTTTTTTTTTCATTTATACTGTAATGAATATGGAGCTGGTCAAAACTCATTTTAAAAGAGTACAATTGATACTAAATTATATATGATATTAAGTATTCTGAAAAAAAAAATTGGTTGATTGATTTTATTTAGTGACATATCAATCTTTGTGGGTTATCAACACAGGTTTCCAAAAGGAGAAATTGCTTATGACTCAAACTAATATCTCATTTTATTTCCCTTTACCGTTCTGCCTTTTAAATGTCCGTTTTTACCGGGGCACAAATTTGACAACTAACGATAGTGATGAATACACAAATATCTCACCTATCAGGCTAACAATAGGCATTTCTTTATCTTATGTTAGTCTAACACAATGCCACTGTCAGAGGGCACTCAGTAAGAAGTGAACTCACTACACTTGTTAATTTATGTTCGTAACAATCTTGCTAGTTATCGTACTACAGGAGGCACACGTTATTATGAACTTTTTATGGCCAGTCCATTAAGCTAATCTAACTTCAGTCTCCTTTATTGCTTATTGCCACGAATTTCCAGCGAGTGTATGGCTAAAGTGAAAGAATTCAATTGTCACGGCCTACTTTTATTTCTCGCTTTTCGTTGATCCAAACGTAGCTTTCTCTTCCATTTATCCAATTGCTGTCTTCATTCAATCCTTTTGTTGCTGGAGTGGAATAAATGATGAGTTGAAACTGGTTTTGCAGGATGTAATAAGATGTACGGTAGATGCCTGAAATGAAGGCGAAAGGATTCGGGGACAAGGATATCGTTTCTTACACTTACCCTATCAGTCATATTTCAGAACGTGCCTATCATTCCGGAAGTATACCAAATTTATATATATATATATATATATATATATATATATATATATATATATATATATATATATATATAAAATGTGTGTGAGAGAGAGGAGTAACAGAGAGACAGTGACAGATAGCTTGATAATATAAGTAAAGGAATCAACATTGCTTTTGATTCTCAGTTTCACACCTCAAGCGATTTTCAGACAGTAGATATCGGAATTGAATATGAAAGGATTGGGGACATGGATATCGTTTCATTACTTATCCCATCACTCATATTTCAGAACGTGCCTCTCCTCTCGGAAGGATACGAAATTTATAATATATATATATATATATATATATATATATATATATATATATATATTTACATACATATATATATACGTATACATACATGTATATATATATAGATATATATGTTTATATACATATATATATATACATATATATATACATACGTACATATATAAACATGCATATATATATATATATATATATATACATATATACATACACATGCATATCTATATATATATATATATACATATATACATATATATGCATATATATATATATATATATATATATATATATATATATATATATATATATATATACAAAACCATAGACTGATGCAGAAAATAAAATGAAAAATGAGTGCACGTTCATCCAGTTTGATATAATCAATTTCTTCCCGTCTATTACCGAAGACCTTCTAATGGCTGCTATAAAATCAGCCGAAATATATTTCTGTACCTGCGATAAAGTAATCCGAATAATCAAACAGGCCCAAAACCCCACACTGTATCACAATGGATGCATGTGGACTAAAAGAGATAATGAAGAATTCAACATGGCCTTGAGAGCATATGATTCATGCCAAATAGTGTGGCTATTTCTAATGTGTCGATTAAGATATCTATTCAATATCAACAATACAGTGCTATGTAGAGATAATGGAGCAGTCATATTACGTTAAAAATGTCCCAGAAGCATAGAGAGATCAATAAAAACCGGTAAAAAAATTTTTAAAGACCATGGCCTAAAATCACTCCTATAAGAAATGATAGACCTTGGAATACTGTTAGATATAAACCGTATGTGACAGATTTAAGCAGCCAGATATACGGAAATAGCGAATCAAATTACCCCCCCCATAAATCAATAAAATATAGATTAACTAATTCGAGCAATAAAGAAATATTTGAAGAAGCTACAGTTAAATATGTAAAAGCCCTAAAAGAAAGCAAACACAAAGTATAGCTGCCGTGGCATTCGTTTCACGACATATCAACACCTCTAGGGGTTATTTAATACCGAAATTAAATATTTTGAATACAATTTTATAGATTCAACTAAATATATTTTGAACGCAATCGTATGCCATCAACGACATATAACATGTATATTCTGTTATTTTACTATAAATGTGTATTGTTAGTCATTTTTATAAAAAAATGTGTTGCTTGTAATTTTATACCTTCATAGTGTTTTGTTTTTGTTTGGGGGGTTTATTATTTGCCCATAGCTTGGACCTCAACAGGTGCTACCACTTCGGGATAGGATGGACCTGGGAACAACAGTACTTAAAAGGTGGTTCCACGCTCCTCAAAACCTCCAATCTCCCGATCAGAGGCCTTGCTGCCCGGTGTAGTTTATCGTCATACCCAGGACTGTACAAAGTATAGAATATATAGAAAAATAGTATCACAGCGTGTTAGGGTTTAAATCCCCACCCATTATAGTCGTAAAGTAAAAACTAAATTTGATAGAATATTCCTCAAACTAATTGATAAACATTTAAAAAATTCAACATTAAAGATTTTTTTAGAAAATAACAAAGATCAGCTACTGCTGCGTTAGAAATACCTACAGAAATATATTTATCCAATCATAACAATAAAAGCAAAAATAATATTGCTTTCGATAAATATTCTTCCTTTTCTATATGGCCTGTCTCTTCAGGACATAGGCAATGATGGCGCGACAAAATTCCCTGTCGTTTGTAGGTCTTAGTAACCTATGTCTTTTTTGCCATCTCTCCCAAATCCTGCTCCTCATTTCATTCGCTCAAGCTGCGTTGCTTGCCTCTTTCCCGTTTGTCTTCCATCTGTCATGTGAGTATCAAATTTTCCAAGTCTTCTTTACTCAATATGTGCCCTAGAAATTTAAATTCTATCTCCTTGATGTTGAGTATGCTTTGCTTTGGGGGGGGGGTTAATTGTCTCTTGAACTTCTTTAATCCTCACATAATCGATCCATGTTATTCTGACTATATTTCTGTAGGATAACATTTCTGTTAATTCAAGTCTCTTCTTAATCTATGAGGAGATCGTCCAGCATTTACTGCCATATAGGCGGAATGATACTACAAATATATTTAGTTTCTCCTTTCTTTATTTATAAAGATATATTTTTTCTGTTTACGTTGCTTAGCTTTTGGAAGGCATCTTTCGCTATCCCAACGAGACTTCGGATTTCGGTACCTCACTTTCCGTCCTCTGTTGAAACACTTTCCCAGATATTTAAATTTCCCTGTTTCTTAATACTTTGATTAGCTTTTGGAAGGCATCTTTCGCTATCCCAACGCGTCTTCGGATTTCGGTACCTCACTTTCCGTCCTCTGTTGAAACACTTTCCCAGATATTTAAATTTCCCTGTTTCTTAATACTTTGAATAGCTTTTGGAAGGCATCTTTCGATATCTCAACGCGTCGTCGGATTTCGGTACCTCACTTTCCGACCTCTGTTAAAACACTTTCCCAGATATTTAAATTTCCCAGTTTCTTAATATTTGATTAGCTTTTGGAAGGCATCTTTCGCTATCCCAACGCGTCTTCGGATTTCGGTACCTCACTTTCCGTCCTCTGTTAAAACACTTTCCTAAATATTTAAATTTCCCTGTTTCTTAATACTTTGCTTAGCTTTTGTAAGGCATCTTTCGCTATCTCAACGCGTCGTCGGATTCGGTACCTCACTTTCCATCCTCTGTTAAAACACTTTCCCAGATATTTAAATTTCCCTGTTTCTTAATACTTTGCTTAACATTTGGAAGGCATCTTTCGCTATCCCAACGCGTCTTCGGATTTCGGTACCTCACTTTCCGTCCTCTGTTAAAACACTTTCCCAGATATTTAAATTTCCCTGTTTCTTAATACTTTGCTTAACATTTGGAAGGCATCTTTCGCTATCCCAACGCGTCTTCGGATTTCGGTATCTCACTTTCCGTCCTCTGTTAAAACACTTTCCTAGATATTTAAATTTCCCTGTTTCTTAACACTTTGCTTAGCTTTTGGAAGGCATCTTTCGCTATCCCAGTGCTTCTTCTGATTTCGGTATCGCACTTTCTGTCCTTTGTTAATACGCTTCCCAGATATCTAAATAGTTGCACCTGTTTGATTTCGGCATCTCGAATCTGTAAATTGCAGGTTGGATTGTACCTTTTGCTGACACCTTTGCATCTAGCCTACTTGAAATTGATGTATCTTCCTTTCTCGTTTTCTTTCACTACCTTCTGTTGGAGTTTCTGCTAGTTTCCTTTCTTTGTCTGCTACAAATATATAAATGTTATTTGAATACAAATATGCACATATAACATATATATTTTCAAATATAA